>OZ026627.1:51644459-52069459 GCA_964020975.1 Hermodice carunculata
CTTGGTGCAAACCTTAGATGCAGCTCACTGTTATTGATGATAAACATGAAAAGATGACATTGTTTGAACGCTTATTTAAAAATAACCTTTTGGAAATTGAACCATTTTGTAAAGAATGATCCTCAAATGTCAAGTGACGTGTCTGCTTTGTCAAGAAAGTTCTGCACGATGTACAATAAGTCGAAACACATTATAAACAAATGTATAGAGATGCAATTTGTGATCTGAACACTAATAAGCAATGTATAAAGTGGAGTGCTAAGGAAATTGCATTACCCACACAAGTAAAAAAAGTTGGTGCTCGATACCATAGGTCTCCTACACACAATTGCCAAATCAGACGTTTCTTAAGATAATATTCACCGGTCACTTCAGGCATCTCTATATATATTATATTATATCATGTCATTTTATATCATATCATATCATATCTTATCATATCATATCATATCATATATTATATTTTGGGGGATGAACTGGATCATTTAGATATGAGCATGTTTAACACTTTGCTGTCCATAATGTTAGTTTTTAGAATACAGAAACGCAAAATGTTTGAGAACCGAGCTTTCCTGTGATCTTAATCTGTAACATGGTGTAACTAATGTGACACATGCACATGCAAGTAGACTCTTTGAAAAATACAATCATAAGTGTATGGGTGGTCAGGAACCTGAAGCTAGTAAACCAACATAAAAGTAAAGATCAGAATAAACTATGTCCAACCCCTCCCCCCCCAAAAAAAAAAATTGTGCTCAGACAGCTTTTCATTGAAGACAGCTGTTTGCCAATCAGGTTTTGAAATGGGTATAATATGTACCAAACATAAAGATAAAGTCAACATGTTACTCAATAAAATTATGTTGTTACAAGCAGTAACCAAATTAAGAGGCTGAAAACAGTTGTATAAAAAATGAGCACATTATATCAAATATAAAGAAAGCACAAAACAAGCATGTTTGAGAAAGTTCAACATAATTCAAAACACTCAACACAACATGACGCCTATATTTAGGTATTGTAAGTCTACAAGGTGGTTAGTTGGAGCAGCTAGGGTAGAAGCTTGTTAAGATCAGACTCGGCCTTCACTTCTACAGTCATATTATATTATATTGTATTATATTATATTACATTATATTATATTATATTATATTATATTATATTATATTATATTATATTATATTATATTATATTATATTATATCATATCATATCATATCATATTATATTACGTTATATTACATTACATTACATTATATAGGATTACCTGGTTATTTGGATTTGGGTGAATTTTTTTAAATACTGTGCTGTCTATAATGTTAGTGTTCACAATACATTTCTGCATTTGAAGTTTTTAAGTGTTTAAGTTTTAATGCGTAAAATAAAAAGCTGCTTCTGTATCTTATGTGGTGTTCACGCAGGAATATGTTAGTGTGTTTAAGCTTACTTCGAACTTTCCTCAGGTTGACCCTCATTCAATTACTGCAACAGCAATCAATGGTGCTTCTGCAAGAGCCCAATTTGTTTGTTTGATGGGATCTATATTTCATTGAAGTTTGTCCCAAGCGTATTATTACGTGATTTAGGAAGAATCTGGTTTTCATTCCAAATGGCACAACATTATGCAGTTGATCAGACATCGTAATATTGACAGTGTCAGAGACTATGCTATTAAGTGCTGTAATTAACAGTCATCATTGTCAACAGTGACTGAAATACCAGTAAAACCAAGTGTTGGCAGCCTTTCTACAGACTTTCATGACCAAGTTTATTCATTCTATGGTTCACTAAACCATAACGCAATGACAGTCATTCCCCTTTTAACTGCATCTCTCTTTTGTTGGTGAAGTTGCACAGTTGAAAGCTATTCCTTCAAATCCTCTGCCTTGTTTCTTCTTTCTCACAGTGCTTACGACAGAAGTTGATTTTCCAACAGTGGCACCTAATAACTTTTACAAGCTATAAACTACTCCACTATTGGTACAATGAATAACACCAATTTGTCATAGCGTTATTGAGAACACATCTTATCAATCCATGTTTATTCTGCGTTTAAACTTGGGGTAAATAAAATCACCATCTCTTACCTGGATATATATTCACAGCTGACACCCCTAGTTCCGTTTGAGTGATTCAATATTTCACCTCTTGTGTCTTATTGTATCATCGAAACAGACCTTGCCCATCAAATGTGTGAACATGTAACTAGTTATGTCATAGTGATTCTCAATATATCCTAATGCTCTTCCTCCTTCACTCCTTATAACCTGCGATTTCTTATAGGACCATGCTACTCAAAAGCATCGAAACTAATTGTTAGGCCTTGGATCAGATTAGTGTGTTAGACTTTTTGAGAACAGACACTTTTGAAACTGATTTATATCAGCCACATTGTCAGACAAAGCAGAAAAAATTGTTTTTGGCTCACATATCTTGTGTTACAGGAGAACATTTTACTTTACCAAAGGTTCTATGTCCTGTTTCACTCCTTTGGCAAAACAGTTCTTAGTATCAGACAAAATATGTCTCTTACTCCACAATCACTCAGAATAAGTAATAAATCAATTAGGCTGAAAACGTCTTCTCTAAGGCAGTGAGGCAAATCATTCAGGCCAAAAAGTAAAAACATGTTTAATGACCCACTTTAATGCATTACTCAAAGTCTTGGGATGATATAAATAAGAACCATGTTACATGCAATTTTGAGAATTATAAATAAACATTTTTCGTTTAGCAGTTTTGGATCTTGGTTCGGCAAAACTTTACAAAGGTTTGTAATTTTACTGGGTCTTCTGTTTGATAATAAACTATATGATAGTTGGGTGTGCAAAAAGAGAAGGGTATTTACACCCAACATATTAAATCCTTTGCCAAAATAATAAAATGGAGTATAGATTGAAAACAGAATGCATTGATCGGCATCATAAAATACTTATACTTGATCTGTATCATGTTCATCATATTTAAATACCAGAAGAGCATACTCACTCGAGTATATAAACATATATCGGTTTTGGTTGTGGCTGATTTTCAAAGTGATTTGCACATTTTTAGCTCTGGATTTCACTCCATGTCACTCCATTAATGTTTGATTGGAATATTAGCACTTGTTACACTTTTTTGTAGAATAAAGAAGAAGACTCAATGGAAAAAATTCTTATGTTCGTCAAATTGTAAGTGAGACTTTTTACACGCTATTAAAATTGCTAATATGTGGAAATTACGCATACAAGCTCCCCTTCGTATGGGTGCCCTAGAAGGCATCATTCTTTCCACTTTCTCTTTTGGTATAAACTAAGTTGAGGAACAGTGCAACAAGTGACACGCCTATGGGGTCTCTTTTTAACTTTGGCACATATGATTGAATTTGGGTTTGATGCTGTTGAGTCTTTATAGTTTCGAAAGAACTGAGGTATGTAGTTAATGAAGGGTGTTTGAAAGGTTAAGAGCAATAGTTTAACACCACCAGTTGTCTTTTGTCTGCTTGTCTCAAATCACGAGTCACATTTCTTTCTTCATATTGGTATTGGAAGATGAATGTTGATGTTTTGGTATTTCTTGAACATCTTTACTGTCATTGTTGGCATGAAATTGGCGAATATGGGAAGTGCATTTTTGAGCTATTTGATATGCAATTGTGATCTCAAATACAGGTACAAGCAAAACAGACACAATTATCAAGTGAACTGACTTAATTTCAGAGCCTACCTCTCAGATGGATCACTGGGGATCCCCTTATTTACTCGGAATGGTTAAATTCAAATGACCAAATTCTTCCAGATGTGATATTGACAGGCCCAACGCAGGCAAGATTCAGAACCTGGAAATATCAAACGAGAATTAAAAAGGATATGTGGTTACGCATCAAAAATTTGAATGAAACCTTTGCAGATGAATTGTTATACAACACACAACCAAACTGGAGAAGTGGTGATTGCGTGGCAATGATACTCTTTGGAACAATAGGAAGTTCAAACTGGGTAGTTATTCCGTGCAACTTTAAGTTCAGGAATGTCACTTTTATATGTGAAAGAATCCACGGGAAAGGCGAATCATATACATTCCAAACTTATCAGGCGTATGAATGTCCTCCCAGTCTCTTTGCAGCTGTATCTTCTTGTCTGCTTGTCAAACGATTCCACAAGAAAGTGTTACCCTCAGGTATATGTAGGCAACACACTTCTAGCCTTGCCCAAGTGCAACAAAGTGATTTGAATAGCATGGGCATGATTACTACTTGGTGGTTACTCAGAAAACCATGGGCTGTATCACACACAATTAAACACAGCAAGATATCCTCTTCAAGACCCAGGAATCTCTTTTATCTTTCATGGGAGGAGCTTCATTTTAGGTTTTATTTGTCAACAAAATTTGTTGGGCTTCTTCATATTTTTTCGAAGCTAATGTTTCACAGTTTATGTATATGGGCGTGTATAATTACAAAAACGCATCAAAGACCTGTGAGATTGATTTTTTCATTCTTTGGCTTTGAAAGCGAGTCGTCAGTAATATTTATGAGAAAAACATCAGAACTGTTAAAGTCTCCTTTGCCACCTATTATGCTAACTGATGATTGTGTGACAAACATATCTGTACAAGCATTATTGTGTGAAATAAATCCGTCTACTCCATCTAGGAGCTGTAACTCCATGTTCCTGTGTAAAAATAATGAATGTATACTTGGACATTATGCATGTGATGGGAAAATACAATGTACAGATGGAACTGATGAAGTGCATTGTCCCACAGCCTGCAGTATGAAGAAAGGTAGCCACTTAGGACCATACGATTGCATGCGTTTTTGTAGGAAAGTAGATTGTTCTTGTGGGCCTCTTTACTACCACTGTGCAGCATTTGGCTGCATTCCAATGTCCAAGTTATGCGATGGCGAGTTCAATTGCGAAGACAAGTCAGATGAGCATCAATGTACGTTCACTCCAAATTCATTTCAAGACATTGAGGATTACAACAAAGCAGATAAAACACAGACAAAAAGACGGACAAAATATTTTTGTAATGGTGATGCCTGGTTATTCTGTGATACGTTCAGCCAAGCTCACGTTGATTTGCAGGCACATCAGACATGCTATCACAGAACTTTTATATGCATCCTTGATCTAAATCAGGATGGACAAATACGACATTGCAGCAATGGTCAGCATGTACAAAACTGCGATCGCTTCCAATGTTCTGGTCGTTTTAAATGCCCCAAATCTCACTGTGTACCAATACATCTTGTATGCAATCAGCGATGGGATTGTGAGGGGGGATTTGAGGAACGAGACTGTAGAAATTATACATGTCCATTTCGTTTAAGGTGTACAAGAGATAATGTATGTGTTCACCCCTTCCAGATTTGTGACCAATACAAAAACTGTTTTCAGTCTGGAGATGACGAAACGTTATGTGACCTGGTTATTTGTCCACGTAAATGCATTTGCCGAGGACATTCCTTACTGTGTTTTTCCAGTACGATTTTTGAACCATACTTTGCCATTGCTACAATGAGAGCTATTATTTTCCGTAGTGGACGACTAACTGTTTGGAAACGTAAATATATTGCATGTTCTGAAACACTTCACAGATTGGACATTGCATCAAACAGAATAGCAGACATTGGACATGGCTCTTTCAAGTGCTTACATGGTTTAAAGGAACTCGGGCTTCAGTTCAATAAGATCATTCGTCTAAGCAGTAATGCATTCTCGGGATTGCGATATTTGTTCCTTTTACGGCTCATGGGCAATCCTATTAAGATTATAGAAAGTGGTGCATTTAATGGGATGCATAATGTGAGGTCTCTTGATCTCTGTTGCCTACAATTATCTGATGTTGACGAAAATGCTTTCAAAAATTTGTTACTATTACAGAGTTTAGATATATCCAACAACTTATTGGCTCATCTAACTAAGAATATGTTTGTTGGTTTGAAAAGTGTGCAGATGATAAACATTTCAGGAAATGACCTCCTTGGAATAGACAGTAGGACTTTTGAATGCTTAGAAAGTTTGAAAATTATAATCGCAAATTCACATCATGTATGCTGCTTGAAACCTCATTTGCAATGCATTACATCGCTATTTTCACCTTTCAGAGGATGTGATCGTCTTTTGTCCATAAATAATGTTGTGGTTATTCTGACTGCAATGACTTGTACATTGTTAAATACTATATCACTAATATCTAATGTAAAACACAAGGGAAATGCAAGAAAGATGATGGGTGTATGTTTGAATCTTGTTGATAATTTAATGGGTGTATATTTAAAGTCACTGGTCCTAATAGATATCAGCTATGGTGTTGATTTTGCCTATCTGGGCATATCATGGTACCACAACTATCAGTATAGGGCATTGGGAATCTTGGCTATATTCTCCTTTACCTTCTCACTGCTTCTGGTCACTCTTTTTGCTATTGATACCTTTATTATGATTGCCTTAGTTCTGCAGCTAAAACGTATTAATCATACGGGATGGATGACTCTCACAACCTGTGCCTTACTCATTTCTACATTGTTTTGCCTTGTTTCAATACCAGGAATTATTTTTCCAGTGGATAAATATTTTCTCCATTATCCGCACATGGTGATATCGTTTTTGTTTGCCGAAAGTAAAAATTTGTATTATTTCAATTATGTATTTATCTCAACCATTTTAGCAGCTTTAATCACAATTTTTTCCTTACATTCATGTTGTTATATACATGTTTACAAGAGCGCCCTGAGAAGTGGACGTAAGCCAAATATGTCAAGATCTGCAACCTATTTCATATCTCGATCGGTTTTAACTATTCCAACTTGTGTCTTAACAAGCTCTATGACAGTACAATTTCACTCTGCAAAGTATATTCCCATGGATATCTTGAATATGTTTGTGACTCTTATCTTGCCCTTTTCCAGTATTATAAATCCCATTGTATATACGCCTTTCAAAGAACCAATTTTCCATTACTTTAAAAATGTCAAATTTTGAAAGCATGTTTCATAGTGAAAAACTTTTATCCATGTTTCGGAGCAACAACATTTAATTATTTTGCCGAGGAAACTGGTCAATGAACATTACAAGTCAAGCATTTTTGGCAGGGTATTGCTGCACTTTGTATCCCTAAAGCTGTGTCCTAGAGTAAACTATGTAAATAAGAAGTGTCACACTAGTCAAATGTAGATGTTTGTTATGTGCATTCTTGGTCTTTAATTCGAAGCTCCCAAATGCTGGGACCTCTTACCTTGCAAGTGACCTTCTGACCTTTAAAATGAGTACCTTATGGTATATTGCTTATGCTGACAGATTGAAATAAATGCCATGAAAAGTTTTTTTAGATACAAAATGCATTTTTTGAATAGTCAATATAGAAGCAAAATTTGCATAGAAATTTAGCATTCACAGGTCGCTCTGGCTAGAAATGCACTAGTCAAAAAGTTATAACATGTCGTTATTTGCAAGCAATCTGTTTAATTTTACTCACATTCCTTTATCTGTTTTTAAATGAAGCTTATCCATATATTCATCATTCATATCTACATATGCAGTTCGAAGGAAGCTTCTTTGCAGTGTAACAACCAGTTATTCTCTTGCATACTTTTATACTTTTTCCTGTTGCTGTAATTGCAGATTGTGGCAGAATACATGCAAAGTATTACATGAGTCAAATCTTGCTGAACGGATCCTCTCCTGAAGGAATGAAAACTTTTACTGTACCCTGCTGCCAAACTATGAAAAGATGTGACAGTGGATGCTGAATTAAATTCACAGATAATTGATTATCACCACCGTTTCATTTTGGTGTAATGAACATTGTCTGTTGAATGTCTCCTATTATATGTAAATGTCATTACTAATAAACAATAATTCAGTAGTAAGAGCTTTTGTTACATTGCAGAAATTGGAATTGCTGTTAAAGATCCCCAGCCCTTTATAGGACGCCAGAATAACCCACCATCTAAAAAACTTACTCCAGATGTTGATGCAACAAAAAAAAAAAATATCCGGGAAAACTAATCCAGAGCTGCAGTACATGGCAGAACGTTGGTTTGAGGCTGATTTACTTGCTGGCAGTGAGCTTGTTTACAACCCTGATAAACCTCAGTGCAATACAAAATAAACTGGATGAACTATCACCCTTTTCTACACTCTGATTTATAGTATACTAGATCAAGCATTTTTGTTGCATTCAAACAGTGGACGTCCCTGAGTTTGACACAGATTGCCTTTTGAACTTTCTGTTTGCATATATTGAACTTGGATCGCTTACCTGTTTAAGCCATGTTGCCAGGATAGTGAGCACTACTCCATAGTGCAGGTGATACTCTTTGTGTGATCGCCAAATTTGTTTGGGTCATTGGCTCAGTGGCAACTTATTCAATGAGCTAAGAAATTGATTATAACTCATAGTGTATGGCCTCAAAACGTATCGTGTCCTTACATACATGTATATAGGATATCTCATGATGTTTTACATGTACCTGTATTGACTCATTCTGGCCGTGTGAGTCATAACAATATGCTAACAAGGGAAAAGCGGGTGGAAGAAAAGAGTCACTCAAAGCTGAATTCCCTGAAGTTGGCCCGAATATCTTTAACACTATTAGGGCAAAAATGAAGGAGAAATTGGAAGACATAAACAGGGAAGCCGGCTGGGCTGCAGGTGAATTGGAATCAATTGACAGCAGTCTATCATCCTTGGAAAAGGGTCAGCCAGACAATAGTGACAGGGTTGACAACATAATGGACACTTTCTTGCCTGCTGTGTCTCATTATCTGAAATTAGTTCTGGTAGCACTCAGTGTGAAATCAGTTCATAAGAGTGTGTATGACAGGAAATGTGCAGTGATAATGCAAAACCTCAAGGGCATAGCATGTGAAAGTGTGAACTCAACAAAACGGGTTTTCGTAGATTCAGCCAATGATCACTTGGAAGTTAGTGATGAAGATGACAAAAATTCAGAGATCGCCAAGGCATGCAGTATAAAAGTGGGCCTCAAGACAAACAGCAGTTCCAACTTTGTTTTCAGGGAAAAGATCTAGTGGTTCTCTGTATAACCCCATACCCCAAAATGAAATTGAAAAATGTGCAGATGATAAACCTTGTACAGATGTGGGATGTCAGGCCAGCTTTCCCACCACGCCACCATACAGATCAAGGTGTAACTCAAGTGGATTCCAAACAAGTATAAAGATGAGAGACATAGAACCAACACAGGAAAGAGTAAGGGAACTGGACCAATGATCTAGAGTAGCAGAGTTAGAGGACAGAGTAAGGGAGCAAGAGGAAGTCATCAATCAAAGAGGAAGTGGACACAGAGAACAAAGAAGAGGAGCTTCATCTGGATGAATACATGGAAAATCAGTGTGGCCCTGATTGGGATGTAGAATTGGAGTCAGATATTGAGAGTGCTGATGAAGATGACGACTTTGAATTTGAGTAAGTACCTTTTTGTGATAGTTGCGCAAGTGGGTGTGATCCTAACCCTGGGGAAAAGTTTTATAAATTTCACATAGCCGTAAATTTGAAAATTTAAGATAATATATAGAGAAAGGTGAAAGTACTGTACATAATACTATAAGATGATCAAGCTTAGCCTGGCCAATACTGCAATTCAGAAAGCAAAACTGACAATGTAAAATGGGAAGGGAAGAATTATTAGTTTGAACAAGGAGAACGACACTAATTATTTAACTAAAATCAACCATCCCGCTATATTGATCTGAAGAAGCACAAAGTCTATATTCCAGTTCTTTACTCTCCCAGTTCAGTCTTGTCACATCACAGCTTGTTTCAAGTGTCCTTCTTGTATTTCTAACAACATCTTAAAAAAAAACACCGGATCAATATAATTTTCCAATCAAGTGCTTTACTTAGTGGTTCAATGGCTTTTACATCAAAACCAAATGAAAGACACATCATAAAGAAATATGCAAAGTTACTATTGTTTTGCACACATGAATTCGGGTCCAAGGGCAGAAAATCCATTGTCTATGAGGCTTCTCTCCTTGCATTATTGGGTACATGCAGCAGGCGTCATAGACCATGTAAGGGGGTATTAGTTCGGAAGGTAGGGCCTGGCATTACCCTTACACAGATCTGTCCATGTGGTCAGACCAGCTGATAGGACATCCATCCAGCAGTTTCTGGATGGAAAACATGTATGCCTGGTGGAAACCTTGCCATATCATATTGAATATTTTTCTCAAATGCCAGTTCTGAAAAGGCACTAAATACATTACTCCATTCTGGCATTGTTTCAATTTCACTGAGGACATTTGTGCACATACAGAGGTGTTATTTAGGGCTGGCAGTGCAAGTCACGAGAATATGTTTCAGCAGTAACAAGAAGAAGGAGCTCACATAGGACGTGATGCCAATTGTCGCTCACCAGGGCACACCACCAAATATGGAAGTTACGGTTTGATGGTGATGACACAGGGAGAGGTTGTTGATATGCAGTTAGTTCGGGCACTATACTGATGTGGTAAACAATTATACAATTTCATAGAACAATAGAAATGGTATTCTGCACTAAAACTATAAAAGTTCCCTTATGGCTATTCTCCATGTTGTCAAAGTAGCTATCAGGTGCTGAAAAAGAGATAACACACAATTGTACAAGAATATATTTTCTGTTATTAATGTAAGTAATGGTTCTGTTATAAGGCCTGCACAAAGAAGTATATTTTGTTTAATCATTGCAAAAACCAAGAGTTTATATGCAGTCATTCCCTGTGTTGTCTAAATACAAGCTAAGAGTCTGCTATAATAATTCAGTTCCATAGAACAGTCGTGATTGAATTCTTCACTAGATCTATTAGAATATTGTTCAATCACTGCATATAAACCGAAGGTTCGTATCTGACCATTATCTGTGTTGTCATGGGAGGTATGGTTTTGGGAAAAAAAAAAGAAAGTTCTTGCATACAATTCCAGAACAGCTATATATATATATATATATATATATATATATATATATATATAGTGTATGTGTGTGTGTGTGTGTGTGTGTGTGTGTGTGTGTGTGTGTGTGTGTGTGTGTGTGCTCTGCAATGTACCAATATCTCAGTACAAATGTACTTATTTTGGTTCTCCATTTTCAGGCCAGTGAAGTGAAAAACACATTTGCCATGGAATTAGAATAACTTAGATTGGGAATGCAAGTCATAGAGGACAGAAGGAATCAGTGTTGTTGAGTTATGCACAGACAGACACGTTAGCATGGAGAAGTTCATATGGGAAGAACACCCAGAGATACTTTATTGGTTTGATGTATGGCATTGTGTAAAAGGTAAAAATGACTACATTCAGTGAAATAGAATACATGTACTTCTGGAGAGGCAGTGCTTTGTTTTCAAACTACAACAATGCACAAAAATGTGGAAATTTAGATATCTTTCTCATGTTTCTATGTAGATAAGAATTTTCAGTACAACCAAGACTGACAAAGTGTGTTGTTGATACTCTCTGACAAAAAAGTGGTGGAACGTATTTTGTTTGTCAAATGGTGTAAATACAGATTTGTGGAATACTTATATATTGATAACTCAAGGCCTTAAAAACTTTTTAAAGATATTTTTGTTTGACAAAAACTATCACAGAAAAATAAAATAAAAGAATAAAGATGGAAAGTGGCATGACAGAAGTCATTAACATGACCTCTAGCTGTACTTAATTTGAAATTTTCGAGAAGTTGACAAGAAACTGACAAATGTTTCAAAAGAAAGGGCTGCAGGAACCTTGCCGACTGGGCACAAGCTGTATCGAATCATCTATGTATTCGTGTGGTGCACATAGTGGTGGTGATAGAGAATTGGTTACTAAGTGGCTGTCTCTCCTAAACCATGTGGTAGATGTCCATGAGCAAGAGGGAGTCTACACAACATGCCAGCATGAAGAACTCACTGATCGGGAATGGGTCAAAGATAGGTATGCTCAGGCCATGCACAGTCGAATATTATGCATTCATATTGTGCTCAGACTATGTACACACACACACACACACACACACAAACAAACAAACACACACACACACAAACAAACAAACACACACACACACACACACACACACACACACACACAAAGCAATGATGCACGTTGTGATGAAAGGTCTGTGAAAAATGAATTGGTACCCTCCAAATTAGATGCCATATCTATATAATAACTATCATACAAATTTAGTGAGCTGTTCAAAAAACATGTTAATTATACAACTTTTATGACAAGTACCAATTTGGTCATGTATTTGCTTTATATTTGTGTCATTATTACAAGGTCCAAAGTACACAAAGAGCTTGGAAGTGTGGTGGCATCAAAATTTCTCTGCAAAGACATTGAGCCGTTGTCACCCCTTTGCCAGACTTCTTGTCTGGAAGCCTTCCCAAAGATTATGTGCTTCTGTGCTCCCAATGCTTTACATTTATTTTACCACGCCATTAAAGTCAGGGGAGAACAAATGCCACAAAATCATTATTTCAATGAAAACTCATTGTAATGACACTCATATATCTGACATATTCATTATAATGACACAATTTATGAATGACAAAAATTCATTTTCTTTGTTATTAGATAATTTTATCTGATATTTTTAGCTATCAGACACATTTCTGAGGGGACAAATTGTGTCATGATAATGAGTTTTCACTGTACTTTAGAAGTAATTTATCAGCAAGTGGGCAATACATAATTCTTAGTCGATGAGCTGTTCATTAGGATTGGCAATATGCCTTGACACATGAAACCTCAAGTTTATACATTTATTACAAATACTTTACATGCACAATTTCATTAGAACTCTATGCATGCTTTTTTATTTGTAGTATGTGAATAAAAGAGATGAAAAATTGGAAAAAAATATATACATGCTAAATAGTAATATACTTTACAGTAACATTCAAAAACTGTTATACATGTATTTATTCACTTCTATGCTCCTTTTGGCTTGCCTGCACTTCGATGAAAATGGCAGACGATAAAAGGCAAGGACCAAAGATGGACAACTGCAATTCTGTGTATCATTTCCCAAAGCAAAGAAACGGTCTGCTACAATCCTATAAAAGGTAACTGCACTTTTGGTAACTACAAACTCTAGTTGTACAGGTAAAAAATTCCAGTACAGTATGCTGCAATATTGTAGTCGTATGGAATGTTCAGGATAAGAGACACAAAGTGCTTGTAAAATGTTGACAATTCCAAAGAAACTATACATCCAGATATAATATCAGCATAACGTCCATGTATCATATTGCCTCAAATTTGTTCGACTATTATTATTAA
This sequence comes from Hermodice carunculata, assembly GCA_964020975.1. Taxonomy (NCBI): domain Eukaryota; kingdom Metazoa; phylum Annelida; class Polychaeta; order Eunicida; family Amphinomidae; genus Hermodice; species Hermodice carunculata. Next base: position 51,657,722 of record OZ026627.1, read on the forward strand.
AAATGGTGTCCTATGTATAGGTATGAATGGGGACCTCCTCCAGGCAACTTCCATGATGATCGAATTTGTACAAAACTTATGAAACATTTTTGCTTGCAGAATATGTCACTGTCCTTATTGATGAAGTCCCAAAACTACGCATACAGTTCCCAAGCTGCAGGCTTGCAAAAGTGCATACCCGACAACTGGAGGAAGCAGAAACTGCTGTGCAACCCGTTGCAACTACCAAATATGACAAGCCAGTCAAGACACAACTAGCTGCTGATCTACAGGCAAGATTAAATCAGTGAAGATTGACCTGCATCTTCCTCTTCGGTAAAATCCCGTATACGCTTGATTCTCCTCTGGGAAGCTACTTCCGATGGCTGAAACCACACAAGCAAGCATTGGCTTGCTAACACCACGCCCCAGACTACCCACCCCCCCCCCACCCACCCCACCCAGCAGGTGAAAATCTGGTATAAAACATGTTTGTATAAATTGCAAAACACAGAAGAATTAATAATTTGTACAGACATTGACAGCAATTCAAATGAGACTTGACGCAATGGATTTAGTTTGTGTACGGACATTCTAAATTGTACTTACTTGTGTATTGGCTCCTCATCAACGGCCGGCCCATGATCACTCCAAAACTCTTAAAAGGAGCATTGCAGTACCCAAATATTCTGACAGTTCGGATGAAAACCAGTATGTTTCGTAATGGATTAGAATTCAGTGTGTAAATTTGCACCTGTGTGGAGTAAAAAGTCATGATATCTGATTATGGAGGTCATTTTTACAGTTGTGTTATACAAATTGGATTATTTCAGACATTTGTAACTTGATGACAGTACCATTGGGTCACCTATTATTCAGAGGAAATATATATTGTGTACATAAATGTCATCTTGAGTGTGTGTCATACTGAATAAAAATATTTTCTCAATGAACATGGTCTTGTAAATATTATGACTCTCTCTATATATAATATCAATGTACAGTTTGTTTGAAAATATTGCAAAGGGATTCTGTTCATAATTTCAGTATAAAAGGATGCAGCTAAAAATATTGAAGCAAAGCATATGTAAGTTGATAATAGTGAACCCTCAAAAATGTTATACTTTAATACAAAGTATTTTCCGTGTGTCAGACACATTACTAAAAATTAAATTGGTCTTATCACAAAGTAATATTGATTCAGCTTAATGCAAACAGTATGGCACAAAATGACTAAACTGGTCAAATGTCTGGTGAAAGCTTAGTCTGCAGAGAGACTGCCCCTGCTTTTTCTTATCCACAAATAATTCAACATACAGTTTCGCTATCCACCCCCTCCCCGCAAAAAGTCACTGAAATTGAGGCAAATCTGCTCTATCAACAGTGCATTACCCAGGATTACATGGACCTGGCATTTTCACCCATACAAGGCCACGGTAATGGTCACCAGCTGAGCATGGAAGACATTTGGCTGTGAACTCAGTATGGATGTGGAGTATGGTTAATTGAATGGTGAGAATAGCAGTGAATATCAGATAAAAACCACTGGCAAATATTAATGCTACTGTCTTGGTGATAAATCAACGGTCCACTGGGCATGTGAAGAGAGTCAGCTAGATGGACCAGCTGTGAATCAATCCCATTTCAAAAGTTCCGAGTCCTTGTTGATATGCTGTGGACCCAAGTATTGCAATAAACTCTACATACTCATGCACGAAACTACATGATATATAAGTGAATAAAAGCTGGAGGAAGAAGAACTTACACCATGCACGGTTCATGCATACAACTAGGCTGGGGGAGAAAATATAGCATACCATGACATATCAGTGGCATCCCCCTCATTAGACAGTGCCATGACTATATCCAAACCGTAGTCCTAACGAAACAAATCAAAGTCAATTCTGACGAAAGGAATGTTCCCTGGTACAAATACCTGAGTCACATGAATTTATAGTACGTCTGTACCCAAAGGAGTCCAAAATGTATGTGCAAAGGTCCATAGGGTCAAAAAAGCCATGTCTAGTTTAAACATGACAGAATGCAAAAAGTTTTGTTCAAAATTCCATCACACCTTCATTTTCATTGTTCTCAATGGCAACACGCCGGTTTTTCCTCTTGGGCTTGAACATATAAGCCAACACACTAGTCCTGCACTGCACACATGGGCCATCAAATCCTGCTTCATCGTCGCTATCCCATCCACATTCCGCCATCTTGCACTGTGCTTGCTTGTGGTGAAACATGAGTAACGTCACAAACAACGCCACAGTGGCAAACTTATGCACTACACTTCTCAGATTGACAATGCCATATGGCTGGAAAATCCTTTATTTTTTAAAATTGTGAAATGAATTTGGCCTCTTGTGTAACGGGAATGACATATTATGGTACAAAATTACTTGGTGTGCCACAATATGAACAAATTAAGCATTCCCTTGACATTTGAATAATTACTGGATGAACTATTTTTAAATCATTACTGGAGTAAGTAGTGCCCTCTGTCTGTAAGATTCTTGGCTAGATGGCACTAACTTCAACATTTATCTGTAGGAACTGAATCATTATGTTCCCATTTTTCTTGGACTACCCATAGGTCAAATAATGGGTATTAATAAGTTTACATAAAAAACTTCTAATATATAATACGATATTTCTTTATTACAAATATGGTATGGGAAATTCACTGAATTTTCATATCAGGAAACGGTTTGAGGCAAAAATTACAATCTGTAATATTGATAGACATCATCACGTCAGGAGCAACGAGATTGAATCATTTATCAATCACTAGTCACCAATACTATCACATTTATCTAAGGAGCGACCTGACAAGTTGCTGTTTTGGGGGGAATTTTACATAGCCCTCGTAAAAGCAAATACAAAGAAGAACAATTCGGACTTCTTAAAATGAAATGATGAATATAGGGAACAGTGCTTCTTACATGGCTCAGAGTGAGTTACTATTTTCTCTTATTAGTAATCGTTGTTGTTGGGTAAAATCACGAGAGACTGCATATCAAGTGAGAAAAATATTAACTCACTCTCCAGCCACTTAAGACTTTGTTTGTTCTATGTTAAGTTGGGTATTCGTCACAAAAAATAGGCCTTTAACCTATTTTCAATGACGATCTGGTGTGTCGTGTTTTATCTACGGACATTGTGTTTGCTTTAGTGATGCAACATTGCTGGTGACCTATAATACAAATCCCTAACGTACATTTAATTTTGTCTATATTTTATTGCAATATGTCACTGATGTAGGCGTATCACAATTTCGTTGTAACATTGTGTAGGTCATTTGACCTACTCTGAGCTAATACTTGTGAATTTTACTCTCGAAATTGATAATTCAACCACAAACATAGAATTAAATATTTGTTCAAACAAATTACAATACCTACCCGATGTTCTAAAAGAAATACAACTGTAATCGACAATGCATATTTGTATTTTTATACGAAGAAGCAAGGCCTGTCAGTCATGTATTATTTTCACGATTTTTTTCTGATCAATACCTGATTTTACATTTGTAGACTAAAAATTTATCTACTGGGTCCACCCAAACATATCAAAAGTGAAAAACAAAAAAATGAAAAACTGTGCCTGTTCAAACTTTCGTGCAACAACTCAAATGCATTCACTTCATGCAAACCCTCAAGCAGGATGTACGAATTACCAGGCTACTTTAATAATATTTTTGAAGCCTTGATATACCACATCTGAAAAGTCATACGACACCATATTCCAAAATTACTTGCTGACACCCCTTCAAATATAACTCTCAAATTCAATACACATTCTTATACTGAATTCTCACAATTTGTCAAATCATTATGTATAAATTACTATGCCGAAATTTGCACCATTGTAGATGGCTTTGTTCGTGATGACTGAATACCGAGTCCAAGCAAATTAGCCAAATGTTTGACAAACATATGTCCAAAATGCAAAATGATTGTAAAAAATATGAAAAAAATGGACAAAAAGCTAGAGCCGGTAATTGTGGCACAGTCATGCATACGGGAAGAATGGGAAGAGGTTTTATCATCAAATAAGACTTCTACAGCCACAAGTGTTTACCCAAAGGTTGCAAGTGGTGGCTTGCTAGTGGGAACCGGGGGGATGTGTCTGCTTCGGGGGGGGGGGGGGGACCTTGACCACATACTCGAGGGATTAAATATGGTAGTGATTTTAAACAACCGTTGTGGATCATAGGAACACCCCTGTCCAGATCAGGTACCCAACATCCACTGGGGGGTAGCCCCTGTATCAATGACTAGTGTCCCACAGTGTCTTGACCTTTCAGGCTGGGGGAGGGAGGAGAATGGGGTATGCACACCCAAGGTTTCCCCAATATCCTGTGTGTTTGGGGCAACAAACATTTGCTCCTGCATTTCAACCACAAAGGTTAGTGGGGCAATATCCAGTGGATATTTTAGGGCAACAGCCACAAATGGTCCATATGCCGCAAACTCACTGATATCGCCAATCATGTATGATCCAATCCACAACCTGGGGCATGGTATGAGAGACAGGAGCATTCAAGGACTATATCCACCCAAGATGGCTACTTATGATGGCAGGGAAGACTGGCGTCCTTTTATTCTACAGTTTGAGAGGATTGCATTTCGCTATGGGTTGGGGCCCGACAAGAAGCTGACTATCTCATTGATGGTGTGCATGGTAAGGCCCTTGACTATTTATTAGTTTGGTTGAGGAAGTTCACGAGGATTTTTGGCAATTGTTAAGGAAACTAGGTCATTAGTTTGGAAGGAAGGACCCTCCTGCTACTGTTCAATAGTGGGCCAGAGAAGAGTTTAGAGGAGTTTATGGAGCTTGCTCAGAAACTCACCAGGGACAGTTACCCGGATGCAAGGATGCTGCATGGACCATCCAAACCATGGCTAAAGAGGTGTTTGGCAGCTCTTCAAGTTTTGAACAAGGAGCCAGTAGACTTGGAAGAAGCATTGCGCCTGATGAAGATCCACAAGCAAAACTATGGCATCATGCATGGGAAAAAGTCTTTAGAAAGTGTGTTGGTATTTTTTGAGAATGAGATCTTACCTCAGGTGTAATATATGTCTCTAGAAAACCGAGAAAGGGGAAGACAGATGGAAAAACATAAGCCTCTGGAGGATAGAGTACCCTCACCAATTGGGAAGACTGTGGTAGCTGGAATCAAGACCAAAATGCAGGAAACCATGCAGAGCATGCTTGGAATGCTCAAGGATTTCATGGACACGTAGGAGAAGAGACAGAAACCAGTGGCAAGTCCAGGCCAGGTTTCAGTTAGTACTCCACCACAGGAGAGGGAGTCATGTTTGAAGTGTGGGAGCTTGTTGCACTTTTACCGTGATTGTAAGCTATGCTCGACAACATGTTCTCCTGGATTGAATGGCTCAGAAGCACCAGAGAAAAAGTTAAACAAATCCAAGTTAAAGAAATTTGTCACTGAGCAACCCCTTAGATTCTTGGTGGCCTGGTGGTAAATGGAGATTTGGGATATAGTGGTAAGTTTGAGCAGGATACTTCCAATGTAAATAGTTTTCTTTTTGAAGGAACCATCATGTAGAGCCAATATTGGGTACAAAAAGTCATCTAGGCCCAAGTGAATAAATGGGATTGTAGTGCGGTGGTTGACATGGCAGCTCAGGTCACGATAATCAGTAGAGCCTTTGCACAACAAATTGGTCTAAACTATCTGGCCGGGGAACGGGTTTCACTTAAATATGCAGCAAAAGCAGGCAATATGGCAGCATATGGGGAGTCAGGTTGTCTATACGGAGAAGTACATTTCCCTGGGATGTGTATATCACCTCAGTGACCGACCCAATAATTTTAGGGTCAGATTTCCTCCTTTCCAACAGTGGGTTAGTGGACCTGAAGTGCAATGTTGTTAGCATAGGAGATGCTATCATCCCAGTTACTCTTTGCCGAGCAGGAGACCAAAAGTTTGCCACATGTAAGGTAACACTGATAGAAAGGTTAGTGATTCCTCCAAATTGCCGAGTGCATATAATTGGAAGAATTGAGAATACCAATCTAGGTGTATGTGGTCCAATGGATAACTGACCCGACATAGTGTACCCAACTGTGGTAGTAGCTGGACAGAAGAGGGTACCTGTTCCCTTTATTAATTTGTCAGATACATTTGTCATTCTAAAAACTAAGTACTTTGGTGGGAAACGCCATGCAGGTGGGGGAAATAGTATTAGATGATGTCAGTGATTCATTATCTGAAAGAATTGGTATGTCCCCCTTGATGAACAGCATACTTTCTGAGGCCTATAGCATTAAAGGCATAAATGTGGATCCTGCATTACAGATGTATCCTAGAAAGGTACGTGAACACTTGCAGTCCTTGTTGGAATGGTCAAGTGCAAATTTGTCAAGGGAGGAAGTTCCGAAGTTTTTAGCGTTACTGGAGGAATATTCCGAAGTTTTCTCCGAAAATGACCTGGATCTTGGTTGTTTCTCGAGTATAACACATAAGATCAACACTCAAGGGATGATCCCAATGAAACAAAGGATGAGGTACTGTCCTTTTACCTTCCAAGGTGAGGAGGAGAAGCAATTAAATATATGCTGGATGTGGGGGTCATTCAGCCATCCTCAGATAAATGACTTGTTGAGATAGGCAGTACGTTTGGAAACCATCCGATCAAGTTGAAGCCCAAAAATTGCTAATTATTCTGACATGAAGCCCGATTTGTGGGAAAGATAGTTTCAGAAGAAGGTGTGAGAGTTGACCCGGATAAGGTAAAAGCTATAACCAACTGGCTGAGGCCACATAGCAAAAAGGATGTTGAGTCACTCTTGGGCTTTGTGTATAACTACCGGGACCACACTCCAGAGTTTGCAGAGGTAGCTAGTTGTTCCTATGAGTTGACAGGGCCAAAGAATAAGTTTGTGTGGGACAAAAAGCACCAGGATGCACTTGATCTACTTAAATATTCCTTAGTGGAAGCTCCTGTTTTAGGTTTTTGCAGATGAAAGATAAGTCTTACTTTGACTGTGATGCCTCAGGCTCGGCCATTGGAGCTGAGTTGAGTCAGTTACTGGGTGGGTCATAGCGTATGGTAGCTTGTCATTCACAGCAGCGCACAGAGGAAGTATTGTACCACCAGGAAGTAGTTATTAGCAGTAGCGCAGGAATTGAGCCAATATGATATGGGGATCATTCATAGAGAAGAAAAGAAACACCAGAACGCTGATGGGCTGTCCAGAATTCTGGACCATGAGACTTGCTGTGATTGCTATAGTGATGGTACAAAGCTATAGCAACTTTCGTGTGGGGGATGCCAATTTTGTAGTGAAGCCCAGCAGCAATGGGATCATTTTGAAGAGGATGTGGATGATGTGCTGCATTGGCAATTAACGAATTGGTGGTTAGCAACCCTATTGAAGATGATGAGAATCACCAGAGTGTCACATCTTCAGGAGATCCGAATAGTGGGAACTGGTTACAGGGCTACTCATTGCAAGAGTTTCATCAGCACCAGTTCGAAGACTCTGATATCAAAGCAGTTATGACATTGGTAGAAAGGGGCATAGCTCCAGCAGAGGATGTGCTTTATATTTAGAGTTTGGCTGTCAAAGCATTTGTGGCCTTGTAGGTATCAACACTATCTACAGCAAGGAGTTCTATACTAGTGATTAGATGCTGTGCTGAGGTAATGTTTAGTGGTGACTGAAGCCTTAAGATACCAGGTGTTGAAGCAGTGCCATGATGTCCAGCTCGCTGGACATCTTGGTCAGGCTAAGGCTGTTGATCTTCTTAGGAGAAGTTTTTTTGTTTTGTTTTTTCTGGCATCACATGTCCCAGGATTCCAAAAGCTCAATGTAGAGTCATATGCAGCTTGCAGCAATAACAAGAAAGCTAGGGTGTGGCCAAGAGGGCGTCTTAGAAAATATCATGCTGGAGCACCGATGGAGTGTGTACATATAGATATACTTGGTCCCTTCACACCAAGTTTTGAAGGTAACAGGTATATAGTTATGTTGGTTGATCAATTCACCAAGTGGTTTGAGTGCTATGCTCTTCCAAATTAATCAGCAGAAAGTATTGTTTACAAAGTAGTGAATGAGTTCATTGCTAGGTTTGGTTGCCCGCTCAATCTCCATATGGATCAAGGAAAGAAAGTGGATGGAAAGTTGGCAAGAGCAATATGTGATCTTATTGAGATATGAAGACCAGGACCACCTAGCACCGACCTTGTGTTAACAGTCAAGTGGAGAGGTATAATCGGCTTCTGCTCCAGATGATAAGGTGCTGTATTCAAGGCTCAAACAGGAATTGGCCCAATTTGGTGCTGCTGTTCAGTCCATGCCAAATCACAGTAATGGATTATCAGCCATTTTAATGATGTTGGGCAGGGAAGTGTTCTCCCCCAGAGACTTGACATTCAGGTTATTTGACATGGAATAGTGGAAGGAGCCTCGGAAGTATGTATGGCATCTGCCAGTGATTCTTTCAACTAGTCAAGAAATGGCATGGAAGCAGCTGAGAGGGGATCAGGAAAGGCAGAAGAAGAACTACAATCTTAAACTATGTAGTAGGTCTTTTGTGCTTGTGGACATTGTGTATCAATAAGATGTAAAGTAGGCCAGTCAAGAAAACTGTATAGAGTTTTGAGTGGTCCTTTCCTTCTCACAGAAGTGATGTCTCCTGTTTTATTTAAAGTTAAGGGAAAAAGAAAAGGGTGTATGGCTCCCCATGACAGGTTGAAGTCCTGTAAAGATTGGTTTGTGCCAATGTGGTTTAGAAGAATGAGACCTGCCCTTTTAGATCTGGACACCACAATCGCTTATGATGACGAGGAAAATGATGATGATTTCCTGGAAGATGTAATCAGGGAACTGTTCATGGATGAGGAGGGTGCTAGGAGCCAGGGTGATGCATGTCCCACTGAGGTTCCATCAAGTGATGCTTTTGATGTTCGAGTCGATCATCTGACTCTCTGCTAAGCAGTCCCATTAGGCTAACCTCACCAAGGGTGGGTGCTGTGCCAGTAACCTTGAGACCAAATTCTTTAACTCACCCAACAGTTTCTGTCCCAGCTTCTGGTGCTGATCCAGTAGCAACTACAACACAGCATACCAAGAGAGACAGGGAGGTTATGAGACCAAGCTGATTTGGAGACTATGTACAGTATATTGGTGATATTATTGTAAGTAGGCTTTAACTGGATTCGTCAATAATTACGTACTAATTTATTTTCATATTTCATCTAACAGATGATAGACAATTTGGAGGAGAAGACTTTCCACAGGAGTATGAGTGATGAGGAATGGAGAGTAATTGATCAGTGCAGAGAAGACTTTAAGGTCACTGGGCCTTGCTATTCCCACATATCAGAGCAGGGAGATTTCACAGTTATATTTGTTTTGTCAGGACCAAAGGTGGATGGAATCATGGAAGTTGAAAGGACTCTTTTCCAGCCAAAAACCAATAGTAGCAAACTGAGAAGATCAGTGCAGGCAGTAGGGGAAAAATTGAAGTGTACATTTGTGCCAAAGCAGCAAAAAAAAAAAAAGGGAGGACAGGCATGCCCAGTCTGAAATGTCCAACTGTCCCATGTGATGTGTGTGGATTCCAGGGATAGGTGCTGTCTGGGATGGAAAATCATTTCCCGCATCATGGGACACAGACCCACATTTGTCACTTCGGCGAGGCACATCTGAACACTTGATTGCCCTTACAGAAGAGCTACAGTTGAGTTGTGTAAAAAAACCTTTGGAGGATGGCCCAGGAGGAGTCAAAAAAGTTGTGAGAGCACGAGGGACAGACGCCAATCTTCGGTGTAGATATTAATGTGACTGGTTGTATGTGGTGTTTTTATAGATGTGCGTATCCAGGTCACAGGAACGTCAGATACAAACATCTTATTAAACAATGTGTCTTTTCTCCTTTGCTCTGAAGTCCTCATCTAAGTTGTAGCTATCTTGCACACGCAGCATTACATCCATTTTTCTTTTTAGTTTGGTTTCCAGTTTGGACATAAAATTACACATGATATCACTCTGGCACATTTTATCCTTTGGTTTTTAAACCCCCTCATATTAAATTGGGAGAGATGTCATGAGGGGTTGCACTGAAGATTTTCTGTGATGTCAGCAGGGGCCTCTCTGTGAACACTGATTGGGAAAGGCCCGACCACAGGAAAAAGAAGACATTCAGGACTCAGAACGCATCTACGGTAGATGGCTCAGCAGTCCGGTAAGCCACATTTGACCAGGTAAATCACCTGTTTTATTAGCAACATCAAATGACTTGTTATAGTTATTTTAGCACACAGCACAAGAGCAGCACAAAATTCATATAGAAATCCTTGAGTGAATTCCCACTTGAAAAGAAAGGTTTATGACCAAAGAGTCCTATAACCTCTTAACCTAAAAGAATATACAAAGTTGTGTTGGTCAGGAGTGTAATTGAATAAATCACTGGGTCCATAGTATTCCATGTATGAAAAGAAAAGAGCAACCCACTAAGTAGCATACTTGATCCTTAGCAACAAATGAGACAAATCACGCAAAATTCAAAAGAAGTAAGGCTCCAACACTTAAGTTCCCACTGAGTTCCGGGTAAACCTTTACCTGATTTAGTTCTTTTCTGGGATTTTCAGCCAGCATGAACAACTCTATGCCCTGTAACCTACACAAATTGAAAGAGGCCAAGCTATGGAGAAAAACCTATATCTCTCCCTTCAAGGGAGGGTGGGTGGGTCTGAAACATCTCAACAGAATATACTTCTTCCATATTACAGACGGGAATCAGCTGGCATGGTCTGAAGAACAAACCTGGGGTGCTATGTTTTGATAATTCCATGGGAAACCACTCATTCAGTCAGAATACAATATTACTCCATTGGTCAGTTCAATTTAGTAATTTGAGGGATATAGCATTATGAAAAGACACAATCAAATATAATTAAACCATGACTAGCTACCTCGATTGAACAATCGATGTGCCTTCCTCCGGAGTAGGCATAAAGTAAAGTATATACTGTGTATCCCGCTTTAACCCCAGCTAAAATTCAAATAATGTGTTCCTTGTTGATGGCATTCACACATAATCTGCATGTACAATACTTCATTTTGTACCTACAGATATTATTTCCTAACAAATATTACTACAAATGTAAATGACCATAACAGGGATTTTACAAAGGACAATATTCTCTTAGGATCCAAAAGTAAACATGTGGCAAATAATAACAGCAGTTCTTTTTAACTATTGGAAGTTGTATGATGCCCACATATGTTTCTAGATGACATCACTGCCCAAAAAGCTCCCCAATGTACTACATATTGCACATCAGTACATTGCAAGAGATAGAGCATCAACAACTGCCGATAGCAAACTTTTATCGTTGGGCGCAATAAGAAACGAAAGAACAGTCTCGCACATATCTCTGTCAATCACATTGGAAATCCACAGCACTGCCACTCCATCGTGTATGTTGTTTATGTCAAATCTTTATGTCATAACACATTTGTGACACAGGCCACTTTCAATGTGCGAAAAGGTGTGTATCCCTTGGCCAACATGTATGTGATGGTACTGCCACGTGTGAAGAGACCTCTGATGAGAAAAACTGTAAATCAGCATGGCTCAGCATAGATGGCAATGCAGAAGATGCAGATGTATGTTATCAAGGCTAATCATGAACCAAACTGTTCATGAAGTAATCTCTATTTCTGGTGTCCCGTTGGAGGTTGTATGCCACACTCAACGGTTTGCATGCACAACTTGATTGTACCAAACAACTCTGACAACACTGATTGTGTTTCTATTCTCCATTGTCACCTGGGTCATCCTGTGGCAAACGTATGAAACTGCTTTAAGCCATGGTTTCTGAATTCGACAAAATAAAATTGACCAGACCCATGAGAGGTTTTCAATTTCAGGAAACCAATATTAAAGTGCATTGATCCTAACTGAGCAATACGTGATTTATTTAGTGATCATAGATGCTACCCAAGCTTATGTACTGCATATATGAATTATATTACAAGTCACATACTTTACTGGTTAATGTCGAGGGCATTCTTATCGCACCTTTGGATGCCCAGGGGTGTATAAATGCGTAGTGCTTCCCTATAAAGTTCTTATGCTATGTTACATTTGACTATTCAGGTAGAACAGACAAAGCATTATGCCTATATATATTTACCCCTTTCCATTTTCGTTGTCCAAATGAGGTATATTTTTTTGGATCCATTCCATTTTCCATGTTCGTTGTCCAAATGAGGTGTGTCTCCAACGTTCAACTTTGTGTGATGGCAAGATTCATTGTAAGTTACCAAAACATGATTATAAGTAATGTAACATCCAGCTGTGTTCTCAATTTTGCGTTTGCGTTGGATTTGCAATCCTCTGCAAAACTATTGAAGAAAACTGTTGGTCACCCATTGGCATTAGAATACTGGGCTATTTTGGTCTGTGTTGGAAAAACCAAATCATCCTACTTTGGATATTTATAAGGTGTCCAAGAAAAAAAATGCAACAGTTAAAAGTAAATGTGATTGCCTGAGAAATGTCAAAGGGAAAAAGGCATTTGTAGGGACGTGGTATGGCTGTCTTTGACAGGTGCGTCAAAACGTTCATGCATGAAATTTAGATCAAATGACAGGCACCAGATTGCTCCACTACTTTCCAAGCACTTCACTGCCTGGGTTAACTGGATACCTGTTAATCTTTCGTCCAGTTCATCCATGTCTTCAACATAGCGTGGGGTGGGAGTGGGGGTAATTTGTCCGTATTGACCGTGGAGATTTAGAATTGTGTTCCCACATGCCCAGTGCCTGGCTTTGTATGGAATTCAACTCGCTGTTGTGCTACATCAAAACATCCTTCCAGGAAATGAAAAATGACAGCGAAACCTAAAATATTTTCAAAATTCCAGTCTTCATTCTAATCCTAAAATTGATAAAAATGCAGCAAATCCCATACCCACATCTATGTATTCCATTCTCTCCCTCATTCGTTCTTTAAAACGTCAATAGACCGGACATTGCCATTCACTGTTACGTTTTTGCTAGAGTGCAGGGCTCTGGCTGGTCTCATGTGGAAATGCAGCATGTGACGTCTTTTAACTGCACCAGCATACAAGAAAATTCTGTGACAGAAAATGTAAGTGACGCAGTTTGTCAATCATGGCCACAAGTGGCTTCAATTGCCAACCTATGTCACTTACATTTTCTGTCACAACCCCGTTGTGTAGCCAACCGAACAGCTTTGTCATTGAACACCTATTACATATCAGTAACTACTTAGGACCAGGAAAACGGAAAATAAACATCACAAATGGAGAGGCTAACAGATGTAATTTTTGAAAACAAAAAAAAAACACCCTTACTGTCGTAAAATATTATCCATGCAGTCACAAAATACAATGTGAAATAAAGCCACACAGTGAAAACCAAAATGCTTTGTAACAAGCTTTATTTCTCTACCAATACTGAAAAAGGAAGGAGAATATACAATTTTCATTTGATTCAAGAGCAATAAATGTTCATAGTGCTTTGAGGAATTAACTCCCAACCTAACAATATTTTCCCAATAAAAACTCAATTTCACTCTCCCTCTGCGGGCCAGAGTGAAAAACAAAAGAAAACAAAGAAAACTCACCATGGCATAATTGAGATTGCCTATAATTAAGAAGAAATAGTTGAAATAAAGCTATCCTCGAGTCTGTTTAATTCAGTGCCCCACTCCTTCGACATGTCCACCATAACAGTTAGGCACACCATATCCCTTTTCCTCATTTGTGCTATAGCTCGTCTGATAATCCTTCTACCCTGGTCTAGGGCATCATTTTAGCTCCTATGTTTCCCTGTAGGTCAGACACATTAGCCTAGGGAGTTGCAATACTCTTTCCCTTCAGATAACCCATCAGAAATAAATCACCAGGTTTAAGGGGGGGGGGGGTAGTGTCCTGTCTGTGGCATGGTTGAGTGCAACTACACTATCTACAAACAGCTCATGTGGTTGATCACAAACTAAAACTGTTTGGTGGCTGGTGCTCTATCATGGACCCACAACAGATTGCGAAAGTGTCCTCTTTGCATTCTCTGAAAGTTAGTTGAACAACATCATTGTTTTTCATATGTAAGTACTTGTGGTCATTGACTTTTCCAGGCAAAAAGAATGGACCAAGCATGATGTCATTCCAACATTGTCCAATCCATACTGTTAGTTTACCACGACTTTCATTTCTCTGAAAGATAAAAGGAGGAGAATTATAAACCTGGGCATACTGGCTAAGATGTTTGTGTGTTAATCTCCCCATTCATCAGAAATGCTGCCTCGCTTACTATCACAAATATTTCCAAGAAGAAGGGTGGTATTGTAACAAGCCATCAACAGAATCATATCCTGTGATTTGTGTCTGCTTGGAGCAGCTGATGCCTGATTTTCATTTTAAAGGAATGCCAACTAAGCCCTTTCCATTGACATTGTACTAAAGGATGACTTGCTCTTGTCCCCTAACCATTTTTGGGAGCACTGCTACAAGAATTCCCGGTAGGCCTACCTCTGGCTGTTTCCATGTTAGCTTCTGTACGAGGCCGACCACTTTGGTCATGGTGCAGATTCAGGCTAGAACCTATTGACTGGTATTTTCTGCTATTTCTGCGGATGGTACCCCGTGCTGACAACTGCTGTTGTCCGAATCTTGATGTAAAAGTTGGCTTGACAGCTGAAACGCTACCTAACCGTACATACTTAGTCACCATAAATGATCTTTGCTGTTGTGTGAAATGCATCATTTTTAAGATGCCATTTGTCATAATGAAACCGCACAGCTAAGAGCCTGATTCCTAGCATGTAACTGTTATGTAATGCATCCTGACATTTGTACTCAGAACGAAATGATAATAGGACGATGTACAAAGGTTCATTGAGGTCAATTTCATTATGCAGGTGACTCAAGAAATATTCTTTAAGTCTGCAACTTGTCAGCACTATCTGTATCACAAAAGTCATTTTCAGTACCCTTAAAAAGACATTGATTCTGCATTCATCCAGAACGGTATGAGGACAGTTTGCATTTAAAATAAAGCCATCAGAATGGGAAATCATCCCATATGAAATTTAGGCATTTTTTATTTCGAATTCTCTTGTGGTTACCAAAATGCTTTACTGTTGTGTTTTGGGTCGAAGCCCTTTAGAGGCTGAACATTTCCTGCAAACAGAATCTTTTCTTAAAGTGGCAGAGTTGAAGCTGGCACCTTTAGATAACCTCTTATCATTTTTTCCTATTTTTCGATGGTCTGATACTTAAACTACATGCTCCCCAAAACTCAGATGTGTGAGCATAAAATTTATATGAGATAACTGATCTCCAAACTTTTGTTTACAATGAAACGTTTAAACAATGCCGGGCACATGGGTTTGTTTGCATGGGCATGATAATGAACCATGTTATTGTTTGCACCGTCATTAGTCCATGACCCCTGGAAACCAAGTGAGTCATTGACAAAGGTCACTCAGGAAACAATTAGCCATGGGGCAGTTCAGACTAGCCATTACCATTGTTCTGATTACTTTGAAATTCTCTATTGATGTAAAAACAAATTAGTGCAATCCACTTACTGGTCCCCAAGTATGGAAAGCCGCATGTGAACCCACACCCAAACAAGCCAAGCGTGGCGTTCCTTAGTTAAAAAGAGTTGAGATTTAAGCCACAAAATTTACTTTTGTTTAATGACAACATCACAGACGTAAAGCTACAAGTTTATTTCACACAATAATTAAAATGCAAGACAGAAGAAATGAATGTGTGTCATATTACAGCCATAAATGTGTAAGAAGTGGCAACTTTTTCTTTCAATACGATTTTCTCAGAACCAGCTTTTGCTCTACCTCTGCAATTTGTATCTCGCCTCACAAACGTAGGAATTGCCCTATCATATTAAAATCAATGGACATTCAAAGAAAAATATCCAGGAGCGGTTCCAACATTTTTTCTGATAACCCCTTTTGTGACTTTTGGAGCAAATTATAGAAGGAAAATGAACAACCTGTCAAGACTAAATTTAAAATGTTATAACTTTTTATTTATGCTATTTCAGGACTAACCATTAAATTTGATCCTGGACATGCATATATATTTTAAATTTCTTCTGATTTCAACTGAAAAAAAATTGTGGGACTTCTGGGTGAAAAATGTGAAAAACTTACCAAGTCACAAAGAATGCTATAAATCTCAAAAAAATCCAATCCTGCAAAAAAACTCTATGAATACAAATCTATGGATATGTAATGATCAGAAAATATATAGGTTGAATGTACTTAAAAATAAATGGGTAATTGCGATCCAGAATTTGCCAGTCTGACTGTGCACTAACTTCACATTTTCCACCTTAGAGAAGTAGTTATCTGAATCTTTGAATGCATTATAAACATGGAATTTGCCCTACAATTTACTCACCAGTATCGAGGGCTTAACATTGTTGGGTCTCACATTCGCGAAATGTATAGCATTAATTTGCAATGGGATAAACTCTATGTTTCGTCTGTGATACTAAGCATTATTGAAAGTGTTTCCTAGACAATCCAGGTATTTAATTTTTTGTTGGCAGTGCACTTTATGGGTGTAGGTCAGTGCGAAAATCCAGTGTATCCCTAAGAAATTAACAAGGTTCAATAAAAGTTTTAATAAAAGTTTAAGAAATATATGGCACAGAATTATATTGTCTGCCACGACAATACAGCCTTGAACAGACCCATTTATTCATACCGTGACATATTCAGCCTCATGTTTATGCTTACATGCTTCATGGCAATTTCATGATTATATAATTGTTATGTATCAAAGTCGACTGACAACGAAAGGAGCCATTTGGGTTTCATATTAAGATCATCAAACACACTGTAGGTATGTCTACATTCAACTTTTATGTGATGTAAATGATTTTTCCAAGAAAGTTAGCAAAATGTCATACTTACCCATTCTATTCACATCTGTTTGTGCATGTTTATCATTATTCTCAAATGGAGATATATTACATTTAAATGAAGAGTCTAAGATGCTCCATATGTGGACCTTCATCAAAAGTGTGAATATAATTCAATGATTGTTTATCATCTGACATGGAATGCATATATAGTGTTCAAAAGAATTGCAAGTTATGTCGCTTTTCTAACTCAGAAAATGTGGCACATTGGCTGTTATCTTGCAAATGTTGGATCCTGGGCCCATAATTACCATTAAACATTGCCAATAGAGAACCTGCGTTTCTTATTTTGGTGTTATTAATGTTGACATTGAATAACCTTGAAAGTCACATCAATCTGTTGATATCTCACCAATATCAAAGGTATTTCTCAATTAGTGCCAAGTACCTGCTTACCACTTATATGGAAACCTCCCTGTACTTTCAGACCTGTGTCTACTATCGGGAAAACCTTGTCCCCCAAGCTCCATCTTTCACTCAATTCTCCAGAGTTGGCAGGTGGCCACAATACGCAAGTGTTTTAACAACAAAAATGAGTTTTCGGTTCTGGACATAACTGTCTACGTTATAGAGGTCGCCACAAGGACAGGTTTTACTATATATAAATATATATATATATATATATATATATATATATATATATATATATATATTTATATATTTATATAAATATATATATATATATATATATATATATATATATATATATATATATATATATATATATATATATATATATATATATGTATATATATTGGGATAGATACAGAGGCTCGGAAAATTTCCTGCTTTTGTCAGTTAAATTTTCGTGGCTTGCATTTTGTAATGAAAAAAGAATGGATATATATATATATATATATATATATATATATATATATATATATATATATATATATATATATATATATACATATATATACATATATATAAACATATGTATTATATATAGTATAAAATGAAACTGTTATTATAGTTACAAAATAAAAACCTCCACTGTGGACAGTTTTCACTGAATGATTATATAATTGTTATGTATCAAAGTCGACTGACAACGAAAGGAGCCATTTGGGTTTCATATTAAGATCATCAAACCACACTGTAGGTATGTCTACATTCAACTTTTATGTGATGTAAATGATTTTTCCAAGAAAGTTCGATCATTGTTTCCGAACAACTGAGTAATGGCATTGCCATTTTGCTATGTATTGCTTACTTTAGTTCAATTTTTTGTTCAGTGCAGGGTACATGGTTGTGAAAATTGAACTTGTACACCAATGTGTGCCCTGGGCATGTTACATTCTGTCACGTTTGCAAACAGAGAAATCTGGACTCCTCAACCTTTGTAGGACAATGTGACACGAGACAGTGCAGCTTCTCATGCAGCTTATGTAGACAATAGCGCCTCGTGATTGTCTATAAACATTTCATCTGTGTAGGTTACTTACTACGCACAATACCATGAGTACGAGCCGCCAAACACATATTGTGTATCGCAACAGAAAAAGAAGCAGTTTAAAACAGGTTTTCAGCTTTTTTTGACATGGTATCATCGACTTAGTCTTTTAATAATGCTGTCAATCATTTTCATTATATCCAAGTGTACTTTGCTCAAACTTTAGATTACATACTGCACTTTGTTGGAGTAACATTTGAATTATTTGCTTCAATAGTAAAACGTCGAGACCACGAGAACATATTCCATTCTAAATCATTCCATGATATCTTAATTTGCAGTAACAAATACAAAAGCTTTGCCTATTCACACATTTCGTACCTGCAAGGAACAATGATTCCTTTAACCCGCACAAGATTTTTACACTTTTAATTCAAATGTCAATGCAGAGAAAATATATGTATGGTGCCCAGTCTATTACATCATGCTTAAATGAAGTAAGTCTAGATATAGGCTCCTTGGTGAACCATAGTAAAGGAACAAAATGGATTGTGCACTTAATAAAATTGTGTATAATTGTATTTAAAAAATAATGTACACACCATAGCCCCAATATTGACCGTCATCATCCTATCACAGAGCTGCCAAACCTCCCGACATGTCGGAGATCTTACGATTTTTTTAGCGAATTTGACCAGTGCTCCCGACCTACCGACCTGGAATTAAAAGCTCCCGACAATACAAAACATCGACTAACAAGAGTACATAATTAAAACTTGTGAATTTGGCAAAAATGGGTCGAAACTTGTGGGTAGGCCTATTTAATAACTGTCATTAACCTGCGTAAATTCCAATGACAATTTCAATGTGGGCATTTAATAACTGTCATTAACCTGTTAACATTCTGTTTTATGGATATTATCATTTATGTTGGTCACATACAGATTCACATAATAGAAAGGCGGTGACCTAGGGTGACTGTTATTCTGGACATGAAATGTACAATCATTAAATGATTTCAGCTCAGGGATATATCCTGAAACAAAAATGTCTTTTTTTTGGTTAAGGGCCTACTAATTTCATTACGATAGTGGTTCAAGGATGTACCCTCAATGAGGTATTTCATGCTCAACATGTCTAATGTCTTCCTACTCCAATCACTCCATGTAGGGAGATCTTCCTACATGGAATGCTTCCAACTTGGCACTTCTGCTATCATAGCTTGTTATTGAATATGCTAAGGATAAAGAAGAACTATAACAAATTGACTCTTTTTTGGTTTAAACTTTCTTGGGGAGCAGGCAACGCCTATATGAACCCCTCTTTCTCCTCTTCTTTCTCCCCCCTCAACTTGCTACAAATAACTTTTACACATACAATGTTCTTAATCTTAAGCATGAAAATAATACCAAGTACCAAAATGTGCATACATCAAAAATGAAACTGGTCTTTCTTTAATAATAGCTCAAGGGATTTACTGTATACGTGACCCAAGGAAAATGGCTTTACTCTACATGTATAATCTTAAACATTAGGAGTGGGGGGTGGGGGTTGTCTGAATGATTATTTGTGTGGGAAAAAATATTTATATTTTATGCATGGCAGCCTACTCTCATAGTACTGGTCCAAAACTATCTGACACATATTTGAAACCTATTGCCTCTTAGATATTTAACCACAGAAAGTGTTTTTTTAACAGTTTAATCAAAATGATTATAAAAAAGCAAATGTCCATGTCAAAATTCTTCTCACATTCGATATCACCATGGTCATATTATTACTGGCTATCGTTTTATTGTTCCAAACGATATTGTAAGTAACTTATTTCAAAAGGCCCTAAATACCATACACAATAACAGATATTGTAAGTAACTTATTTCAAAAGGCCCTAAATACCATCCAGAATAACAAATTGTATTAAAGGGCGGCAAGAAAGGGTTCATGTGCTAGAAAATATGCAATTTTTTCAGAGTAAAACCTTACCCATATTCATAACTTTTAACCCAGCAATGACAGCACATTTGAATGGAGCAACGGGCAGAGATTCTAGAATTATCAAAACATCAACATTCAACTTACAATACTAACTGATTCTTGGATTTTTAGTGGTTGTGTTCGCACATTCTACATATATGACGAATGCAGGATTTCTTCAATTGCCTTTTTACTATATATTCAGATTTACTCAAAGAAACACTTCCCATGTACCTTCCAATACTCATCTAGAAGGAGGTTTGTGTCAGCCATATGCACTTTGAATTCGTTCAAGAAAGTTTCTTTGCATTGTCTGCTTAGCTGATTCTCATGCCATTCACCCATCTGGTTGGTACGGCCAAAGGACCTAGGTCTGCTAAGCGGGCAAGTTTTGCTTGATTTTTACCCATTAGGTTTATAAAATGTGGGGTTCAGTAAAACATCCAACAAATCCAGTAAAACCAATAAAACCATTAGGGGAAATTTAAACCCTCCCTCCCCTATGCCCTTCACCATTTTCATGTAATATGTCAAAACAAAAAAACAAAATATGTAGTTTTTACATAGCAATGGTTATATTCTACATCAAGAACTCAGGTATGACAATATATTATCAGCATAACAAAATCACTATTGTGATCTTTCATTCATATTTTAACGTATCCCTGTTGTCTTATTTCAGGGATTGTGACAGTCATGTCCCAGGTAAGAGACTCGCGTTAGGTAAGTTCGCTGTGCTTCTAGGCAGAATGGGTGAGAGATTACGCTTGGATAGAATCAGGAATAAGAAATATCTTTTGACCATTAAAAATATGACCGAGGAGGCTACACAAAACCTCTTTGATATGCTCAACAAGACATAGAAACACAATACTGTTAAAAGGCCAGGTCAAGGAAACTCACTCTAAGGTCATAGGATGATCCCTTTTGTGTGACAGGAACTCAGCTATGCTGCTGCTGCATCCAATTTCTTTTACAGCCTTCATTATATTTAGCATTATAACTTTGAATTTGCCATGAACGAAGGAATGGTAAACCTCCCCAGTGCCAGGAGGGCTGTAGTAGACAGCCAAGAATAACTTGTTTCTGTGTGTGTATGAACAAACTTTAAGAGACTAAATATTAACCACTAGTGTCCGCTATGTTCTGTATATATATATATATATATATATATATATATATATATATATATATATATATATATATGTATATATATATATATATATATATATATATATATATATATACATATATATATATATATATATATATATATATATATATATATATATGTATATATATATATATATATATATTTATTTATTTATATATATATTTTACTCTGTTTGACTTGCCTACTTAGCTGACCCTAAGGCCATTTTTGGGCTCAGTCTCTGATCAACCCATGGGTTGCTTGGGGGCAATTGCTGGTACCACTCGCAAATTGCTTGGGAGCTGCTTGCAGGCAGAGGTTACATTATTTTCAGTTGCTCCTGTACATGCTCATCTACCGAGCGTTTACTCTCTTCCGAAACTACATAAAATTCTTTAAAGTTTGAGGTTCCAAACCATGCTCTACGAAAGAATTGTCAATTTTGTTGTGTAAAAGCTGAAGCAAAATGCTCGAACTTGGTTGAATTACTTTTTTTGCTCAGATACAAGCATATACCGGGGATAAGATTTTGGCTTTATCTAATTCAAGGATATGTTTGATACAGCTAAATGGTAAAGATTATAATTTACCTTATTAACCTATTTCATCTTGGAACTTCTCTACTTTAAACACTACTATTCCCCAAACTAACTTGACACAACGTATCAAGTCACTCATATATATAACATATGAGAAGAAAGTACCCAAGGAACGACCATATCTTGTAAAGATGCACACTTGCACATGGGTGTGAGGGCTGGCCCTCTGAATTTGAATAAGACCAGCTTGACTAGTTGTTGATCCTTTTAATTGATATTGTCAAGGGTGCACATATTGGTAATGATAGGAGGGTAGAACAGTCTGCATATGAATATGATTAGTTAGTCGGGTTGAAAGGACCTGTTTAAAAGCTCCATTTGCGTGATATGCGTGACTCTCAATTTCCAGTCAGGAATAAAATTTATTTCTGCACTCTGATATTGGGAGATGCATGTGAATGTTTTGAAAATTTCTGAATCAGAATTTTTTGTTGTCATTGTTGGATTGAAATATGTGAATATCGATTAAGTTTCTTTTCTGAATTGTATGTCAATTTGGTAAATTCTGTCTTTAGACAGCCCATTTTTATTCCAGTGGGTAATGATTCTGTCCCTCTTACCGCAAATTTGTATTTAATTTAACAGGAGCTTTTTTTAATAAGCTGGCAACCAAGGAGAAATTTCATGATGACTGTTTTAAGTTGACATTAAGATATACTCATGAGCCATTTAGTATCAATAACAAACAGATACGTAATGGATTTTACAAATATACCCAGATAATTTGGAATTAAAGAAAACTACAGAGAATGATATGGTACTTTCATATATAGACATAATGATGTATAATGGTAAAAGTTACAACTAATTGACAGACGTGTTGAATTTGAATTTATCATAGTAAAGTACCCTCAGATTGATAATGATATCCCACTTGAATCAGATTGTGGTGTCTATGTCAAAGTTAATTGCCTAAGCGAGCCTATACAGCACATCGGACAACTTTGACACTTGCCATGCACTTCTGTTTTATTTCTAAACTTACAACATGGATATTCAAAACTGAAATTTAACTGGTGATTTTTAAAGTTTCTGAGTAAAAATGAAGGGTAAACTTGGAAACTGAATTCTTTGTGGTATAAGTTAAGACACAGTATTTAATCTGGCGGTATGTGTGGAAAGTAAAATGATCTAATAATGTCCCAGAATATGTCACCAAGCACTGTCCCTGTCACCATTTTTCAGCTTAGTAACATCAATATCGAACAGCCATCCAGAAGCATAATAAGCTGAAACATTAAGCTGTCCTGTAGTCGGTGACTCATCTTTTGCTACACTACATAATTACCTTTTCATCTCAATTTGTAATTTGATACAATCACACAGGTTCATGCCTGGGCATAAGAAAATTATTATTACTGTTACCGATACTTACCCCTAAACCACAATACGTAATTTTGAGTAGAGGCAATTGTTGCAAAAATCTTAAATATAAATGAACACCTGTTAGCAGAAGGTAACGCCCATTGTTCACAAGGTATCAATTGTAATAAGGAATGGTTCATATAAACTACTGTATCTTTTATGACAAAGGATGGACGCAATGCTGGCTTGGTTCCTGAAGAATTCAATAGCAAAATAAAACTCGTAATTCTTTCCCCAAAATGCGACAAAATAAGTAAAAAAAAAAAAATCTGAAAAAACAAGGATTCACCTCGCTAGGAACCTGAATCACTTATGGTCCCAGCAGAAAAGTCTTACAGTCAGTGTACACGTCACGTCTGGTTTAGGAAGCTGTACATATGTACTTCGCCTTCATAGAGTCATGCAGGTAGAAAGAGATACAATTTCTATAATACCTCCACCCTTATGATGGTAAAATGTGCACCATTGTGACACCATGGAGTATATCCCACGAACTTCACAGGATGCTAACATTGAGTGTACATATCCTAACTTTTCAAGGCAGCTTTCACCGTCTCAATCGGCTTTTCATTACCTAATAGCATAAAAATAGGTCTCATCACTTTCACATTACCCCATGATATGAGAATGATAGAGGTAAAAGCAAAACATTAAAGGAATTATCTGCTTTGACAGATACCTTTACACCTATTACCCATCTCCCTTCCCTCACAAATGTTTTTGCGGATGATATTAGTGAACAGCTTAGTACTTCAGTCGACTCTCTCTCTCTACTTGTCAACATGTAGGAAAGGCTCCAGCTGCAATATATTCTTCTGATTAGAATTATTCTGGACTAGAAAAAAGAACTCGACAAGAACAAATATGTAGTGGCCATACTTACGTAGTTATCCCATTTTTTCGACTGTATATTGCATGCAATCAATCTTTTCTAACATTATGCATATGTACTGCATCATGACGTTCTAAAAATTCTGAGTAGATGAGTTAAATTTGCTTACAAATGCAGCGGATGGCAACAAATCATGAACAATGTTCCTCAAAGGTCTATCCAGGGATCACATTAATCAAACATCGCTGCAGATGATATGTCCTACAGGATAAAGTGTTGTGAGCTGTTTGAATATGGTGTTGAGAACACATTATTTTTTAGTCTTTAAAACCCCGAAGCTCTACAGAAGACACCTGGGCAAAAGTCTCAAGAGTACATTTAACGGGTTACTGAAAAGGAAATGCTTGTTTATCCTGGTACATCACAGGCTATTGTCCTGTGGCCTTCTTCGCAGGACTCCTGCAACGTTAACTTTGGAATTAGTGATGAGGTTGCAAAATCTGAAAATCATACACTTACTACGAGTTAAAATTTGTAGTAAACTCAACGTTGATTTGCACATTACTTTTCCGGAAGAGAGCAGCCAGCAAATCAATGTACTCAGACATTCATGCTCCAACTTTTTTGAAAGCTGCAAATTGCTAATTTCAGGTCCTTTATTTCATTTAATTTGTATTCTTGTCCATTAGTATGGCACATCTGTAGTGCAAGCCTTTAAAGTACAACTACTGGAACATGTACTTTGCTTTCATTTGATTGATTAATACAATGACCACTGCTCAGTCATTTGAAAAGCTGGATTGTAAACTCCGCTGATAGGCAGACAATGTTCTCTAGCCAGAGAAGTGTACAAGTCCCTTGGTAGCCATGTCTGTTAATATGCAGCAAATTGTCACTCTATTTTGTTAAAAAAACAAAGTTCCTTGTCGACCACAAAGTTACATATAACCTTAATGACATTTTACAGCTCTTGACATGCATTATTGTCATATTCATCAGGTAATATCCTTTCATAAACTATTGTTACATGCCTATCTACTAGACAAGCATATTGCTGCCGCGAATAAAACCTAAGACATCATTATTGGTTGACTGAAAGAGTAAGGTTATTTTCCCACTGAACTTGCCTTTTCAGGTTGCAGGTATTTGTTATGCAGAACGCAGCAGAATGACGACAATGCAGTCGCAGGTGTGAAACGTGCCCAATTCTGAAAAACACAGTCAGAGTTTTTTTCTTCTTTCCCAAACTAAGGATGCCAAGTTTCTAGTTGAGATAGATTGTCAGATTTTAATTCTAAATTTAGAAATGTCATTTATCTTTCATTTACTGTCATGTCAAGTGTGTGGACTTCGGTTTGTTGGAGAGACTGGTAGAAGATTCCATGAATGGGTCCATGGTCCATGAAAGAACGTTCGGAAAAAGAGGGAATTCCAGGTAGACTTTTTTTCAAAAAAAAGTCATAATTTTAATGTTCAAATATTAAAAAAGCACAGCATATAAAAATGTAAAAACAGTAATTGGTTTAGTAGACACGAGGGAAGGGAACCGTTTTGGCAACAGGAACCAGGTGCCATATGGCCCTTTAGATTACATGATCACATCAAAAGGGTACGTTTTTTTCCTAACTATTCAAAATACGTTGTCGTCCTAGTTGGTGTCTGCTTGGGCAAGACAAGATCGTTTGCGTGGCCTTTGCTAATATCCTAATAAATTTGCACTCTATGCTTCACCTAATTTTCTAAATGGTATAGCTAGTCAACCTGATAGTCGTCATCTGGTTAAGTCTACACTTTTTGAAATTCCGCTGACACTACATCAAGACTTGAAAGAGGAAATTATTCCTGAAAAAAAAAAGTTTGACAAAATCTTATATCACACTATAAAGTATATATCTTACGTTAGACTTTAAAAACCAACGACTCCTGAGAAGAAAATCTCAAAACAGGATTTCATAAAACTTACATGTAAAGATAGTCTTTTGTATCCTATTATTAAGGATATATCTTATCTTAGACTTTAATAACCAACAACTCCTGAGAAGAATTTCTCCACCTAGGATTTCATAAAACTTACATGGAAAGATAGGGGGATTGTTAATATGACCCATGTTTAACATTTTGTTTGCAATTCCGAAACTTCACAAAAGTCCATAGAGGTTTTAATTTATTGCAGGTTCCAATTTTTGCTCATGTTAACCATTATATGGTTTTCTGTGAAATTGTTTGTGCAACATACAAGAGTTCAGGCTAAAGTACTGTTATCGAATAGAAGCAACTTCTTGTGTAAACAGGTTTTTGATTTTCAGAAGTTTTCTTAGAACAATGGAATGATGCGAGCACAAAATTACCACCCAAATAAATTTAATATTTGGACTTTACTACCTCATACACAACCATCTTGATCTGTTACGATGTTTAAATAACTTATATATAAAACACATAAGAAAAAAATAAAGGATGTTCAGTGTGCATATGAATATAATGAATTGATTCAACTGTTGGAATGTTTAAATATATAAAATTTATATGAAATCTGGGACATTCTGTCTTGAGACAAACCATAGGTGTTTCGTTGGGTACAAATCCTACATCACTGTCAGCTAATTCATATTTATTTTACAACGAATGTCTCTTTTGGGAAAATCTACCAGCGTAAGACAATTGTGCTAAATGTTTACGTTTGACCTTTCATTATAATGATGACATGCTAAGTAGCAATAATAAATGCTTTAAAACAATGCATTCCATCCTCATTCCAAGTGATTTAAAATTGAAGGTGACCACAGAAAATGACTTGGAACGTTCATACTTGGGTATAATGAGGTTTAATAATGATGACGAATTAAAGTTTAAACTGTGTGACAAACAAGATCTCTTTCAGTTTTATACTTAAGAACCGTTACATGGATAGTAATATTCTTATTGGGCCTGCTGCCCATGCCTTTGTGGAAATTGCATATTGAACGGAATTCAGATGTTGATCTAGATAAGTAATGGTCACTGATTGTTTGATGGTCAAGAACGGTAAATCGATGGCAGTTAACTTCCATCTGCATTGAAGAAGGTTCCTGTATATCCTCTCTTCACGCAGATACATATACAAAAAAAATATTGCTTTACTTTGCTGTATTGTGGTCTAAATATCCGGCTTCCTTTCATTCTCTGTGGGAGTTGTATACACTCAGCACCTCTTTCCATGCCACTCCACCTCCATTATGGCTGGAATGTGCTGGGCCACTTCTGACTCTCAAATATATGAATAGTTCTTAGAACAATCGAAACATGCTACCGCAGGTGAAGTTTAAAAACAAGTATCAGCTTAAGTCCGATCTCTTTTAACATCTCTGCTTGGATAGCTCTTCATTGCCCAGTTGCGGTGCAGATAATTAGATATGTTAAAATATACATGTATAAAAATATGATAATAAATAAGATAACGATATGCAATGAAATGACTTCAAGTGAAATGAAACAGATACGATAAAAACAGACGAGGTGAGGTAAGATGACATGTCGTGATGAGATGACAGCTGAGATAAATTTATATTAAGCAATCAACTACAAAAAAAACCACACACATGAAAATTACACAATACTTAATTTTAAAGACATATTTTTGGACAATTATAAATAGCATGATAGGAAACAAAATGCAGTAAAAAAAAATGTAACATGCATGATACATCTATAAAAAAGAAAAACCTTACAGGACTGATTGAGGCTTCGTGTTATACAGCTTAAACATGTCACGAGTCTTTCCTCTCGACGTTGGGTTGAAATTTATAAATATATGTAATTTGTCTCTGAAATAATCTGGTATGTGAAACTTGTTATGTTGAGATACTTAAGTTGTCTGTCATTTTATCACAGTGTATAACGTATATGTATGTAGTCTTATCGTTTGAACATCATAGATGTATGAATATTATTTCCATATGTACCAGGAAGTTATACCTACACTCTTTGCGTATGATAGCTTCCCATGGGCGTTTTATTCATCCCACTGCATCGATAATTATGTTCAGATAGTATTGGGTCAGATAAAGTAAGTGCAAATGTGCAAATATCTTGGGCTTAGCTTCAACGTTTTTATTCTGTGCTGTCATATTGAAGCGGTATATTCCAAATTAATAAAAACAATCATAATCATCATCATCATCATCATCATCATCATCATCATCATCATCATCATCATCATCATCAATTAAATATGAAATAAACATATACATGCAATAATAAATAAAAATTCATTGCAAAAAAAAGGAAAGTCAGCTTTTAATGCAGTGGCTCCCTGCCCCGAAATGGCATTTTCTTCAACTGACCACTGTGTTTCGTGACAAATACGTCGGAATTTTTGTAAAACAGAATTGGGTAGAACGTAAATGAACAAAGATGCTTTAGTACAATTTAAAAAATATTACACTGAATACTTAAAGTTTGAATTGCTTTCATTTGGAAATCAAGCTGTTCAGCTAAGATGGAGTAACAGTGATCAACAAGTTGCGTTTATTTCAAATCATATACTTTTAAGATTACCCATAATTCACAGATAAGAGGTGATTTAGATGTCCCAGATGATGCACGTCAGGCAGGCAAACCGAAGCAAAAAATGGTGTTAATGACATCAGAGATGGTATACTAGCGAGACAACGTGTCATCACACTTTTTGAAAATGAGTTGCAAGCATACATTTTATACCATGATGAATTGTGAATTTCAATTTAATTGAAAAATGATTACTCTTTATGCTTACTCTTTATACCTCCTCATTTCCTGGGACACATTGTAATGAACTAGTATTAGTGCTACATGTGCAGTTACAAACATACTAAATATAAAGATACTCACTAACGCAAGTAGATTTTGTAACTGTGGGCTCTTTTATTTAGAAAGTAGTGGCATGTTGTCTACCAAATTATGAGGTTTGAAGTTATGTTTATTCTGCTATTAAGTCTAACCAGTGTTGGCGTTTTGGCTACTCAAGAGTCTTTGTCTTTTTTGTATATAACTTATTTCTCATTGTTGGGTTGAAATTTAGGAATGTGGTACATCTCTTTGTGGACTATTTGATATGTACTTCACTGGCTATGTTGTGACGTCTGCTATGTTCTATGACTCATAGCTATGATGTAGGGAGACTGTTATTGTAATGTTCCACACTCATCAATGTCACGAAAACGGTAGGAGCCTACGTTCTTCTTTTGTTGTCAGCTCATCTAGCTGAAAAGTCGGAAAGTACGTATCTTTATCTGTCTGCCCATCTTTAGTGCCAGTGGTAAAGTTGAGATTTTAATTGGTCAAGCCTATATGTTTTGGAAAAAACCCTAAACATTGTAGCTAATGAAGAATATTCCAAAATTTAAGCGGAACTTGTATTAACCACTTACCTTTTTGGTGTGATTATCTGTCTTAGGTTGGAGTGAAGTTTATTTCTTCACAATGGTATAGGAATAAACATGTTGATGTTTGTGTAGTTTTTGAATATCTGCCTTTTGCTGATTCAAACCTTGCTCTCTTTGTTGAATTGAAATTTATGAATATGACTTACATTGTTCTGGGCCCCCACTGACAAATACCCAACAAAACCTAACAAAATATAACTGCAGCTGTATCTAAACATTCATCAGCCTTGTTTGCATCGATGTTTTCTAATCAAAATCTTTTGCAGCTTTAAATTATGTTCTTTAAAGAACCATGACAGTGATAATGTTCTGACACTAGTTTTGACCATTTGTGTGCCCCTTGCCCATTTAGCACAGCCACCAGCAGTGACAATGACTGCAAATATCGACATAAATTGAGTGTTTTGTGAGTACAGGTTACAGAGTTACTATACCTACTGACACCCCAACCTGCACCCACGAAAGTCTGACGACTACTATTTTTGTACTTTCACAGCACGCCGAACCAGACACAGGCCATAACACAAATATGTAGGAATCAATATTGTTTTTTGCTCTGGAACCGCTGGGTTCGTCCTAGCATCCTGCAAAACCAGTGATGTAGCTGAAGTGGGAAATGCACATATCCACATTGACAAACCACTATTCTTCAAAAAGAACGTTTCAATCCAGATAGTTAGGCATGAATGCCATAACTAACATGCCTGTTGTGTTTTATTTTATTCGGCAGAACGCATTTTCATGTATTACGGTATAGACAATAAAGTTTTATTTCATGTTCCAGTTCTACATATTTAATCGAGTAAAGTAGCATAGCTTACTTTAGAAAGGTGTCGCTTTATTAAGGTTTACGGCTGTTTAAATCAATTCACCTACCTTTGAAATAAAATTTCTGTTACTGCAGAAATTTGATGGTTCAATGGCGATCCTGAAGCTACTTTTTATCAGGGACAGGTATTAAATTTATTTCCACTTGGGTTTTTTTTTTTTTTGTTTTTTTTTTTGTTTTTGTTTTTGTTTTTGTTTTTGTTTTGATTTTTGTTTTTTTTTTGGCAGCCCAGCATTTGACATTTTCAACTATTTTTTCATCTGGTACGAATTTAACGAATAGGAACTGCTGGCTGGAACATCAACAAACAAAGCTAAACAAAAACAAAAAACAAAAATACAACAACAACCCTTACAACACCCACGGGCAACAAAGCAAAAATATAAACATAAAAGCAAAATGAATTCAATCTGTTTGATTTAATAATAATAAAATAATGATGATTGCCATCATCATCATCATCATCATCATCATCATCATCATCATCATCATCATCATCATCATCATCATCATCATTACCATGTATCATCCACACTGAATCAGCAAAACTGCCTCAACAGGACAAAAATATGGACATAGAGGCAAAATGAGGTGAATCATTTTGATTTAATAATAATAATGAAAATGGCGGTGATGATGATCATCGCCATCATCATCTTTATCATCTTCATCATCATCATCATCATCATCATCATCATCATCATCATCCTCATCATCATCATCATCATCATCATCATCATCATGCATGATCCACAATGAATGAGCAAAACTTCCCATCGTTGTAAATAGAATAGACATAAATAGAGCAATTTACCCATTTTCAGCAATACTGGGTTGATGAATAAGTAAAGAAACGAGAGAAAAAAAAGGAAAAACAAAATGCACAAAAAGTTGGCTGTTCCATGCTAAGATATTACTGGAAGCATTATGTATTTACCACCCAACACACGATAAAGAAGACACTAGTGACAGATCCACCGGAAGTACAAGCCTATTCCCCTTGGGGATTAACTGTAAAATGTTTTCACAGTTTCTACTTCAAATATACGTTTCTTTGTTTTAATTTGCTACACTATTTACTCTTAAAAGATTATCAAATTGGACTGAGTTAAAAGATTTCCTTGGCGCAGCTTTAGCACTCATCGCACACTGTGTAACACGAACAGCTGACGAATATTGGTATGACATCATCCTTGTCTGTGCTGAATGTTCCACTGAAAATGTTTTTAAGAAAGAAAATATTGAATACGTGTCCATGTCTTCCCTGAAAGTTCCAATGATAATATTTTATAAGGGAAATCAAATCTTTGAAATGACCAATCACATTAGACTAGTTTGACCAGAAGAGAATTAATATGCAAATATGCCAATATTATATATTGAAGTTCCCATCAAACACCAATGCAATGTTACATTCATTCTCATCAATTCGTTAAAAAAAGTGAAAAGGTATCTTTAAAATCTCTTTTACCTAAATGCTACGGAAATATTTTGTATGCCTGTATTCAAATATCATTTTATGATAATTTTATGTTGTTTTCTGATGCCTTAAAAGTATTGTTGGGTAAATGGACGTGCGTCTCGCAGATGGTTATTGAAAATAAAAGGAGGGAACCAGAATAAGATTTTTCAGACTCGGACACCTAATAGAGAGAAGTACAGAACAATGGTGGTAAATTGGATGGAGGTAGGTATTTCCCTAATATCTTTTGATTTTGAAACAAGTCATATTTAAGTACACGTTAACAAAATTTTGCAAACATCATACAGTCAACTTATTAAACATTATGAAGACATGATAATCTCTTAATTCCACACATTGAAGAACAGTCGACTTATGAAACTTTTACCTATGGGTATCACTGGCATCGGTGTTTATTTAAGTACAGTCACTGATTTAGTTCTTCCAGTTTCACAATGATTGCGAAAAAATATTATCTACACTGTCATTTATTAAAATTGTTGGCATTTTGAGGCCAAGTCCCAGATGGATCAGAGATGTGGAAGTATTAAACAATTGATCAATATTTCTACTGAGAATAACACAGAACTACTTCAGACATACAAATTTATTCACAACAGCAGATGTATCCAGTTGAAGCAGAAGATGGAAATAAAATGGCGTCACTGTTGGACAATGGGAAAAATAGTGAGCAATCTATCATATAATAGGAGCTTGACCCTGAGGTGACAGTTACATGCCAGCTGATGAGTATGTCCTATTGATTCTTGCTGGACAAGCCTGCAATTGGTATGATGCCATTGTTTTTCAATATTGCACAAGAAAATATGCCATAACTGAAGACGTTTGAACGCTGCTAAACAGTTTCAAAGCATTTACACTAACTGGAAAGCAGCATACACCTGTATCTGTGAACTATATTAGATATGTTATATCGGACTGCATATATAACAATTTTTGACACGTATTTGACATGTATAATTGTTTGATTTTGCAGATTAAATATTTTACTAAGCTATTTTTTATGCCCATCTACTTGTCCGTCAAGCACATATATCTTACTCTTTTACTGATTGATTTATTAATTGGTATTAATGTAGCAGTGAAACGTGATGCACTACATTACATTGTATAATTTTGCGTTTGCGTTGGAAATGCAATCGTCTGTAAAAGTATGGTAGTGAACTTTTGGTCACTCATTTGGCATATGTCTGACCATTAGAATACAGGGCAATTTTTGCCCGTGATGGAAAAAACAAAACATCGTAGTTTTGATATGTACAAGATGTCCAAGAATAAACGCAATAGTTAAAAGTGTTTGTGACTGTAGGTTTGAAACAGTGTGCCACCTGGCTTACTGAGTTTGTCTCCCCCAGAAGATCAGATGACACTGTTTCATGCCAAGCTATCCTTGAGAGGCCATTAGGCACATGCATGTGCCATTTTTGGAACACCGACTCCCCTCATTAGGGCTGCAAAAAAGTAAAGAATTTCTGGCCCCTGAGGTAAACACCTGTTTTGAAACTCCAGACGAGATATGAGGCTCCCTTTCACGCCAAAAACAAATGGTCACTATTAGTTGAGAAAAATTTCCAAGCCCTCCAGAACTGTTATATAACTGATTCCTTTTGACGAGTGCATATACAGCTTCTCCAAGTCACTTTCGACAAAGCGGAGTGTTGCCAGTCGGTATTAATGATTACCATAATAATTTTTGTTGCATATGAAAGTGGTACAGCGCACCAAAACAAAAATTTACGTATTACCATAAACTACTGATTAAAAAAAAAACCTTCAATCATGTTGCGTTTACTGATGACCTGTTAAAGGCCCCGTGAAACATTGTCAAAAATATTTGATGACGACGCACTGGAAACTTTTGAAGAGTTATTCTTTGAAGTTATTGAAATACGTGCTTCTTCAGTACATTAGCAAATATGCAGTAAGTCTGAGGCCTACATCAAGAGCGAAGCAATGGATCTTATCCATGAAACCACTACCACCTGAAAAGGTTCTGTCAATGGACAATCTGATCCAGAACCCAAGCATACCATGGACTAGACTAACAATAATGCTGGGGACGATTGGAATTCAGCACTATGCATCCTGAATGGAGGAAAAAAGATTCAACCAAAAGTGCTATTGAAACATTAAATTTTTATTACCTGATTCAAATTTATTGACGCCAAGCAGGTTATTTTAAATGGAATAGAAGGCACTCCATCTGCTTTCTTCCAATCAAACTTTTTTCAAACAGGAGGGAACGTGCATATGTCACAGGCAGCATATCCGAGCCTCCCCCTGTCACATTTGATATTCCCCAAGGGCCCATCCTAGGCCTGTTATTGAAATTATACTTTTTAATGGTCTTTCAGATTTTATAATGCTCATACTCACCATTTTGGAAATGACACTAGCCCTAGCCACAACACAGAACAGCAGTATGATTAAGGTTGCTACTGGCTTATGAAAACATGCTCATTTTAAATATTCAATGATGCGAATCACTCTTTTTGTACCAG
Source organism: Hermodice carunculata (assembly GCA_964020975.1). NCBI lineage: Eukaryota > Metazoa > Annelida > Polychaeta > Eunicida > Amphinomidae > Hermodice > Hermodice carunculata. The sequence goes on from OZ026627.1 coordinate 51,692,197, forward strand.
TCAACGCCTCTCAAAAAGCAGCCAATGGGATTACTGTATGCAAGTTAATGGCAGAGAATACAACAAGCCTCTAAGGCTTAACTCGTGGTCTAGAAAAAATCTCACAAAAGCCTGGTGTCTCGAAATACCTTCGAACTCTCCTTTCACATGATTGCACCAAAATTATTGTTCATTGCAAGGGTAAAACCTCACTTTGAGCTTTGTGACGTATGGTTAAATTGCAATGTTGGATTGTTTGAGAATGTGAATACTCCAGAAACGCGCAACTTCCATATTTACGGCTGCTACCTACTTGGGCCTTACGGGACCCTTAATCAAGGAATAAAAGTGGAATCCGTTCGCAGAAAAGTTCAAATTCCACAAAGGCAATTACGTTAACAAGGTTCTTACTGAAAAACTTACCTCGTATATTTCAGATTAGCTCCTTGTCACCAGTGATCTCCAATTGGACAACCAGAGCAACCATGACATCCCACTTACTGGACTCAAAGCGTAAAGTTGGTATATCGCAACAGTGTCTCTTACTCCGACCCACTCACAGGCAACTAAGACTAAATCAGATTTAACACACAAATATGTCAGTGCGCCAACTCAGAATTTATGGAACAATCTTGATGTACACACATGAAATCTTCTAATCCTCACTTTCTTTAAACTGCTGTATAAACGTTGGTCTTCAGCAGCAATTTTGGTTGTAAATTTTTGTATCTTATTCATTGACAGTGCTGAAGATTTATATGTTTTACCTACTGTACATCTGCTTGTGTAACTTCCGTTTATAAAATTGATAACGACTGTATGTGCATACTGCCCCCTCCCCAAAAAAATAAAAAATAAAATAAAATACTAGGAACTAAGTGTGTCACCGTGGCTAAAAAACGAATTGCCATCAAACGATAAAACAGTCTCTCTGAATCAGTTTGTTTTGCAACATCACTGCATACTTTTAAAAGGAATTACTGGAGACACAGTCCTAGATTTTAAAGATACCATATCTTTCATACCATGCGTCTTTAATGCCTTTGCATTTACAAAAGTGTGCAAATTTCTATCTATCTATCTATCTATCTATCTATCTATCTATCTATCTATCTATCTATCTATCTATCTATCTATCTATCTATCTATCTATCTATCTATCTGTCTGTCTGTCTGTCTGTCTGTCTGTCTGTCTGTCTGTTTAACTGTCTGTCTGTCTGTCTGTGTATCTGAAAAAAAATGTTCGCACGGTGGCGTCTCTCTCTACTGGATTCATTTCAAAATGGTGGGTATGCACCTAAGATAAGTCTGCGCTGATTTGTTGAAACGAGGGTGCTCCAATGAATTTTATATTTCTAATCTTGCTTCAGCTTTTGGCAAAATGCTAAGTTTACTCACTTAGCCAATTGCTTTAAATTGGGTAGGAACACTTCTGAAAATGTGGCCAACATTTATACAGCACATAGGTGACCTTGACCGTATTCTCAAGGTCATGGAGCCACGTGCTGAATCTTCATGTTCACTGCTGACTTGAGACCTGTTTGCGCTAGGAGGATGGTGCTGGTGGTTCAGTGTGTGGGCCATAGTCACACAGTATATGAGTGACCTTAACATCATTTACCAAGTTGCAACGGCACCTTCATGAAGTTTGCTGCCCACTTTGTAATGTTTATTTCGGCAAGAACCTTTTAGTGGTAGAATTTGAAATAGTGAATCAGTACCTCAGCATTTGGGCATTGCAGTCTTCAAGAAACGTGAACTTGACCTAATTCTAGCGTCAACAGGAGCACTTAACTTAAAAGCATGCAAGGCCAACTGACCAAAGGACTACCACAGTCCCTTTGCTTAATTTCGATGATCTTTGTGTTTTGTGTTCTTTCTTCAAATCTTAGAACACTTTCTTCTCCTTTGTAAGACCTAATGTGCCGCCGTTTTTCTTACCTTCTTTTTTTGTTCTGTTAAAATTTTGTGTATTTTATTCTTCGATTTCGTAAACATCCTATTTTCAAATTATGTCAGTAAAATCGAAAAAATACTGATGTGAGGCTATGCTTATGATAACGTCCAATGTTCAAATCAGCCCAACCAATGCTGTTCTGTGCCCTGATCGAGTAACTTTGACTTTTCCTAGGGCGTGCATTGTTTTTATATTGATAGATTACTATGATCTCATTTCATATTACTTTATTTCCTTATCAGCTAAAGTGGATAATTTGTGTAAATACGTTCCTTTGTATCAAGTTAATCTAGAAAGCTATGTTTAAACGCACTTATGGAGCGAGACTTAGAAAGCTAACAATGTTTAATGGCAGGATGAACATGCAGGGCAATGTCAAGAGAGGGGGGCGCTTGTCTCAATTATGTATTTAACCAATATTGTGCTGCTACATATTTACATACTTAGAATGTGACCCACAAAAATGCTGTTAATTCATTTAATGTCGCTCTATGTTTGTTTTACCTTATTTGACGATGACACAGAATCGTGAGAATACAAAAATTATGTAGAATTTTGATATATATTTTATTACAATCGTGTCCAAAGTATTCAAATTTAAACCCAAGTGAAATGCCTGAAATGGCCAGAAAAGTACATTAGTAATTTTTCACTTCATGGTATACACTGACATATATCTACAAGTCTAACCATGGTAGCGAACAAAATAGAAATAGCATTTATATGTTGGCTTGTAAGACATTAAACGGATAAAAGCCTTGAGTCCGGTTACAATGACACAGTCTTGTGAAGTCAGTGGGAAACAACAATGAGTTTGGAGTGTCGCGGTGTGTCTCCGAAATGTACTCACATAGACCCACTGGTCAGCCCGTACTGGCGACCGACGCATACTGCATGTATCACTGACAATCTTTGAAAACCCATCCAAAGCAAGCTAGGTTCTACATTTTGTCAAATAAACCCTTATCTTCCATCTAAAATTCACCTAAATTTCAAAATGTGGACGAAAAACGGAATAGATTAGTTTCTTTTCACTCCATGGAAACACAACTTAATCGATAACCGACGTCCTTTGATGTCTCATGCCGTCATAGCACGTGTATATCTCAAAGAGCATTTTGCCAAACGTGTTCGAATAGCTCAATAATGTATATATTCCATGTATCTGCATGCATTATCTGTACACATAAACCTATTGAGGCATTATTGAGGATTAAAGGTTTAAATGATAACCTCTTAGATTTTTTTCTGTCATGCGTCCCTTTTTTGTTGACCTTAAAAGAGGGAAATGAAGGAACACTCATACAAAAGGCAGTGAGGATCACTGTAATGCACACAGTGGTTTGTGTTCATTTATGATCTCAAACAATATAAATTGCTGAGAAAACAGGAACTTATCACTCAATATGAATCTTCAAGTTCTTGTTTATCATTGATGTAAAACGTTTTTTGCTGAGAAAACAAATTTTATACCGAAAGAAGATAACATTGGCGAAAAATGGTACTAAGTGACAGCCAAATGAAATTAATCGGGAATGCGGAATCTGTCACTCACACGTGGTTGTCAAACTAAGGCAGTAAAAGCTTCCACAAAAGACATGATTCAAAATGCGGAAATTGACGGCATTTTTAAAAATAATTATTTAATTGTCTGCAAAGCCGATAGTGATTGTTTGAGCCAGATTTCTAATTGCGGGTCCCTACTTTTCGTCGTGTTTATATTTTGCAGCAATGAACAAATCTTTATCAACCAAAAGTACTAAAGTACATGAGCTTTAACACATGGGAACGCAGGCGTGCCCGTGTGACTTACGTGATAAAGGATCTGGGTCGCTCCGACCGTTATTTTAATTAAGTGTTCTCAGTAAATATGGAGTCATCGCGAAGGCGGACCGTGAAGTCCCAGAGAGATGTAAAAGAGAATTTGATGGCCCAAGTTGAAACCATGCGGACTCGAGACACGCGGTGCACGCGCGGTGGGCGTGTGTGTACACAGACAGTCCCGGATGTGTATCCTTCCAGCGGCCCAGTTAAAATAATGACATACGTTCCGCTCCGTAATAAGTAAATAACAATCATAAAGATAAAAAAGGAGGAAGCTGACATGGATTTTGGGTCGGGGATTTTGTATAAACACTGGTATCTTGTCAAGGATTGCCACTTGCCTCTCAGTAGGATCAGTTGCAACCAAGCTCACACTGATACAAACATGAAGGTGCTCATGCTGATCATCCTTTCACTTTGCGTGGCCGTCTCAGTGACAGGTAATTAGAATTTATGACTTTTTTGAAATCTAGACAAAGAATACTTTGCAGGGTGAAGTTGCAATATAAGTCAACATGGCATGCAAGTTGTATACCTACAATAGAAGTCAGTATGGCATGCAAATTGTAGAACCCTGAAAAACCAACATTAGGATCGTACACGAGCTGAAAATTGATATTCAAATTTAGTGCATGGAGCTACTGCATGTGATTGCACATAGGAGATTGTCATGTTCACAACGTCAAGGTTTTAGACCTCTGTCTCCGGCAGACTTCTGAAGATGAGGAGTATATATCCGTGGGTCGTAGGGTGTTGTGGGCTTCGTCCGGCTCTCTCTTTTTTTTTTTTTTTTTTTTTTTTTTTATTTATAGATGAAACAAAATAAGCTGTAACATAACTATATATGATAAACTTATGAACTGTGGTATAAGCCTCATTTCGTGGCGCTCGGAAAATCAAATGGGAGCAACCACGTCATTATATTTCAATGCATGCTTTCCAATGAAAAAACTCCCACTGATTTGACTTGTGGTAACTGCAGTATTCAGAGCGAGAAAAGCGTCAAACTGCTGGGGTGGAGCTGGACAACATACATGTATATATGTCAGAAGTGATAATTTTTTATTGTCGACAGAACACAGTATAGAGAACAATAACATCGACAAATAACTAATAATTTCCATTATGAATTAAGCTGCATTCTTTTTTTCTTCAGCAACAAACTTTGAACCGTGCAGAACTAAGGCGGCGCGTTTGTCCCAGGCCCGGGCTCAGGGCAAATTACCTCCGGGTGCGGAGATCCCGAAATGTGACAGTGACAAAACATATGCAGCAGTGCAGTGCAAGGGCTCTTTGTAAGTCAAATTAGACATGAAGGCTATGTACTTTATTTACTGTGACAATCCCATCAAGCGGCGGTGTTTGGGCCCAATGGGGTTTGTTCCAATTTAAGTTGTTTGGGGGGGGGGCGGGGGTTACCTTAGGCCTTAATGTGATGAATTTCTTGTTTCAGGCAAAGACATCGTTATCTTCCATTTGCAAATCAGTTTGTCTGTGATGGTAGTAAAACACTTTCAATAACCGAGGTGTCAGTTTCTGAACATCCAGGTGACATAGCGGAGATGTCGTGTTTTCGTATTTTCAACAATTTTGTACACAAGTTACGTACGAAGTAAAATCTAGGGTGCTTGCTCAACTGAAATTGTTCACTCAAAGGGCTTTAAATTATTATTTTTTGTGTGTGTTAGAAAAGACATTTTGTTTCTCCAGAATCATAACATTCTGTTCGTGCGGGCAAAAATGTGTTAGAAGAAACACCCAATAGCTTCAAATTGGCCAGGACGGTAGCCCTATATCTGCAATTGTACCTTCTAATAAGATATTAACAGCCATGCAAATTAGGAGCATCATATATTTTAAATCTTTAATACATTCGATTTAATATTTGTCTCTAAATAGATAGATAGATAGAAAGATAGATAGATAGATAGGTTGATAGACAGACAGACAGACACATGGATAGATGAATGGATGGATGGATGGGTGGGTGGGTGGGTGGGTGGATGGATGGATGGATAGATAGACAGACAGACAAACTGACTGACAGACAGACAGACAGATAGATAGATAGATAGATAGATAGATAGATAGATAGATAGATAGATAGATAGATGGACGGACGGGCGGGCGGGCGGGCGGGTGGACGGACGGACAGACAGACAGACAGACAGACAGACAGACAGACAGACAGACAGACAGACAGACAGACAGACAGACAGACAGACAGACAGATAGATAGATAGATAGATAGATAGATAGATAGATAGATAGATAGATAGATAGATAGATAGATAGATGTGCGTTTTTCCTCTGTGTCACTGACCATTGCGCGTCCGATGGATATTTAACAAACGTTCAAGCATTTTAAATTTACCCGATTAGGGGATTTTCAGAATTTAATTATATGAGTATCTGAAAAGGTGTAAACAGATAAAGGTGTCATTTCCACTTAAATACATAATGTGTCAATGTGTGTCAATTAAACATGCATAAAAAAATTGTAAAATTTAAATTTATGCTCCTTAAGGTAATTTTATAAGATAAATCGTGAAGAGCAGTACCTCTTATAAGGCCACTCTTACCAGAGGCCACCCCTCCTAAAAGGCCAGCATTCTTTTGCCGAAAGTATATTTCCTTTATATTCTCCTCAAGAAATGCCACCCCTCTTATAAGGCCACTTTTTGACTGCATTTGGGGTGGCCTTATAAGAGAGGAACCACTGTACATCAAACATATCTGCCATTCCAACGTCTGTGTCTGCTAATGGCCACATAAACAGATTTTATGAAAAGGAGTTATTCCTTGCTCGTCTCAAATCTGTCAACTTCTTGCAAAATAAGATGACACGGACATTAATTCATTGAGTAAGTGTTCATTTATAAATCACTGTTAACAACATCTCCGACTGCTAAACAGCCTGGGCAGGAAAATTCATTAGTTAGCGACAAAAATTTGGTAATACATCCTATACTTGATACCACGATTCAAATGTGTAAATATATACTGATGTGAGCAACATGCCGTAAATCGTTTCTAGATCTATAAAGCCTGGTGTTAAACTATCGAGCAAAATCGTCATTGCATCACATTAGATTTTTCATGATATTACTGTTCTGGAAGCACAGCATAACTGAAATTCAATGCTGTCAATTGTTGCACATGTTTGCCTTGAAAGGTAAATTCTACTTATTCAAGTACAAGCCATCACTATTAATGTACATGCAGCTTGCAAGGCCCTTTCGAAAATATGCATACGTTCAAAGTTAGAGAATGATACCAGCGCACAAAAATGACAGATGGAAATTATCTTTATCTGTACATCACGCCGACATTAAGATGATTTATGGGTATCATAAACCGAACTTTAATACCATTTTGTAATGATTCCTTGTCTAATCCGTAAATCTCTATATTTTTGTTCTCATATTTTGTGATTCTTTTGCAGATGTTTCTGTGTGGACCGATTCAACAAACAAATCAGGCACGGAAAAGGAATCTATGCACGAAACCGCTGGCAAGCTGACAATATGAATTGCAGTAAGTGCTCTCAACGTTATTTGGAATTTGTCTCATGTAAATCCTATTGCCTTTCCGTTCTGTATGATTATTATAAATATAATTATAATAGCTTCTTTTTGCATTTCCGTGACGACCTATCTATTTTGTTTGCATTGGGGTCACTTACTACATAATGACGCCACGTTTCTCTTTACTTTATCGTTAACCCTTAGAAATTAAAAGCACGGACGCTTCAAGCTTGCACCTCCTGTACTCTTTCACTGGCGCATTTTCGTTGGGCAGTTTCAAACAGGCCAGTATGGCCTCCGTTGTTGGCGTTTTGCTCAGCCCAACTCAGATGGGCTCTGATCCCTTCAACACTCAGAGATCAGTGACCATAATGTCTGTCACAGGTGGACCTGCTCCTGACACCCATTACCTGCTGCACAGGCCAGGTCCGTCTGGTAACTGGAATTGACGAATTAGGTGGTTTTATTGTTTTATTCTTTGACAGATTGTGCCCGTGCGAAGAACGACTATGAAAAGCTCAAGATAAGAGGTTTCATCTACTACTGTACAAATGATGGCAGCTTTGAGAAAGTACAGTGCATTGGATCTGTTTGCCATTGTGTGGATAAGACTGGAAAGGAAGTGGGCTCCTACCGAAGACCGATATATGAATTTGAGGAGCTTCTGAAAATCTGTCCATCATTTTAGAGATCATCTTGCACATGCGCATGGAATATTTTGGAAAAGCAACATCGTCAGCTATGTGACAAGAAGACTAACTCTCGTAGAGTCACGAGGAAAGGGCACTAAAATTTAAAATAGACATGGACTCTCACGGATATATTAGTAATGTATCAAAAGGAATAGAGATGCGGCCCAATGAAAAGAATAAATGTTAGAATGTAAATATATATTCTGCTCTGTGTTTGTTTATTTTGAGAAAGTACAGTGCATTGGATCTGTTTGCTCATAAATACCAAGAACGTACGCAAAGATCACATTATTGCATTCAACACACAACGATAACACACATAAAACTTGATCGAAAAATTGCTGAATGCCTTTTGATTGCCTGCAACATTGCCACGGAAATTAGATCGCCTTTGCGACTTTCTTGCACCTATATATATATATATATGACATCAGGTGCGGTGCCGCACGAATGTTGACATCCTGGCGAGGTAAACTTCGCCAAACATCTAGCATCTTTAAGCCTGAGCCTATCATCGAACCCTTTCCCGATCATGCACCTCATTTGACCCTCACCCGAGCATGCAATTTAACCATGACACCTTTATGTGTGCCATTTAACTTTTACCCGAACATATATTTCCATTAGCCCTTATCTAGTTATTTCGCCAGTTAACCCTTATCCGATCAATGTATGCCATTTAACCCTTGCCCAGTCATGTTGTTTAATCTTTACCTGATTATTTATGCAATTTAAACCTTACAAGCTTATGTATGTCGTTTAACCCTTACCCCGTCATGTGTATCATTTAACGACACGAAATACACCCAAACTTTTTGCGACTTTGTCACTTATGTCTACAAAAATATTTTCTGTACTACACCCGAACCATATATGTGGGCGTTCGTCTTGATCCAAAGATGATGTACGCATTGTGATCGGAGTTTTATATCTTTAATTGTTAAATAAACATTGACTAGCATGACAAGAAATAGACGATGTCAAAAAACATCGAAATAGGCCATTGCGTGCTTGACATAAATTGATTAAAAAATTGTGCATTCTGTATCTAACATATATACGGAAAAAAGGTATCCTACAATTTTTGTATCCTGATAAATTTTGTCATTACGAGATCCTTAAGTTTGACATGTCGCTGTTTCCTTTGATCTTTGACCTGTTTAATTTCTTTGGTCCATCGGAAAAAAAGGGAAAAAACAGGGCAAGCAATGGAAAAAATCGGTGGAAAGGTTTTCTAATTGAGACCTTTACAAACGTAATCCCTTTTATTCCATTTCTCTTTGTTGAGGTGTCCTCCCGGAATAATCGTGTACAGTTACCTCTCTTGTCCGTTTCAGCTTCAACGGGTTTTGAAGACAATAAATTGACTGTGGAGTTTTTTTGCTTGGCCAGATTAGGTTAAGTCTCATTGTACTTAATGCATTACATGAATCTGAACATTCTCATAGGTTGTCACTCAAACAATCGTATTGAGATGAATTTTATGGCCTTTGAAGGAGCGATGCCGTAGTCTTATAGGCATCAGAAACAACTTGAACTACTGGTTTCGTCCTCTGACGTCATGTGGGGGGTGGAGCTTTCGCGCTGCCCGGGACTTAATCCGCCGCAACCTGGCCGTCGGTACAAACATGCACAAAGTGGGAGGTACACACTGCCCCAATAACGAATAATCAACTGGAGTGTACAATCAGCAAAATGGAAAAGTTTGCAGAATTCTGTGAGTTGTGGGACTTGGAGATGTTATACTGAATCGAGATGTCCAGATTTCGGGATCGTGGACGGGACCACAGAATTGCAAAAACACAAAAATCATAAACCCCCTCCCCCACATTTCTGTAAAATAAAACCTTCCGACACTGTTTTCAAAAGTTACCATACCCGAATCCACTTTTTAAAATAAAGATTCCCAGAAAGCAAAATAACAAGCCAGCAAAATTTCCATTTGCGCAAGACTTTACGATGTGTGCGTAAGCCGGGCTGTGAATAAACAACGATAGTCAGCAAACAGCGTGACACCCCATGCCAATCATTTTGAGATTGCATACGATCGTGTATGAACTTGGGTACATTTGATCATGGCTCAGCCCACTTCGTTATTTTCATCCATGCAGATTTGCAGTGCTGAAAACATGTGGCTGCGATATCAAAATCAAATGTTACTATGGCTTTGTGCTATTGTCTTACAATGTATTGAGTCATGTTCAAGTTGGCGCTCACCAACACGTGCGTGTTTTGCCAGCTATGGTATCGTATTACATTTCGGATCTATACAAGGATAACTACTTTAGACCCAACCGACCGGGCAGATTAAAATTAAAATAGTAAGTCTTGTTTTCAAAATGTTTTAACGAGCGTGTTCCCAGGTAACTCGGAGATCGAACACCTGGAATCTAACGAAATATTATGAAAATGATCAGCGAACAACCGCACCGAACAATGGTGTGTTTGAGTTGACTTTACTGCAAAATACCAGGCCAAATAACGGCCCACGTTGGCTAGCTTTTCTATTCACTTTCACTTTGCTTGTAATTGATTAGAACAACCGCTCTTTTTCTTTTTTTTTGTCCAACGGATGGTCGTTTGTTTGTCCGGCTTGATTATCTGCTCCTCTGCCGCAACTGACCTGTCAATTCAATCTTATTCATCTTCGTCAGATAATGTGAAGAATAAATTCAGATTGCCATCATCATCATCATCATCATCATCATCATCATCATCATCATCATCATCATCATCATCATCATCATGCTCACTATCACTGCTGAAGTTCTCCTGTCTTGCCGTGTTCAGCACTATTACAGTTCTGTGGGCTATCGCACGCTGGCTGAGGGAAAGGTTGTGTTTGTGGCGTCCGCAACAGTTTTGCGTCAGTGATCACGATACGGAGGAAAGTCGCGCTTTTGGCTTTCCAAGGAGGTTCATTTTAAATGCATTATAATCATCATTTTAAATTATGATATATGTGTAAAATCACCGGATATTGTTTCTAAAACATTTGAGCCAAACTTTATGGGAAGTCAGATCCCATCAATCAATAGGACCTTTAACGTACGGATAGCTGTGAGTGATGGTTTTAGTGATAAGTGCAAACAAAACCCTTTGACGCGTTTTCTTTGAACGACTTCACAGTTAGTTCATTCGGAAAAAGCAAACTCTAATGACCACACTCTGTCAATGTCTTCATAAAAAAACAAAGACGGTTTTGTTGGCCATAGATGAATAGTTCATAATCCATATTGGCCTGGGATATTGACTAACGCTCTCACATCGTCACACCACGGTCATTCATGTAGCCTCCTTAGTCAGACCAAGCGCCAGATGACTAACGCAATGCCGTACTCGCCGCATCAGTGATCTGACAAAGCTTGAGGCACCAGCGATCGTTCGCCAACGGCCATCACGTGGTGCACATCTTGTATGATTGACGGGCGCCATTATCTTCTTGTATGAACAGGGAACCAGAAAGACCCATGTGGTATTTAATATTCGATTTTTTTTTTGTTTGTTTGTCATTTTCGTATATTTATTTTTTGGCTTCGGAATTGAAATGTCGCCAGTCGATAGATACGATGTACATCTGTCAAAATCAGCAAAAATCTTGACATTGATTGTCAAAAAAAGTTTTTGGTGTATCTCGGGTCGTTAACTGTTACCCGATTATGTTTGTCATTTAACCCATATCCGTCGAGTATGTCATTTAACTTTTACTTGATTATATCGTCCATTCAGCCTTTCCTGGGGTTGTGTACTGGGTGCATTTGAACTGTCATTGTTACCATTGAACCCTTTCCTTTTCATATCTACCATTTATCCGTTTCCCGTTTGTGCACGGCTGGCGGAGCTGTTACACGCTCGCCTTCCACCTCGGCGGCCCGGGTGAAATTCACGGCCGGAGAAGCATGTCGAGAGAGTTCTTACCACTCTGACTGTGCATGGTGGTTTTCTCCGTGTCGTTTGGTTTCCTCTACCAAACATGTTGGTCGGAGAGTATACGCCACCATCTGTGCCACGGAAAGTGATTAATATAGGTTTGGCCTGCTTTGCAATCCATGCAAAAGATATGGGTCTATACTTTTTTTAACCGTTTCCCGATTGTGCCTGCCATTAACCTTTACCCGGCCATATTTTTCTAAATTTTATTTTGTTGTCTTCTTTCTAAACCTACATTTTTGGGACATACCCACATGCGCAACCACATGGACACAAACATGCATACCTACACGCATATATACAAACGTACATGCATACGAAGATACGTGCATACGTGAATACTTACGAACGTAGATACGTGCATACATGAATACACACATTCATACATACATATATTCACAAATATATACAATGTATATTCACACTAGAGAATTGACGGGTAATAACATGTGCCATCCTCTTATTTGACAAAGATCAAAACACCTGTACTTCCATATGCCAATCATCTATTGGGTCATGGACCTATTAAAGAGTAGTTAATAGGTTCATGACTAAATCTAAAATTCAACTATGTGGGGTATGTCCAACTCTCCTATTATTTTAACAATTAAGGCTACTTATCGAATTACCTGAATAAGCCAGACATTGTTGCATTCACATTTTGCCCTTACTCCAACCACAGCAAAATATTTCCACACTAAACTTGAAGCACGCCTGGATGTACGTAGCGATGCCATGTTTACCTTGTTCATGCCAGTGGCCCGGTGATTGAGCTACGTTTACACCTTTTCAAAACTAAAAAAAAAAAAAAAAACTGGAAATTGTGCTTTTTTCAGGATTAACTATAATTTCGCAAAACTAGAAACATTATGATGTAATTTGCTTGACTACATCAAAACTTTGCGGGTACTCGGGTACAAGTTTATTGTCCAGGTACCCGAAAATAAAAAACTTTTGCGGGCGCGTAGCCGGGTAGCTGGCTAATACACATGCACATACATACATAAATACATACATACATACATACATACATACATACATACATACATATATACATGCATGCATGCATGCATACATACATACATACATACAGACAGACAGACAGACATTACATACGTACGTTCATGCATACATACATACATACATACATACATACATACATACATGTGAACGTACACACGTGCACGTACATGCGTACAATTTTAGGGTGACCAGATAAAATTATGGATATGTTGCACAAGATTAATTTTCGAAATGGATAACTCTCCCTGATGCTGGATATAAATGAATCCTATGCTACACAATGATACTATTCAGAGCACTCTAATTATCCACTCTGTCAAAATGTCATTTCCTCTTAACTTACCCGGAAAGTAAAAGCATTTCTCGCGCAGATAAATGATTTTTTTATGCAAAAAAAGACAAATATGTGATATACAATACCAATATTTGCCATCTGGTTCCATTTCCTGAGCATTCAAATTGCGTTTGAGCAACTGCACGACCTATGATTACAGAGTGCGGCCAGTTTAATGTAGATTGGCCAGACACTGCAACGCGGTATTAAATATTGCAAGACCAGATCACTCAACAGGTTCTTCTAAAAAATATTAGAAGTTCCATTTTCATAATAAGATAACGCACAAAAAAAGTCTCCGCTTTTCACATTGTTATCAGTTTTACGCCATTGGTAAAGACTAACCAAAGGTGTTGGCTGGTTAGTGTGGTACTTCCTGGGTGATTCAATGTGAGATATCTCCTTGAAAAACGTCGTTATCAAAAACCCGATAAACAGGTTGTCTATGAAGAAAAAATGATATGAAACTAGAACAGAAGATTTGCGCCAAAGTAAATGAGCCAGTGTGCATCCATGCCAGGTTTGGGGTTTCCACGTACAAAAGTTTTCAAATGAAATGTCAGACAAATTTGCCTAGAAAGAAAGAAAGAAAGAAAGAAAGAAAGAAAGAGAGAAAGAAAGAAAGAGGGAATTCCTAGAAAAACAGTATGCCTGTGTTGGCACACAGACACGAATAGGGCATGTCAGATACATTGCTAGCAGCATCAATCCCTGTATCTCATGATATTATCCACCACCGACTGAAGCAGGTCTTGTTTATCCCCCAGGTGTCCCCAGCTGCAAAATGTGTATACAAGGGGAAGTTACGCTCAGTACCCCGTACAGGCGATTTGCTCTCTTGGATGTTGTCTCACACACGTAGGCATCCGCCCCTTCATACATTGTTTAATGGTTTAAACCCGCTTATAAACATAATCACATGATCTAAATTGATACATTGCTGTTTCCGATGTGCCTAACAAATTGGCCAAGAGAAAATCTGAGATCCTCATAATAATTCTGGTGTTTGGACGTACACCTGGAGTTATCTTCATAAAAATGAATAGAATTATTTTGTTTTATGAATACAATTATGGGACTCGCCCTTTATTCAAGTTCTTTGATTCTTCAAAGTATCTCCATTGCAGAGCGATAGCGCAAAATGTTGGTTTCCGACTGAATGTTGAGAAATAAAACATCAAAACTGGAGAGGGGGAGAAAGTACAATCTATCCAAAACCTTAACACACCTGCCGGATAAAATTAGAGCTGGTGTCTTATGTGTGCCATTTCACCTCAGTTAATATGTAAAATAGGCATATCCAGTGAGAATTAAACAAAAGTTAGAACGTTGTACCATTTCAATTTGTTCAGCTTCTGGGGACATACAGACAGAAGTTTGTATATATGCCCTGACGGAAAGAACATGTGATGACCTAATGGCGCTGCAAATATCTGCCTGGGGTTTCATATCGCGTCAATTTGGGTTGAGGCATGTTTATTGGTGGGAATACAAACATGCTCTTTGAGACATTGCATAGGTGCAGAACAATTTTTTCCATCCCTGTTTGTACAAAGTTGCTTGTCTTGAGTTTATATGTAAAGAGTATCTCTTTGGCTTTATCTGGTTAACTGAATGTAATGCATTTTTAAACAACACCACGGAAATCATAATAATGATAATAATAATAATGATAATAATAATAATGATAATAATAATAATAATAATAATAATAATAATAATAATAACAACAACAACAACAACAACAACAACAATAATAATAATAATAATAATAATAATAATAATAATAATAATAATAATAATAATAATAATAATAATAATAATAATAATAATTTATTAGGAAAACTTCCTCTTTACAGCGGGGGTACCAACGGAACGGGGGAAACTCCATGATGCGTCCAAAATATATACAAATAATCAGGCGTCGTTATTATCAATCAAATGATCTTCGTATGTTAAAATAAGTATAGTAATTACAAGTAATGATTTATGTCCTCCGCACCAAAACTAGAGATAAACCACTCATTGGGACAAAACTCTAGAAAGCGTAAGGACATGTACATTATACATGTTTCATATTTATTTGATGGATCTTGATCTGCCATAGTCCAGGTCCACCTTAGGGTCCTTAGGTTATGTGGATTTGGTTAAATACGTGGGCACTCTAGGTCAACGGCCAAAAAAGGACTCTGCGCCAGGCAATGTCTCATCGTGGATCCTTTGTGTGACACTGGGTTGGCGGGAACCCTGAAAATTACAAAATCATGGATTAAGTTCGAATGACACCAAATATGTTCCTAAAAATCGACAATTCTATGTCACCCGTAGTTTGGTTAGTCGAATATCCAGCAATGTCCAGAAAAAGTTGTGTGAATCCGCTGTTTTATCGCATCTTGTGGCACCCAGATAGGAAGACAACTTTGATTCGGTTCGCTGACGTCACAAAAAAATCTGCATGTGCTCCAGATAGTTGACCCCATGATATATAACAGTCATCATCGTCATCACCATCATCATCATCGTCGTCGTCATCATCATCATCATCATCATCATCATCATCATCATCACCACCACCACCACCACCACCACCACCACCACCAGCACCATCATCATCATCATCATCATCATCATGAAGTCCACGCAATCATCTGTACATATGTTTCTGCCCTGGTACTTTTATCATGTGATCTTAAATATATGTTGGATGATTAGAAAGAAAACACCAGCAGCGATCGATTATATCGAGCATTTGATATATCGTCAGTTAAACACATTTTTAGTTTCTTGAAATGGAGTACACGTCATTTTATTTATGAAAATTTATGGAAATATTGCAAATTTATTAATTTCTTCTAGTCACCCATATCATTTCTTTCCCGCCTGCACCCTGCACCTCCTCCTCACATCCGCTAGCGGACTTGGATTCATGTGTGTATGTGTCTGTGTGTGTGAACACACAGACGTACACACGTTCTGTTTTGTAAAGCTCTTTAATTATTTGGGGGTTTTTTTCGTCTCACTCGATATTTTGGCCGCCTAAACCCGGACACCGTTCTACCCATAGGCTGCAAATTTTGCATGAGTAAAGCACCCATCAATAGTGAAGTTCTGCACATTGTTAAAACAGCTGAAATTTTGGCTGCCTAAACTCGGACACCGTTCTACCCAGAAACTGCATTTTTTTCATGGGTATAGCACCCACCAATAGTGAAGTTCTGCACATTGTTAAAACAGTTTGCAGGTTGAAAAGTTTGCACATTAGGGGGCAATTAAAATTGTATGCTGCACTGTATTATATTCTTACTGTTGTGATACCCAGAGAGAGAGAGAGAGAGAGAGAGAGAGAGATAGAGAGAGAGAGGTTTGAGTCAATACCAAGCGCGAGGGCTCATGTCAAGCTCAGAGGTCAAAGCCCATAATGCCTTCAAATAGTGTGAAATGGAAGTTGTCAGCAGCAATAGATACAGCAGCCAGCAGCACGGATATGGACTGCAGCTTGAATCAAAATTCCAAGCTCAATCCATAGATTATTTGCCATCGAGCACACCAAATAAATAGTGAACAACATAGCAAACATTCACATTATGCTATTTGAGAAAAATAACATAACTTAATATGTGTGAACACCTTCACAATAATACAGAGAGAGATGCCACGGAGCCTTAAGTTGGTAATAGGTACAACGAATGAACAGTGAACAAAAGCTCAGTATTTCAATCTATTCAAGTCTTGCAAACAAACACATAGATATGCTATATTTTATGTTCGGAACGAGCGGGACTCGAACCTGCAACCTTTGGCATCAGTCGCCTAGCTGAAATGGGAAACGCGCATATTCACTCGACCAAATCCCCATTCTTAAAAAAAGAATGATACAAGACGTAGTTATGTGCGAGTGATATCAACACGGTTATGAAATATAAGTACTGAGTCGGCATTTATTTCCAGAATCGGGGACTTAAATCCACCAGCATTAAGGGAATGCCGAATATATACATTTTATGTTCGGAACGAGCGGGAGTCGAACCTGCAATCTTTGGCACCAGTCGCCTTGCTGAAATGGGAAAAATGGGATAGAACGAGCGGGACTCGAAGTAATGAAGCAAATCTTTTCGAAGTGAATTTCTGCTTCTCTGCTCCACCTATTCCATAGGCTACATGTCTACCAAGTTTTGTTTTGATTCTTTACCACCACCACCACCCCCCCCCCCCACTCCATCAATGGTGTAACGCTATCTATTTTTCCTTCCGAACACCAGTCAATCAGTCTATTTATCCAGCTAAACAGTCGCTTCTATAAACCGCCCAGAAGAAAAGTAGACTTGTACGCTATACCCTGTCGACTAAACATTTGTGGATGTCGCTACATGTAAACCCTGGTTGTCCCATAAAAGTAACGGCGGGATTTCTTTGTTGGCTTTTTGTGAAACTGTTTTTTTAATGAGACTTTAATTAACCGATGGGCAGAAGAACATGTGCTATGCTCCCTAGATGTCATTTGTGCGCAGACCTCCGATCCTTTCCTTTCATTCTAACTTGTACCTACCATCACCCTTATGATTTTCTTCACGTAAGTACATGTTGTTTTCCATAATGTCCTTGATTTGTTTCACAGCATGCCTGTAACTTTTATGTAAATATACACTGGTATTTGTATTTATATCCCGGCTGAGGGGGATTAATAAATTAGTAGTAGCGTTAGTAGTACTACAACTACATGTACTACATTACTACTACTACTACTACTAGTAGTACTACTACCACACAACTTGACAACAGAACGCAGTTATCAGTGACATGCGGAGGAGAACACAACTTCCACAGTCAGCTGTTAGACAGAAATAATGTTATAATCACTTTTATAGGTCGATATATCTCTTGTAGTATTTCGTGTATGAAAGGAGAAAAGTAAGACTATACATACATAACTATTCTTATCGTAATCATCGTCGCCGCCGCAATCATCATCAAAATCACCTATGGCTAATAGAGTTGCCTTTGGTCACCATTATCTAAATAGGTGTTGAACTAATGGTGGTATCATATTTTTAGTTCCTTTATTTTTGTGTAAAAATCTATGTTATGCACGCGCATATTTTGCTTTTGAGCTAAATATAGTGAAATCATATTATTCTGCATGCCATCCCCAAGAATCTGAGATTGTCACAACTTATAATGTAACCTAGGGGTCCAAAAGTTACCGGTTGTACTCAAACCTGGCCCCGTTAGAGCCTATTGAGCGGACAAAAGTGCATCTGTACTATGTTTATTGTCGTAGAATTCTGACTTGTCTCCCTGCCAACCCCCATGAGTGGCTGTAGGCCAAACCAGCATGTTATAGATTTAAGCTGTGCGTGTTTTTTTTTTCTTATCTGCGGGAACGTAACAAGACTGAGTTAAAATATATATTTTTTAGTTTGTAAGGACGAAAAATCATGCACATTGTTTTTATTTGTACTTTATTTGCATGAAACTGCATAATAATATACTTGAAGTATTGGGTTTATGGCTTAGTTATCAAGATACCTATCTCTGAACAGTAAGCTGGTATCATTTTCAAATAATTACGAAAGAATAACATTAGTGTCAATATGGAACGTTTTTGGAACCCTACTCTAAAAGATAAACCATCAAATCTTTATTCAGAGAATGCAAATGGTGACCTCCATAGCTCATTGTTAAACATACGTAGCGGAACCCCTCTTATGCTTGCAATGTTAGTACATTTTTTTTGTTAAGAGCTTTCTCTATTTTACAAAATAAATAACTTGTAGCATGTTTAGCAACATATTTAGCATGGAAATCAAACTGTTTGTCTTATGATACAGTAACAAACGTATCCAGCATATACATATTGCTTATAGTTAACAACTAAATGTCTTGACTAGACAAGGCGGAAATAGATCTATGATCACCAGACGATTTTTCATCCCCCAGTTTAAATTAAGACCATGTTTCAGCAAACTTTTTAACAGTTAAAAAGATATAAATTTGTACAATGTGGGTGAATAGAGAGACAAATGTGCGTACAAAAACCGTACTGTCCAAACTAGACTGAAGAGTTTTAGTTATTTATCGATGATACCAATACAAATGAAAATAAAACGTATCCCCCAAACAGACCCATATTTAATTTATTTATTTGGTTCCAAGGCAAAATGTTAGCTTGTATTAACTCATTAAAATGAATTAGAACTCAAGTTACAAGCACGGCCGTTTTGAATTGGCGTTTTCTTTGAAGCTACAATCAAGTTAATGATACGAAACCCCACAAATCTTAAACTATGACCTGCTAATTTCTACACAAAAGCAAAATTTTTGATTGACACAATTTGGACTTAATAAAGGTTTGGCTCACACCATTTACTTTCTTCAGACTCGCCGTATTTAGTTAGACAAGTCAGACTGGTAATCGAAGGAGATGTTGACATTAACTCATTCCATACCGGTCCCTGATTTTTCCGTATATTTACCTAGATTTAAGACGACAATTGCATACTTAAAAACCTCATGAAAAGAGCTTTCGTTAAAGTACCAACATGCCTACAGTCTTTAGGCAGTGTTTTTGGCAATGCCTGGCAAGTCATTCTGCAGCTGCCGCAACCAGAACCACTGACCAAGGCCTGTGACCATGGTATGGAATGAGTTAACAGTTTGCACGGAGCCATTGTCTTTGGCCTGGGAATGCTGGTATTTAGATAAGCTGTTGATCTAAACCATTTATTTTATCTAGACATGTCCTGATTGGACGGGGCATGCTGGTATATAAATGAGCTATTAACCTTAACCATTTACATGGAACCTTCGTGTTTAGTACAGAAATGCTGGTATTTGTACAAGCTGATTTCGTGACCCAACTTTCTCTTGAGCCTCGGCACTAAGGCTAGACATACTGGTACTCGGAGGAGTGGTTCACCTTAACAATGTACTGTTTTCTGCAAGAACCGTATTTAGATTAAAACAATCTTTGGAGAACTATGATTGTGTTTTAGACCAGTAATTTACTTTTCCTGGAGATTTCAGCATAAACATTCAAATGTCTCACAGCTCCTTGAACATTTTTGACAAATGTTTGGAAATATTTTCGCCTTCTCAAAACTAATATCTGATGGCTTCAAAATCACTCCTACTCCCCAATGTAGCATCAGTTTACTTCTAGTCTCTGACCCAGACAAAAAATCTCCAAAACTCTATACATGATCTTTGACAAATCAATCTGGAATTGATTCTTTACTTTCCCTTTCTGAAACCACACTTCTTTTGAAGTTCGAAAATTTGCCACTATGTGCATTTCTCTGGAATTAATTTTGATGATCGGGTCAATTCACTAAGCATTTTGCCTGGAATGAGTGACTTTGGATGCCAAAAAGACTTCTGACGGAAAGTGACTTCTTACACGAAACTGTGTTCCTACACCACAGTGTCTTCTAATGCTTCAGTGACGTGTGATACCACAGACAATAACGCTTAATTTTTGTTACTTTACTGATATGCGATTACTGTTTCGGGTACAATGTTGTTATGGATGTAAAAAATAATTGTTTACTTTGATTTGGGATGGTCCTCGAGTTCAATGAATGCTTTGCTATGTCATTGCAGAGTCACCCAGTTGACTTGCTTTGTTGGGGTGACTCTCATGTAATTCGTAAACATTTGGTATCAGCTAGAATGGTAGCCTACATTCATATAGGGAAAGCCCTGATGTGGTCCAGACATGTCTCAATTGCAAAGTGTGATCAATTAGAAAATTGTAGATTGCTGGTGAGAGCTCTCAGCCTGGATATATAAAGCAGCTCCCTTCATGACTGGGAGAGGAGAACTCTGAGATCTCACAGAAGCTGTGTGACTTCAAGCCAGTGAGACTGGGAGTCATTGCTATTGACAAGGAGATACTCATTTATACCTTGTTCCTGTTGAATGTGGACAGTGCCTTTGAGTGGACTGGTATATTTTGTGTATAATTGTACCACATTGGGACCAAACTGTATGTTTGTGGGATTTGGACTAGCACCGTGTTCTGTGTACCACATTGGAGGAAAAATGTATATCTGTGGGATTTGGACCAGATTATTTGGCACCATACCATAGGACTTGGCACTGTAGGATAGTACCTGTGGAGAATCTCATCAGGGATTAGAATTTACCTGCAGTCTGTTAATGATTGGCGTATCAGCATAGATAAGTGTATAATTTGATTTACCTACTCTGTCTTGATTGTTGATTGTTATTATTTATTTCTGTTAAGGTTATCTCATCATTGTCATTCTTTGTTGACTTCCACTATGATCTAGAGTATTCTGAAGGTGGGCATCATAACAAATGTCATGGGTTTAAACGTAATATGTTACTTACAAAAAGCAACTGGGAAAACAGGCACCACCTGTGTGAATCCCGCTGTCATTGACAAACCTACAAAATAGTAAACACAATATATACAATAAATTTATCAATCGTTATTGCAGTGGAAAATCACATTAGTTGCGAGTTTTTCCTTTGTTTTACTACTTTGGAAATCTCCTGTTAGTGAATTTACTTACACAGTAACATCCAATTAGAGTTCGGTACTATGGTATTAAATGCCCAGAAGTAAGATGCTTCACCAAGCTTGACCATACCAGATGGACAAGATTACTCTAACAAATAGGTTTATTGTTTGTCGTCTACTAGACCAGTGACGAAATGTATGTGAATTTGACTTGAACCATTTTTTTTACCGCTCAAAGCTCTCAACAGTGACAGGCGGTTGCATCTCAGTATATTATCTAACTTCTTTTCTTTCAAAATGTCACGCATGGTTTAATGGTTTCACATTTTTAAAGGAGTTTACCATATTGCGATAATTCCAGCACATCGTCCATTAGTCAACAATGAGGAATAAAGGTATTAAAAGGGAGAAAGACTTGCATGCTCAAACCTGTCTGCATTTGCCAGTAATTTCAAAGTTCACCCACTTCATCCCTTTCATCACATATTGCCCGTTGTCTTTTCTCAAAATATGTTAGATGCATATTTCAGGAAGACTTACCAGGATAACATGACTACAATGTCAACAGCCTTCCTCGGTGCAACCAGGGCGCTTACAGTGCCGCCAGAAAGTTTTGCACCGTCTCCTTTGGTGGCCCTTCCGCGTGGTCCTCCTCAGGTACAATTTGTACAAGGGACTCCTGCAGAGAACACTGTTAGGAAGTTTGATGTTAGTTACTCAGTGTGCTTCTTGTACCTACCCATGGCGCCCATTGGCTCTAAACTGGTTATGGTGTCAGAATTATAAATGTTTATTACACTTTGAAAAGTGGTACCTGCAAGTGGTTCCACTAGTGACCTTCCAGAGTTTTGGAGCAAGACTTTCTGCCGGCACTGTAGCTCCCAAGGTGCGCCTTGGAGAGCTGTTTACTCAGTCTATTGTATGATCTTTTAAGGGTTAAACAGGTCTAAGAACAACAATATGGGCTATACTATTCCCCGCGTTCTTTTCACACAGGTACCAACAAAGCACTCTAAGCACGCCTCCCAACGTGCACATTTAGGTCAGAGGTCTTTCAAAAGAAAGTGATCTTCCCCATTAAACTTTTCACGCCACGCTGTTGAACGTTATCTATAACATTGTGGCAGTCCTTGGGGAAAATGGGTGTATTTCTCGTGGTGGAAATATATAAATAAGATGCAACGGTCTTCTCGTTTTTAGATGTTATATTGTACTCTCGTACGCGTTTTGCAGTGTGCAGTATCTGTAAAATTTATGTAGATCAACTTTCATGCAGTCTAATCAAGCCACACGACAGAACCCAACTTTCACAGGACACCCATGTGCACAAGTAGTTATTCACTTGAAATTCACGTGATGTCATGAATCAAGTTAATGAAATATTTTAGTTGGGTTTCTTTTAATGATAATTAACCATATATGGCACCTGAATCAAGATGATACTTAAGTAACAGGAGACTACTAATATTTATTGGTCAGCAAGGTACAAGTAGATTCGACAAGTTCTCACGCGCTTAGAACAAAATTTTAGGGTGTGTCTTGAGATTCTTGCTTACATATATGAAAAATAAAAGCATACAAATCAAGGTTTAAAACGTAAAATAAAGTTATTAAAATTTCAAGCATTTGTAGAAGTTCTTCACCCAAAATGAACACTTTGTTACATGACTTCTCTTTTTGAACACATTCCTGGACCAGTTTCATAAACTACAACAGATAATGTAGACATTTTATAATAACAAACACTAACAAGGCTTTCCATTTGTAAGAGAATCTATTGCGATGATCACTTTTTATTTCTAGTGGTTTTCCTGAAGATCCCAAGGAACGTTCTAACTTGTCATATTGGTTATGAATAGATAGCAAGCGTCACCTACCATGCTCGACAGAAACGCTAATTGCTGATTTGCTGTATATATATATATATATATATATATATATATATATATATATATATATATATATATATATATATATATATATATATATATATACCATATGAACTCAAGTCAACGTTCTTGGTTGATTTTATCTGAATCATACGTTGACGATATTTGCAGCAATAAATAGGAAAATACCAAGAATAAACTTAAGTTTTATATTAGGACTACTGAAAACGGTACATGTCTTAGATATTTATTCAATTTGGATAGCTGATCCCTTAGAGTCGGCATATGACGAAGAAACATTTTAAGTGTCATATGTGCGCACATAACCCACACCAAATACGTGGCACACTGATACCAGGTATCAAGGAAGGTTTTTTATGTTCGATGAACAATAAGAATAAGTTCGAAGAATGTTAGAATTTAAGGAGAAAAGCACACGACGCGCCTGCATCAATGAAGTAGTAAATTAACATAGAGACAAAATTATACGTGCGCGAGGGCTGCTTGACTACACGTCACAGGTGACGTGGAATGACTACGACGAACGTAAACAAGCATGGCACAATAAGTCGATGTTGAAGGTTGGCCTAGAATACGCAAAATCGTATATGGCTGCAGAATGAGTTGCTGTTTTTCCCTCACTCGGGATCATTGTTGGTGGGGGAAATAGTAATTCACAGTCAGCCATGCAAGATTCTCTTTTTCTCTCACTTGTAGTACAATCGTTTCAACCTTGTTTTAAATTTTGGTAATTAGTTGCGGAAAAACTTATATACCAATTCTGTGGTACTTCGGTGTTTTAAGCTAAGGTTTTTTTTCGGTTTTGAAAGAAATTAATGAATACTTTTACATTTCAGGAACTTTTTCTTGTGTTGATTTTATCATATTCCTCTTTGTGGCTTTGTATGATTGATAGCAATTACTTCATCCCTCCTGCCCCCGAGGAGAAACCTGGACTGATAAAATGTACATTTTTGATAATTAATATGCTATTTTCGAAGGCGATTAATTTGCGTACGTGTACAGAAAAGTGTATAACGTAACAAATCGCGTGGTTTTGGTCTCCAATGGATCAAAATATTCCTAAAAATTGCATTTATGAGCTTATATTCATTATGATATATAGAAATAAACAACCATAGCTACATTCCGAGTAAAAACTTACAATATGTGACGTGTACTTTCTTGCTATGGTCATGATGGTTGAGTCGGGGGCTTATGCTACCAGTCATCTTTGATATTCTGGCCCTCAAATGGGAGATCCTTTTGAAAACGTTACCTTTGACGCAAGTGGCAGTGAGGGAGAGGGTAATAAACAGCTTTATGATGCATGATTTGTCCACCTGTGTTGAATCACGGATGTTTGGTTCAGTGTACCTGGTGAATGATTAAAGACTCGGCAACATTCACCGAATATACACACCATTGGCGTAATTTAATGTTTAATCCCTTGTACGCCAATGGCCGGTTTCGCAGACTGGAAGACCGGATATGATTCAGCCAAAACATTATATATTGAACTTTATGAAAGGACATGTATCATTGCTTTCAGACCTACGCTATAGTGTTGGCAATCAAATTTTAACTCTAATAATACATCATTTTGCCAACAACAGGCTTGTCAGCAAAGGCATGTCCACGTGCAAAAAGTGTGGCCTATATTGTTTTCTGATTGTAGCGTGTGATTACATGAAGCTACTATCATATAACTGACTTTTTTCCAAACCGTGGTCAAATCCAACCAAACCGAACACATCGGATATTGCACCTACCTGTCCAAAATTAAAACAAGAAATAAGATACATATCAATCATGATAATCATACACATGTCCACGTGGATCTTGGTATGCACGGTCACCTTTCAAGTAAGAAGACAAATGGATTCAGCAAACTGCCGAATTCAGACTGAACTATAGCCCTTAATACTTATTGTGATAAATATTCAAATAATTGGCATGTGTTCACAAAGAAAAAATTGAATATTTTGGTATGTATGATTTCTGTCATATAAAGGTGTACAATGACAAGCTCTATAGGTTGATTCTTCCTTCAAATGTATTTCATTTCGTGAAAAATTATATCCACATACATAAAGTATCATAACAAATTGAATATCTTTCCACTATTATAATTTTATGGTCAAAACAATCTGAACACATATACATATACAACATCACTTTCACCAGCAAGAAACCTTTCAGTCTAATGTCACAACTCATGAGGGTTTTTACACATGTGGAATTTGACTTACATTATGAAATACCGCAACATCATGGTCAAATCTTAATGACGTGTAAGAGATTCTGAGACCGCAATGTATTCCGTCCTCCGCTGCGAAAGTTGGATTCTTCTTCCTGCTAATTTATAATTTCGTTACATAAATATATTTCCTTTCAGACGTTTTCAAAAGGTAACTTAGATCAAGTGTTCAAACTCAACACGGTTCTTGCCAATTTTGTGTGTTAGTATATTTATGTCATATTTCACACAAATGTCGCCATAGTCCCCCTACAATGGCAAAATCATGGTATGCAAGCCAATTCCTGGAAAAAGGCAATGATTAATGTATAACCTGCATATTTGCTGACAAAAGCAATTGAAGTAAACGTCAGTCGCCCGGTGTTTAGTTTTAGTATGTTGTACACAACTAAATCTGGATAAGTCTTTAGCCGTTGTTATTAAGATTCATGATGAAAAAGCAAGGGCTTAAATGAGAAGTTCGTCGTTGTCAGAGTAAGGGACGAACATAGTAAAATTATAGTGTCAGAAAGTGTCAAAATTGATTTATCGCAATATGTCGTTTGTAGAAGGGTCTGACACGCAGTATCTGTTATAGTGTCAATAAAATATTGAAACAATAGCAGTTACATTTTCGGAAGCAGCACAACACCCTACCTACATTTCTTGCTTTCAAGATGAATAGGAGGTTTTTTATGAGCAATCGTGTTCATATTAAAACAAGAATCCACACCATACTTGATTGAAATCACAAACCTTCTGCATGACAGAACATACGACCATTCCATTAACATAATGCAAACAAATTGGCCAGTTGAAAACAGCTACGCTATCTTGACAAGTTAAAGAGGGTTGAGGACTTATCTTGTGGTTTACGGTTTTTCAGTTTTTACAATACTCGAGTTTGTCATATTGTGCACGCTAGATATTTTGTGTTCTGACAGGAACAACATAATATCTCAGATATGAAGTATAATTATAAGCATGCCATATGTGGCAGAATTCCATATGAAATGTAAAAAGTAAGCGATTATATGAAATGGAAAATATGAGGCCAACGAGCATTTCATATGGAGACTCTGTGGTAACTGACAATGTCTAACGATCAATAGAGAGCAATCGAACATTATAAATAGCAAATATGTGGTGAATAAATGTATAGAATGGCAAATATGATGTAAATGAATGCAAAAAAGTAGAAAAAGACAAGTATGGATTAAATGACTTGATCAGAGTAAAAGTGTGTTCCTTCATTCCTTAATAGCTATAATATACACCAAAGCGGCGAGTTTGGTGTGTTCTGTAATTACGAAAACAGAGCTTCCGATGTTTAGCGAGTACTTTTGGAGTTGGTACTTGCCAAATTGATCACTATTGAATTCGCTGTGCTATATGAATATCGTACAGTTGTTCAAACCTATATGGTAAACACACATACACATCAAATTACGCATTTGAGTTTAACAAATATGTAAAAAAAAAAAAAACGGGTATGCTACACATCTTTTGTTAGGTTAAACAGGATGTCAGATGATAAATGTGAGAGAATATTGGTTCCAGGAGCAAAATGCATTGTTGGTTTTGATACAAGTAAATCAAAATTGGGGAACAGTGTTTACCCTATCCGAACCCCTCTTGCACAAAATTCATTGTTGCTATACTATTGTGCATTACCGTTTACTACAGATGTAAATCTGTCGCTGCAAACAAAGTAAAATAGATAATGTGCATTCGCATT
This sequence comes from Hermodice carunculata, assembly GCA_964020975.1. Taxonomy (NCBI): domain Eukaryota; kingdom Metazoa; phylum Annelida; class Polychaeta; order Eunicida; family Amphinomidae; genus Hermodice; species Hermodice carunculata. The sequence continues at coordinate 51,719,814 of OZ026627.1, forward strand.
TTACAGCAGCAAGGAATCTATAATTCAAATCGTCAAGAATCGTTTCACTAGTGACTGAATCAGTCATGAAAAGTGCAGTATGATTATTATATGTGTGAACTTGAATGTTTCTGATGTTTTTAATGTTAACAGTGCTGCGTAGTCTGACGACATGTAACTACATCCACACGAGGCTGAGACATATGCATTATTTATTCTAATATATATATATATATATATATATATATATATATATATGTATATATATATATATATATATATATATATATATATATATATATATATATATATATATATATATTATTGGATACACTTTTGGTGTATGAAGCGTGTGAGAGGCATGTGTGGGTGTTTATCTTCCGTGAACAAATTCTACACTCGATTTTTTTTAGATATAAATTATTCCTTGGTTCAAGCTACCTGTTTCAGCAAATCCGTGCCAATTTCAAGACTGTATTAAAGGAAAGAGGAGAGAAGTCCTGCAATGTGTTGTCTGTCTCTCTCATGTGGGCGTGCGTCCTTGGCACCCTATTATGACGACCACATGCGAAAAACTGAAGTGCCATTTTTTCTGATGTCTTGCCTCATCAAACTTACTTACAACGTGCAGCAAAAAAAAAAAAAAAAGAAAAAGAAAAAAAAGGGTAGACATCAAAACACTGGTTTTCAAGAAAAACTATTAATTTTGGTATCTTTTTTATATTCAATTTTTAGAAGTAAAAACGTAAAAACAGTCATAAACTTTGCCATTGGTTCTTCTGCATTCTCCGTCAGTGGAGAGTTCGTGAGATGTATGCTTACAAAATTGACCACATATTTAGACAAACGCGAGGCATATATGCGCATTATGTATGAATCTACAAAAAAGGACGCATTGCAATGTATCTTACTGCATAAACATGTTGTTTAAACATGAACGCTTGTGTGTGACAGCGATCCTGGGGTCCAATATATCACAATTTTAGTCTTATTCCGCACAATGAAATCCGGGTGGAGGTTTTACGCCACAATGACAGCCTGTTATATACAAACGTAATCCAATGGGTTGTAAATTCCATTTGTTAAGCCATCAATTACAACATACTGCTTCAAGGAAAAAAAGAACTTTAGAAGTGTGTTTACATATGTAAATGTACTTTCATTTTCCAAGTTTCTGCACAACACACACTGTGAACATCATGTTAAGATTTTCTATTCCTCTACTACTTATATCAAATTATTATGACATTTATTTGTTTACTGCACATCATTACGTAAAGTACGAATCCTGTAAGAGGTGCTCCTATTTCACATTAGTTATACCTACAAATGTGTACCTTATAACACATGTACATACATTGCTGTTCGGGTATCCCCATCATGTTAACCGGTTTCTATGGTACATAATTTGCCTTTAATAGCACATGTTTAATGTTTTAATGTCGAGTACAAATCAGTGGGACTATTTTATATTTTTGCGATGTTTAATATGTAAGTAGCATGTGTGTGTCTGCTTTAAGGCATATAAAAGAACTCGGGAGAAAAAACTAAGCGCGCGCGTAGATGGTTTAAAGGTTACACAATATACATGTAGTACAGGATATGAATGCAATCGGTACAATAATTGTTCTAAACTGGTTCATAATATACAATATTATGACGCTAAAGAATATAGCTGTTACATATAGAAAAATTTGGTAGGGTACATATATCTTCGTAATCATTGGAAATTAGAAAAAAGCGTATTTATACATTGTGTTCTTCACACACAGAAGAGTGTTTTGCAACATGAGGAATATGAGATATATTTTAAATACATTTCTGATAGCGTTCTCTGGTGGTGTGGGGTTTTTTTTGGTTTTTTTTTTTTCTTTTGGTTTTTTTTTTTGGTTTTGTTTTGTTTTTGTTTTGTTTTTGTTGGTTTTTGGTTTTCGCTTTGTTTTTGTTTTTGTTTTGTTTGTTTTTTGTTTGTTTTTTTGTTTTGTTTTTCTCTTTGTTTTTTTTTTGGGGGGGTCCAGTTTTTGTTTTGATACCGAAATGTCAATAATTCAACTTGAATGGGTAAAGTAAGAGTGGGTAGTTGAGGGCGGCCCTATATATGTCACAAAAATCCAGAAACTTCAAGTGTTGGATGTCTGTGCGAAAATTCTATTGTCTTTTTAATGTAGAATGTCTTGAAATTACTTTACTGAACACATACATGTTGTATTGTATACCGGTTTTTCTGCCATTTAGACCGCTGCAAGGCTAACAGACACAACAGCCTCGAGGTTTCAAAATTTTTAGCTTAAAGACAAAACTATACTGCACATATGTATATTGTTTTGTATAACGGTTTTTCTCCTATTCACACCATTGCTAGGCGAACAGACACAACAGACACTCTAATTGACCGAGTATTTTAGTAATCCTGTAACAGGTACCTGCCATGAAAATCTTGTTAAGTTGTTCCTACTTTCCCATATATTTTGGTGTACAGAACATCGCTTAATGTTGCTATACTTTACATAATACCCAGCTTAAACATTTGATATATTTGGCTAGAGCACTAGCTGCCAAGAAGTCAGTAATTTTCCTCACAATATCCAGGTTCATTTTAGTGTTTTACTTACGCAGGTTTTAAAAAAAGCAACTACATTCATTCAAGCTAAGAGCATCTAGTTTTGTGTTACTGTTGAAGAAATGTCGACAAACGGAAAATATAAAATCACCGAGTAAGTCAGCAACAAACAAAAAAAAAAACAGAAAAAAACAAAAAACAAACAAAAACAAAAACAATTAACATAAACAAACGAACAAACAAATAAAATGTCAAGTTATGTTTCACGTGTATACACACCTGTATGTTTCAAGTAAGAATCCGCGATAACCCTTTATATCCAGACCTGTGGCCAATTGGGATGGGTACCACTGTGTCGGTGATTCATTTACATGCTGTCATTGAATTACAGAACCTTACAGATTTAGAGGCAGGCTAGTCTGATTTATCTAGTATTCGAGGAAACCCCCCCCCCCCCCACTCTAAACCATGTGTGGACACTGATACCCGAAACTGTACCTGATTACTGCCCACAATTATATCTGCCGTATGGATAAGCATATATGTATTTGGAAAGTCTCAGCTGAACGTACGGTCAATGCATACTCGCCACGAAATGAGTACTTAGAGCTGATACCTCCCTTTACTGACAAACAGTAACATCTTTCAGCAGAGAATTTCAATAAGTATTTATTTTGTGCAAACAGTAGTCACACAATCAACCCGGAACAAAAGTCCATTTCCCTAAAAAAGACGTGCTGTCACTTTACGAGAAACTAACGATAACATAGACCGTAAGTTTTTTATGACGATTGTATGATTTTGGAACTTTAGAATTTACACAATTTTGTGCTAATTAAAATATATTTGTATGTCAAAATAAGAGCAGATATATACATATATATATATATACATACATATACATAAACACACACACACATATATATATATATATATATATATATATATATATATATATATATATATATATATATATATATATATATATATATATATATATATATATATATATATATATATATATATATATAAAGAAGTGAAGCCAAGGTGTTGAAAAGTATACTTCGCATATGCAACATACCTGTGCAATCGTGGAAGACCGAAACCAACAGTAACTTTACGGCGGGACTTACATCTTTATCTAAGGGTAATATGTGGCACAGAAGTGTATGACGGTGTTCCTGTTGGCTGACAGCTGTTGGCAGCGTTTGGGGGTAGCAGTCCCAGTGGTAACATAAAATCTGCGTTCGTTAATATCAATGATTGATGATATTTTTAATATGTTTACAAGATTTAATACAGCCGGATTTACTGAACGTCGAATTATAAATGTCCAGAACAGAGGTTGCCACAGGTAAAACGTAATACCGGGCATACTGGATAATGGCAAAGCGTCCCCAGTAACTAAAGTGATTTGCCTACCTAGTTTGTATAATGCAAGCATATGCCAACTGCTGGACAGTTGGGGCACACATCAGCATGCCAAATCCTCACATGAACAAAACTCGTTCCACCAGTGAAGCCACCTTCCGGTCGCGGATGTCACCGCTCAATAACAGGAAAAATTACATTTATCAGTTGTTATGTTCCTTTCTACACGTAGATAAGATTACCACGCCACAAAATTTTTGTCTGTTTGTTTTCCCACTAGACTAACCTTGGCGTTCAGATCTGAACCGATGTGGTCTTAAGATATGATCACAGAATTGAAAACATTTGTATTTATGACAGGAACCTAACAGACACAGTATAATAGGTAATATTTACATCTTTGCCTGAACTATATCGTACGATGCATGCCATTAAACTTTATGTAATGCATATAGCATTTGCATCGCAAAAGCCATGACAGTGCTTGGTCAAACTATATGAAAGTAATTCATGGGAGGCGAGGGGCGATGCATACTTAACTCGGCCTTGTAAAAAATAATGCTCGTTTCGTGAAGTGGACAGATTCTATAGATTTGTACCTGGAATAAGTAGTGATAAACCAGCCTGGTTGGCTTTTGATTGTTCTGTGGGTTTTTAATTGTGTGTGGGGGGTGTGTGTGTGTGTGTGTGTGTGTGTGTGTGTGTGTGTTTGTGTGTGTGTGTGTGTACGGTGTGTGTGTGTGTGTGTTTGGGGGTGGTGGTTTTTGTTTGTTTTGTTTTGTGTTGTGTTGTTTTGTTGTTTGTTTTGTTGTTGTTTTTCTTTTTTTTTGGCTTTATTTAACTTTGACTACCTTATATACCTCAGCATCGTCGAATGATGAGTTATTTACCTGATATTTCCCATTTGCTGTACTCATGTACCTCGTTTTTGCTACTTTGTATACTCCTATACCTGATATGTTCCCTTAGAAGCCCCATTTACCTGTCATTTGCCATTCGTTAAACCTGTTTACCTGTATTTTGCCATTTGTTGTACTGTTTTGCTTCATATTTGCTCCATTTACTTGTGTACGTCATTTAATACACTCAGGTCAGCAAACGAGCACTTTATATGCGCCACCTAATATGTTTGTGTGCGCTTCATATCCGAATAATCTTATTTCGTTGCTGACAGAACAACCAAGGTTGTTCGTGCCTAATTTGGGTACTTTAAACCATAAAACGTCCAAATTGCAAGGCATGTCCTTAACCAGTTTGACTTTTCAGGGTAGTTAAATTCGCTTCTAGAACCCAATTTGCCTGTGTGTTCGAATACTTGTTTGTGTTGTGTTGGTGCAAAAAGGTCATATACAATGGCCATTGTCATGCAAAAGGTAATATGATTTCAGACAAGGGTAGTAAGGATTATAATTTGATTACGACTACAATCGTTGTTAACCTAATTCGCCCTTTTGTCTTCAAACTAAGAATTAAAGGGAAATTAATATGCTTCGTTTGGCACTGTAACTAGTATATAGCAAAATATTGTGCACACCATAAAAGATATTGCATTGAATGTCAGACTCTATGACATGATGATGAATGGATTTCTATGTTGACCGACAATGTAATTTACATTACACACGTGCAAAAGGCCACTTCAGCCGGTGGTTATACAACATACATCTCAAGCACAACGGCCATAGGCTCATCTATAATTAAGTATGTAAACCCACCAATATTAAAAAAAACTGACGGTTGATTCAAAAATATCATCGGATATGTCGGCAAATACATAGGTTACACAGTAAACTCTGCCTTTGGAAACGAAAATGTTGGCTTAAATACTTTTTTTTTTCAGTTGGAAGACTATGTCGACGTGTCTGTGCAATCTGAGATACGTTAAATTCACACAAAATTGTTGACAAATCCTGAACAAAGGCCATCATTTCACCTATCTGAAACATCACAATGTTTACCCAAGCCCTCACTTTTCTTTTCTCAATTCGTAGATTAGGGCGGTTTGTTGAATCCATGTGCCTTCTTATTTAAAAGGTGACAGTGCATGCTTGCTCGTGGACCTTTCTTTAGATTTTCTATTCGGCATTTACATTATTCAGTAATCAAGGGCAACAATCAGCAGAAAATAACTAATGTAGACCATATTTATTTGACGTGGACATGCCTCTAGTAACAAGCCTGTTGTTGGAAAAAATGCATTGATAGTATTAAAATTTGATTGTTAACACTTTAGTTTAGTTCTGAAAGACAATGCTAAACGACCTTTCACAAAGTTCAGTCTAATGTTTTGGTTGAGTGATGTCCGTTACGCCAGTCTACAAAACCAGCCAATTGCGAGCAAGCGATTTACCATTAGATTATGGGAAGGGTGTATATATTGAGCGGACACTGTCAAGTCTTCACTCATTGAGCCACAAAGTCTGAACGTAGCAGCAGGTACCCAACACAACTGGACAAAGCGTGCAACATGAAGGTCTTCATCATCGTGACCCTCACTCTCGCTGGCATCAATGGTAAGTTTCAAACATGTACATTTATTTGAGTGCCAAATTTTTTTCCATTATTTTATTTGTAAACAATTGCCAAAATTGCTAGGACTGAACTTATCACGATGAATCGAATTCGTGAACATGAAATATTAACTTTGCTATATTTTTTTCTGTTTTTATAGTGCACTTTCTACACTGTTGGGCAGATAAATTTGTGCTAAAAAGGAATCAATAAAAGCAAGGGTACATATATAAATATTGTTGAATTCAAAGTGCACGAGAAGAGCATTGTTAAAAGATTAAATAGCAGTGAAATCATTGATGTCGTCAAAATGGTAGTCAAAAATCAGTACAGGTCTAGAACCGTCCAAATCTTGACAAGCCTATCAACATGAACATCACCAGACACAACGCAAGACTTGAATAGCAATCAACCAACACATTATTCATTAAACTTCTTAAAATGTATCATATTGACAACGTGGAAATAATGACTGTCACACAATATAAGAATTGGCAACATCTTCAACAAAGTTAGAGAGGCTGCACCAAAAATCCGAGCGAAAAAAAAAAGAATATTATCCATGATTGAAAACCCTCAGTCATCAAAAAACAAGCCAGGTCATCACTGTATCTAAATTTCATATTTGATGACACCTTTACAAGAAACATATACTCATAGTAAAATAAACATAAATTGGCCAAAAGCTGTGCATAATCGGTACCGATTGGAATGCTAATTGATTGTCTAAAAATGGAATCTCCAAAAGTGACATAAATATTATAAATCAAAAAGTTCCACGACTCAACAAACTGATCGCATTAAAATGCAGACTGCCCATCCTTAATATCAATACCAAATGTTTGGCACTTTACAGGATGCGTTCATTCTTTAAAAGTTATTTTTCTCATGTGTTACACGCATGAGAGACTGGATACATTCTTTCAAATCAGAATGAGGCATATTTGTATATGTAAATGGAGAAGTCCCAAGAACAAATCTTTTTTAAAATTAGACAATTTTCAGAACCATTCAGCTGCTCCAATAGGATCTTTGAAGTAGATAAAATCGAAAACATGTCAATACTGCCACATGCTTCAATCTGGCGACAGATAATAAACCAAAGTTTCTGTACTTTTCTTCAAGTCTTTAGATATCAAGACTATTGTATTCAAAATAATATCCAATCATTCATTTATTTTTACATATGTGGGAAACTTGAGTTTGTCAACAGGCATAGCTCGTCAATTAAAAATTTATTATAAAACTGTCTACGTATGATAATCATATCATTGGATGCTTTATGAACAGGTGCAAAAACATATTTGCTATGCATCTCTTGCAGACACAAAACAACTTCTGGATATGTCAGATCAGGATAAAGTTGTTGTTTGGTTGTTTTCTGTAATTTCCCTATTCTGTTTTTAACGATTTGCCTTATTTCACTGATCCATTCATCTGAGACAACAATGTCAAACTTATCCTTCTTTGCCCATTTTCTAGCATGTTTTTCAACAGCTGTCATGACCATTTTCTTGTCTTTAACCCAAGCAATTTTCTGTTGCTCGCGGTATTTAGGCCCCATTGAAATTAGTTTTACGTAGTTGATCAGTTGATATATTAAAGAGATCGCTAGTAATTATATCACCATGAAGATTTGACATATAAAGCGAATTATGAAGTGGAAATTGGTACTTATTTTCTTTACAGTCTTGTAGATTAAATTCTTTAACAACTTTCGTGTGCTTAAACATTTTGGGGGTAGTAGTTTTTGTGTATCTGTATCACACTTTAGGAGCAGCACTATCAAGGTAAGCTGGCATGCAGGATTGTGCTTTCTTATTATGTAATATATTGGAAAGATTTATGCAATCAACAACCCTATCATAATACATATTCATTTGATGAAAAAATTCTTTGGTATTTCTGTAATCAATCCCTACAGATTTAAAAGTCTGTGAAGAGCTACTTCATTGAAACTATGATATAATATTTTGCCTAACTCTTTTCTTAGGAATAGTTTATTAATATTTTGTTTAAATTGGTTCCAAATGGATAGTGGTATAGAATAAAGTACACTATATTGAGACCATATGGGGTGTTAAATGTTCTAGTCAAAAACTGTGGTGTTGCATAACAGTGGTGAAACTTATTAGGGTGCTTGCGATGTCCACATGTATATTCTTGCCTTGCCTGAGTAAAACAGCGCAGGCATATATTGTAAAATATACAATGTTGGCTTAAGTCAAATGGACATTCACTCTTTTAGAATGCTTGTATCATTCAACTTATGTAGGTCGTAGGTCGTTTTGCTGGAAATTGTTGTATGAAAACAATATGTTTCGTGACTAACATTGTGATCCTTAGATAAATCCCTAGTGCCTTTTGTCTAGTAATATGAACTGTATATGTAACTATGTGATGGCTTAGAATAAGCAACAATGTAAGTGCCTTTTATGATGTCACTGACTATCCCTAACTAAAAGTATCATACACATGAATGAAGGTATCAGGTTAATTCAGTTGGCTGTTTTGTTGCAATTGAGGTTTGAGCGCATAATGTTCCATGACCATCTATGAAATCTTCATGCGAATTTCTAATGCATTTTCTGTTTAACATTCACTTGGTATGTCCCTTTGAGTTTGTGCAGAAATAGTGCACGTGCCTGATGGACAGGTATTGAATAGTGCAGCGATATACCACATCTTCTCAGCCTGTTCAGAACCCTATGCTCAGTTACGACTATGAACAGACTGATACAGGTCAACAGGCTCTTTCGTTCCCTACATTTGTTAGATTTCTTCTGTTAATAGAGTCTATGAGGTGGCACAAAATTGATGTCAATTGTACATGTCTACATTGTAGCTATTCCTATGCCTACTTGTATGAGAGCTAAACATTGTCTCGGTAAAGTAGCGGTTCCTGGCTTCCCAACCCCAATGTGTGCCCCCGATGGAACTTGGGCCCCTGCCCAGTGTGTTGGATCCATGTAAGTATGCAATCAGCCACAGGCTTGGCTGCCCCCTTCCTATATATATATATATATATATATATATATATATATATAGAGAGAGAGAGAGAGAGAGAGAGAGAGAGAGAGAGAGAGAGAGAGAGAGAGAGAGAGAGAGGCTTGGCTGCCCCCCTCCTATATATATATATTTGTTTTGACTCTCTCAGATGCTACCATTATCTACTCTTAACGTATAAATGCAGTCTCGGATTTAATTTTGTTTGATTCAATCTACCGGTCGTTCTGGACCAGTTTTTGTCTGGAAAGGACTTAATGTATTGATATATTAATACATTACCCTGGGCGGCGGCCTAACCCCTAACCAGCACTTTTTAATCAGTGAACAACTTCAACGAAAGGTTCAAACTTACCGAAGCATAGCTTATTATTCGGAAGGAATTACTTCAACGATTAAATAGATCGAATTGTGACATGAAACAAATAATTTTTTCCTCAGGTGCCACTGTGTGACAAAGACTGGTGTTAAGATCAGTACATATATGTTTCCTGTGGCGGCAATTGGATCGGCCTGTGGTATGTATTGTCCTTCTTAAAATCTAATCGCAAAGAAGGCCTTCACTCCAGGCTTTAGGGAGGCAGCACATAAACACATTTTTATAAGACACTACATACAAAACGTTCCCTTAAATATGCATTCATACGCAGAGATACCCACACGTACACATACACACATACACACACACACACACACACACACACATATATATATATATATATATATATATATATATATATATATATATATATATATATATAAAGTAAAACAATGAATAGAACACAAATATATATATATATATATATATATATATATATATATATATGATGGTACCATAATGAACACATACAAAATGATCGTAAGTAATCACATGGGTATATATGCTCATTAGAAAGTCCACCAAGCAAAAACTCTAATGCTAGTTTTAATGTTCCAAATTAGAAAACAGACTGGCGATACAGGATTTGAATGACACTCTAGGTGCAATTGCAATAAAGATGGGGGGAGTGATCGCTTTTTGTAAAAGAATGTCTTTTAAACAGCCCAATATAATATTAACGTTCCTCACCAGTTAAAAAATATATACACATCATACTACATAGTAAACAGAGAGTCCGCCTCAGCCGTCGGAGTCACGCTGTGTGCAAAATGGTGAAGCCCTTTAGATAATGGAAGGTGCATTCTAATGTATATATATGATTATTCAAAGTAACTAATTGGAACAAAGATGATGATGGTTGTGGTGTTTGACTCTTTATACTAACACTGCAAAAGCGTACCAGCAATTCTTTGTTCAGGGAATATTCTCTTGTAATTAGTAAAAATGCGCTGTGCACACACAAACCTTTTTTTGCTGTGTGAACATAAGCACTCAAACCTGTTTTGTCACTGCTGGTGGTATTGCTTTTCTTTTCTCTCTTTCCCAGCCTTTTTTGTGTATAAGCAATGTCATGGTTCTATTGGTGCTAACAATTTGTTGTCATGCCGCATGCGTCTAAGCATTGAAGATAAAGTGACTGCATCCTTGTGCAGCCACGTATAATGATGGTAACACCAGCCACATTGTGCCCTGCACATTTACAAGCTACATTTTGGCCTAAGGCATATTAACGTGATGCATTTTCTGTCATCTTGAAATACAAACCATACAACCTCCAAAACATAAATCGCTGTTATAAGTTTTGTCTGACAAAGTGTCAAAATATACATTGTTTGGTCTCTTCAATCTTTACTTATACTTAATCATTTCATTAGTACAGAGTTGTAATTTTGGTGTTTCATATTAAGGCAGCCCCTTGAGTGCTGAACCCTTTCACTAATCATAGATTGTATATCAAGGCACCTCACTACAGATGATGACATAATGACAAGATTTACCTCCCATCACCCAACTCACACACACACAAAAGCCTCAAACCACTTTATGAATAATAGCATCATATGTATACCATACTACGGTTTTCAGAAATTATCTGTAAATAAAATCGTGCAGAAACTAATCAGAAAAGAGCAGTTGCAATTTCAACCATGAACTGGTTTTCCTCCTTCCATTTGCAATTTTTTAATTTCAGTACAAGCAAAGGCCCACCAAATTAACGTGGATAGTAAACAGCCTCAACCGGCAGAGTCTCAATAAGTATGTGCAGCATAATGTAGCATCTAGGGTAGGCCACATAAAACCATTAACTCTGTATTATACATGTAACTTGACCATGTAACGGAAATTGCTCTACAGGGATACTATCAAAATATCATCAACCAGTAAAACAAAATGGCATGTCCTTACATAGCTGACGGATCCCTGCGGATCTAATACGGGGATAGAGGTCAAGGTCACTCATAAATAACTCAATAAGGCTTCTTGAAAACACGGATAGTCAAACAAACCTGTTTTACCTCTGCCTATGGGAAAAGTAAACCAATCCAAACATAAGCCTTAGAAATATAAATGACCTCACCGAGTGACCAAATTTGTTACAATCTCTCAAATTATGGCCTGCAAAGCATCTTTCAATTCCGTGTTTCTGAGTCATTGACCTTGTGAATAAGGTTAAAATTGCCCATCTGCAATCTCAAACCAAAGCTTGGTAAGATTCCTGTTGCTACCAAGTTCAATGATATTTGATGAAATAATTCTAAAGTTTTCCCACAAAAATCTTCTTTTATTGACGAACCTTGGGACCTTAAACCTTAGGTCAAGATTATCAATCTGCTTTTTTGACCATGGCCTTCATGTTTTGCATGGTCTATTTAAGTTTGGTTAAGGTGGAAGATCTGATGTCAGCACCTTTGGCTACCCTCTAAGCATTTTTGCATATTTTGGGATAGTTCGGTACTTAAACTAGAAGCCCCAAAACACTCAGATGCGTGAACAGAAAATTTATATGAGAAAATTGATCTCAAAACGTTTGTTTACACTGTAAGGTTTAAGCAGTGCCCAGCACATGGGTTTGTTTGCATGGGCATGATAATGAACCATGTTATTGTTTGTACAGTCATTAGTCCATGACTTCTGCAAACTAATTGAGCCATTAACAAGGGTCACTCACAGGAAAACATTAGCCGTGGATAGAAGAATGGGCCAGTTCAGACTAATCACTACCATTGTTCTCTTTACTTTACAATTCTCTTTTAATTTAAAACTAATTAGCACAATCCACTTGCTGGTCCCCAAATATGGAAAGCCGCATGTAAACCCACACCCAAACAAGCCAAATGTGGTGTTCCCAAGTTATAAAAGTTGAGATTTAAGCCACAAAATGTACTTTCTTTAAGGACAACATCACAAAGGTAAAGCTATAAGTTTAAGTTTATTTCACACAATAATTAAAACACAGGACAGAAGAAATGAGTATGTGTAATATTACAGCCATAAATTTGTAAGAACTGGCAACTTTTTTCAATGCGATTTTCTCGGAACTGTTTTTTTTTTCTCAACCTCTGCAATTTGTATCTGGCCTCACAAATGTATGAATTGCCCTATCATAATAAAATCAACCAACATCGAAAGAAAATTATCATATCCAGGAGTGGTTTCCAGGATTTTTTTTCTGATAACCCCTTCCGTGACTTTTGGAGCAATTTATAGAAAGAAAATGAACAACCTGTCAGAACTAAATAAAAAAATTCATAACCTTTTATTTGTGCTATTGCAGGACTAACCATTGAATTCGATCCTGGACATGGGTATATATATTTTAAATATTATTTGATTTCAACTTGAAAAAAACACAATTTTGTGTGACTTCTGTGTGAAAAATGTGAAAATCCTACCTAGTCAGAAAGAATGCTATAAAATCTAAAACTGTCTAATCCTGCCAAAAACCCATATGGATACAAATCTATGGATATGTAGTAATCAGAGTATATATAGGTTTAATGTACTTGTAAAGAAATTAAATGGGTAATAATGATCCAAAGTTGCAAGTCTCACTGCGCACTAGCTTCACAGCTTCCACCTAAAGATATATCTAGTCCTTTTTAATCACAGGTTCCACTTAAGCAGCCGAGTAACCTTTAGATGTAAGGCATGGCCATCTGTCTGATATGCGAACCTGGACCTTTGTAAGATGCATCATCCGAAACTCAGCTTGATTACTTTAATGACCTCTCTCTTGAATTATCATCTAGAAATCACCTTTTACTTACGTGATCTTATGACCTTAGGAATTATGTTAAACACATTCATCTGCAATTTTATGCTAGAACATGGCAAGTTACATTATGCTGTAACGTTTAATTACATTTGGTGCAATCTTCTTTGAAATATCACTGGGAAACCATATGTTAAAGAACAAAAGGAACAAGAATCACAAAAAACATGCGTAAATACAAGATGTCTTCTATACTTGCTGCAGAAATATATAAATATTTTTGCTAAGCTTGGCATTTAAGGAATGAAATTAGTAACACAGATGCTATGACAATTCACAAAGATTACAAATTGTCAAAAACTGATTAAAATGTTAGCTTAAACATATTTAGAAAATTTGGGAAGGAACCTCTGTGGGAAGATGAAGCAATGTAAATTTACTTTATATTCAGAAAAATTATATAATATCACGTTTTCCTTTTCGTCTCATTTGTAAGCATTTTTTTTTTGTTAGAAAAAAAAAACAAAAAAATCCAAAACTATTTTGACATATTGCACTTAAGAGGAGTTTATTTTATTTTGTGTACCAAACCCTTTATGCAATATTGTCAGGCATGGACAATAAATATATATTCTGTAGAATAATATACCATAAACTATATATTTATAGGTGAACTATTTAATCATATGCCTAAAAACTATTACGTTTTCGTGTTTAATCATGCAAATTCTTTTAGAGTGTCTGCAAGAGAATCCTATAAATCCATATATATACTAATACATGTAAACAAAATTCTTGGCACTATGCTTTCAGCAGGCACTTAGCACTAATAATTCATGAGATATATACCTAAGTTTGACCAATTGGTACCATCCAAGGGCACAAAACTCTACCATGCCATTTTGATAGGTGTAATTCTCAGGAACTCAAACTATCTTGATGAACCTTTCCACTGAGTAGCTTTTTTAAGGGACTGGTATTTTAGCAGACACATGTTATTTTGCTCGAAATTTGGAAAGTGTCTAAATATTGATTCCTTTGATAACCATTTTACGTTATGTGACAGCATCAGCCTAACCTAGATTTGAATCACATTTTTAAATTCAAATGGAGAGTTTGCTAATCAAATTTGGCACAATTGTATGAATTGGTAAACAAGTTGTAAGGTGAAGTTCAAATTTAGCAACATTCAAGAAAAAAAGACAAAGCTGCAAGAGGAAAACATCATAGTCTCCATTCTGCATCAGACGATAGTGTTCCAATTTGCAGAGGTTACCCAGACACCTAATTGGGTTGCCAGAGGTCCGAATGTTACCAATTGAGTGCCAAATTTAATTGTAAATATGAACGTTTATTTGCAATAAAATCAGATATAGACTGTACCACGAGAATGAATGAAGATTACATTCCAGATGATAACATTACCATACTTTGGCAAAAAATGTTATGTTCAATGTTCGTAGGTTTATTTGATGGACATCAGAGTTAAATTGAAAATACATCTGCCTCATATAATTAATATTATGAAGTGTATATCTGTGAGAATATTTTTCTTGAAACTTAAAAAAAGTAACCATTTTGTTCAGTAGGATAAATTTTTAAGCACGGAAATTGAAAGGACCAATATTGCTGCTGGTTTCCACATATTGAACATTAGACCAACAAATCAATATTCATTCATCACCAAGTTAAAGTTTACAATTTAGCACTTGACACTGTCGTGTAATGATTTTAATGGGCTTGCTTTCACTGCCTCCACATGAGAGAAGACGTCTACACTGTTGCACTTTACGTCAAGCAGTATGTCAACTTGTATACTACCACCTGAAACTCTCAGTACCGTTGCTAATAAGCTACCAGCTGCTTCTGTGAATGTATGTCTCCATTCAATTTTCAATCAAACATGTTCCATCAATTATGCAAGCGGTTGGCTATGGGTAACTTGCTGCTAGAAATGGTTGCCCTCCAACTCTCTTACCAATTCTGGATTGTCCGTGAGTGTTTGTGAGTGTGTGTGCATGTATTGTCATTGTTTTTTGGCTATTTATTTTTTACGTTTTGTTTTGTTTTGTTTTGTTTTGTTTTGTTTTGTTTTGTTTTGTACCGTTGCAGCTAGCCAGTGATCATGGTAGTGGTTCAAGTGGATGCTGCATACATTCCTCGTGTCCGATTGTTTACTGTGGAGGTAACAAGTATCATCTGGCCAAACAGTGTGTTGTCACTTCTCAAGGCTTGCTCTTTATTTGCACATTTGCTGACTTTTTCTTTCTGATACCGTCAAAGGTTTTAAGTTTATTTTCTGGCAGTCGCCCAGAGAAGTTGTCACATTTCCATTCTCTTGATATGCTTCTTCCCCTTCCGTTTATGTTGTTTAACACCCTGTGGTGATATCTGGTGGTAGACTGGAACCCGTAGACTTTTATAATCAACCCTCACTGGTGCCACTTCCAAAGGTATTGGTCCTAGAAGTATCCATCAGACTGAGTGACTAGTGACTAAGCGTTTTCAGCTGCGTTAATTCGTACAATGGTGAGATCAGGATGACGTCCACTGCCTCTAGTTACTTCTGCCATGCACCACAGGTAGTTTCATGCACAAACATCAGTACCCGCCTGTAATGTAGTGTCTGCTAACAACACCTGAGGCTTTATGCTGAAAACTCTGGTGTCACCTTTTGTTTGTGGGTCGTTATTAACTGTTTCTTCTGTAGTTTGGTCAGGTAGTTTTCCAAAGGTTCGAATTCATTTTAAGTAAGAAAACTTATTAATAAGGAAAAAAAACCTGGCATCTACTATGTCTTGATGTGTCAGAGGATGTGACATGTTATGTGATTATGGTAAATTGACAATTAGTGTGCAAAATTTGTTTATCATATGCAATCACACCAGAAGATGAAAAATCGGACAGCTTCTAAATGAAGAAACCTTCTCTGGATACTTGGCTCGGATGAGTGAAAAAGGCATCCCTCATATCAATTCATGTAAATGATATCCAGACTGACGCAAGTTGCCTAGTATTGGCTGATGATTCGGGTACCCAGTGAATAGTATAAGTATCTGCTGGTAAGATGTATCCTGATATATTGCATTTAGAGTATTTCGTGATACATCAGCATGTGGCTTCTTCACTGCTTTCACTGTGTCAGAGATATGCAGACAATCTTTGGGATGATACTCTTTCATCCATGGATATAATCCTTTTCATACCAGCCTGAGAAGTGCCTCATACATATAGACCCATGAGACTACCCAATAGTAGCATTGGCTGCCAAGTATGTTGGCAATTGACTCTTCTGTCACTCTGTATACCATGCAACCCAATGAAGCCTAAGCTGCTTACCCATTATAGCTAGTACATATTGCATACAACGCCTATTGTTCAAATGACCTTTCCATACAAGTCTTAGTGTTTCCAATCAATTTTAGATGCCTTTTCATATAGTGCCTGATTAAAGCTGCACACAATTTTTTGAAGATCAAATTCTTTTAATTTTCCCCACCTGACTGACTGTCTCAAGACTGTATAGCTAGGTTGCTGGAATATTAATTGATGGAGGATAGCAAGTTGTGTCTTGCGTGACTTCAACATTGTCTGAGGATTAGTATACTGAATCCTGACCATTAGTTTATATACATGGTTGTGAACTATCACTTTGCCGCATCAAGGATGAAATCAAGTTTTAAAATCACGCAAATATGTATGTATTTATGTATGTACGTATGTATGTATGTATGTATGTATGTATGTATGTATGTATGTATGCATGTATGGATGTAGGTAGGTATGTATGTATGTATATTTGCCTGCATGTGTGTATGCTTGTGTGTGTATGATTCTGTATAGATATTACATATCTCATTATGACACAGCAGATAATCACTCCCACACAATGAACTAAAGTTATAAACAGATTTATATGCTTACCATGTGCAATGTCACCATAAGTTGTGTGATAGGGGAACATTAACCCAATGCTTACCCTATACCTACTTACAAGTGTGTGACATTCACGACAAGCTCATGGCTTCAAGACTTACGTGATCGTGTTATACCAGATAATTACTTAAAAACAGTAAAAGAAACAGTAGGTGTTCATACACTCAACGTCAAAGAGAAATTTCAGCAGGATGAATATGCCATGCAATAGACAGCAATCACCGAATGCTGACCAGTTCCTTTGTCACAACTGTGAGACCTTGACTATGTAGGCTCAATTCACAAAGTTTTAAAGTGTTCAAGTTGTAAACTTAAGGCATCTTTGTACCAACTTTAAAAAGATTTGGGCCATGAATTTACAACGTATCATGCTCACATTCACGTCAAATGTGTTTACATAAGATGAATGCAACATACCGGCTAAAATATATTCAATGGGGAAGAGCTATGCTTTCTTCATAACACAGTGCACTTATTCAATTTCAGCGTGTGTCTTAAGAAGTTCTTTTAGTCACCTGATGGTCAAAACAAGCTTAATATGTGGTTTTGAATATATCTTTAAAGTTAAAGCCAGAAAAATTAAAAGAGAATTCCCCACGTCATAGCTTTTTTCGGGGCACCTAGGAAAAATGTTCAATTGTTATAAGTGGCTTCAACTATCTGTTTGGAATGGCATTATGCATTTTTGTTATTGCCTTAGGTCTACTAGGACAAATATATTAGTTACGTGACATTACCTCTCGACCACCATTGCCAGGACCTCCGTCTCTGGTCAAAAATCCCCCGACACAATTGGCACCATATCCCAGTTCCTAAGGATCTAGTGGTGACTCCTCTTGCCCATATTCCCATGTTCTTCCTCTTCAAGCACCATAATTGGTACGGTCTACCCATTCGGGAAGCCCCATGAGCTTTTCTTCACTACCACTGTTCCAATGCTACTCGCACCTACAGTAGTGACTACAAGTAATGAAACCTCTGCCCGTGAGCAATTTGCGTGCGCTACTAGCAATTGCCCCCAAGCAACCTGCAGGTTGATCACAGACCGAGCCCCTGTGTTAATGCGGGTGCGTGCAAGTGCGAGCATGGGTTGCTCCCAAGCACCTTTGCGTGTCTTTGTGACCCACTAGTTCAACTACGCCAGTGTAAAACCCCTCTCCAAAACTCGATATGCGCAATGGATTTCTTAATGGAGTAGATGTTACACAAGGTTTTATAAATGTTGAATAGGGTTGTTTTTCATACTAAGGTTCGTGTTGTTGTCTATTGTCCAACGATCTTTATAAGGACCTGTAGAGATCAGAAGTAACACCTTTGCTTGGCTGTTATGGCAATAGGTTTATTGTTGTCCAGTTACATCTCCATCATCAGCACTGTACCATACATAAGTAAGCCAGTCTTGCTTACCATGACTGCTCTGCTTAGCTGGGCTCTCTAGCTCAGTCACTCCCCAACTGTTGTTGATAGCCTGTAGACAGCCCCTTTTATATTCTTATATTGTACTTCCCCAACCCCAAAATAGTTGTTTTCCACTTGTTTGTGTAAGTTTAGACTGCTCCTATCTAGATATAAGCAGTTATCACTAGTTTGACCCAGATAAAACTAGTCCAATCTAAATATTTGCAGACATTATGGAAATCCCATTTCTAAATGTTACGCTCAGCTAGCGCCATCTAGCTGTAATTTTATAACACTTTTTATACTTTTGAACTTCCTGTTCATAACTACCTGTTGTACTTGATTAACCTTTATGACAAAATCAACAACTTCAATGGAATAATTATATTCACCAGAAGCTGTACCAAATAAGCATTCTTATGCTGTGCTTTGTTTTGCCCTATTTTATATATAATTCAAGATATCCCTTCTCAAAGCCTATAATCTTAGTGACCTTCCTATCCATCACATTTTGACACATTGTTTTACAATGCAGCATCAGCAACATGACTCATGATAGGATAATGGTCTGATCAACCAGTTCTGTTTACCAGTCCTCCTTGTTTTCTGTTTACCAGTCCTACTTGTTTTATGTTTACCAGTCCTACTTGTTGGACCTGTGCCAACTGTATCAGTGTGTAATCTTATCCATTCCGCAGTTGTTTATTGTGTTGAATGGATGCTTGCTAGTTATGTATGTGTACTTGCCAGTCCTGTATATTATACATACACATTGTTAACCCTCATTGTTAACCACATATTGTCTTTACTTACACTATTACATACAAGAGTTTTATGACTGATTTCTATGTTGAGCGGACAGAAAAACAGGCATAACCTTTACACCAGGGTGCAGTTCCCAACATCTGTATCCCTGTATGATATTTTACAGTTTGTATGTACATGTATAGTTATATGTTACTCGTATTTGGGAGATATATTGAGCATCCTAACTTGCATTTTCATTTCATTGAAGCCAACATTTGCTTCTCTCTGTAACTCAGAACAGTATGACAGGGAGTGAGAAAGAGAAAAAGTGTGACATCAACAAGCTCAGGGAGGAGCCCTTCTTTCCCTCAAGACATAATAGTGTACTCAGGACATTTTTTTTCACGTCTCAGGCAGTGCCTACAGCATCTGAGTACCGGGGAAAATACAAAGGTTTGACTATATGTTATGCTCGGTTCTGTCAGTAACATGCTGTGGGTTTGTATTGCATTTTTTCCACAGCACAGCTAGTTTAGATGATTATTTCCATATTTACCACACATCGATCAGTTGTGAATGCACTTTTTCCTACATGTGCATTTGCCTACGTTAAGTCGACAGACCCTTTGTGTACATCCCCGCCAATAAACAAATACTTAAGCCTGTCGTTCTAAGAAGCATAGCTCATTGATATGATTCTTTTAAAAGTTGTAAAGTTGTGAACTTAATAACATGAAGACATTGCGGAAATACCGGGCGTAAATGGAAGAATTGAACTTGCTTTCCATTGCAGTCATGAGGGAATGAGCATTTAAATTATTAACAGAGCTATCCGGCCGGTTGCCACAAATAGTCCACAGGAAAATTCTAAGGTTTTGATTTTCAGGCTAAAAGCCCATATGGTACATCATCAGAAAAGCATAAAAAGATATCAAGAAACACGCATACAAGGTTCGGTTACTGGTACTCCTATGCTGTCTTACTCGATGCCAACAAGACCTATAGCTTTCTTTAAAGTAACTTGATGTCTGTTGCTTCTTTCTTGCAGCAAGATACGCTCAGGAAGGGAGAAAAAAGCAAACACGAGAGGAAAGAAAGAAAGCAAATGCACAAATTGGTGTGGATACAACAAGGAGCTTTGCCTAGTCAGCAGAACTGGGGCCCTTGAAGTTGGACTGGGACCAGCCAGAAACTAAATGGCCTGAGAATCAGCTACATGGAACTTAGTCTGCTTTTGAAGGAGGCAATGAAGTAAGCTAGACAACAAAAGTAACTATCCGATGGTTCTAGAATCTATGTTTTCTACGTCTTTGAATAGTTCATCAAAATTATTTTTGACATGTGCCAAATTAAACAATGCCTGAGCAGACAGACCGATTCGTTCTGCTTTTAATAGAACAGACTTCTATTGACGATGACTCGGGGACAAAATCAGATTCCCGTCCCGGATTGCTGTTAGCACCACACAAATAAGGCACACTAGGAAATCTCTCGCTGACATTGATGTAAAAGTCTGTGCACGTAAAGCTTGAAGACAACCCTCAATTTATACGCAAACATAGATTTGTTTCTGGACAAAAGACCATCTGTTACTGACGTGAAAAGGAAAACTATGCTCATTATCAGTACTTATTATTCCCTGACAGTGGGGATTGTTGCGTCCTGATGAAAGAAAGTGGAACCCATATCCTCTCACACAGCCCAATGCTGTTTTGCAAACTTTTTTTCTGGTGTGACTTGCAAATGCAGCCAAGGATATGTTAGGTACTGTAGTCAAGGATTTTTTTACACATGTCAAAATGTTGACTGCTAAGCAGACCTAAGGCAACTGATTGTTGGGCTGGGCCACCAGCCAGATACAAAAAAAATAGCCTGAGGGTCAGCTAAGCAGGCAACTCAAACGAAGAATATATATATATATATATATATATATATATGTACACGCAAAAATAGTGAATACTAGTAGTCACTTTTTTGTCTTGTTTGTTCATACACACACGTAGACAAGTTATTCCAAACTCTCTACCAGAGCCCTTCTAGTACCGAGGAGGGTCACCGTACCCTCGTTCCTGCCACAAGATGATCAAAGTTACTACGACAAATATAATGGATTAGTCATCTACTATACTGAGACCCAATTAAAGTAAATACGTTTATTCTAATATGGTCCGAATGCATGCTGTCAACGTCATTATATGATTTTTTCATGTACCTGAGTTTCTGTTAATGACACATCTGTGTGAAATATAGGGAAAACTTGCTGTCCTGACGCTTTGGGCTACTTGTGGGCTGATGAGATGTAAATGTAATCTGGATGTTTGGGATTATTTCCATTTGACAGGATTCATCTGTCTACGAGTTAAACATACATAACAGAGTGCTAATAAAATGCACAAAGACTATTATCCCAAATGTTACAAAACAGAACAGTACATAATTAAAATTGTCAATGTTCTTATTTTATGTCGCTGTCAATTTTTTGTCAAATGAGACTCGATTTTTTTTCCAGATTTGAAGAACGCTTTCGTAAGTTTTGTCTGAAAAGAAAGTTCCGTATGTCGTGCTGGTAACCGCCATATATATATATATATATATATATATATATATATATATATATATATATATATATATATATATATATATATATATATATATATATATATATGTATGTATATACATACATTTCTGTCTGTCTATAGGTCTGTCTGGTTGTCTGGCTGTCAGCTCCGTTGTCAACATAGTCTAGCCCACTTCTCCTGAAGCTTATATAACCACAACTCCTCAGGCGTCACACTTACTTGCAATTTACCATAGCTTGTGTGCACACCATGTGGGTCATGAAGACGATTAGGATACATCACGACCAGAAGTGGGTTCTTTTGTCCAAGTGAATTGAAAACCACGGCGTACAAAATGTGCGATTTAGTTCTTGTGCAATAGCTGCCAAGCAGGGATGCCAACCTCCAGCGTCAGAAGTTGCCTGCCCCGATCTTTGGCAGGGCGTGAATTGGTCCTCTCTTCTCCAGCACCCTATTCAGAGCAGAGATGGCGGATGTCGTTCGCTGGACACAGGACCTTTTGGCCTATCCAGCACTTCAACCAATTTTAAGGAAAGGACTTTTTCAACAGCCCAAATTATTGAATGCTTAAAACAGATGGTTTTAACAATACATTTGTCCAGAGCCGTCCAGGATCTAATAAAACTGGATCCTTTGATCTTACCTTTTTGGCAAAAAGTAAGAACAACGCAAATGTTTAAGTCCAGTTATTGCAATCAGCCCTAAAGACAACAAATGGTTTTATTGACATCAGGAAGAGAGTACACCCGATAGGAACATCAGAAGCACGATTTCACATATGAGCCCCGTTCCCTTGCTCCTCGATTTTTATTTTGTTTGTTTGTTTGTTCATTTGTTTGTTTTGTTTTGTTTTGTTTTTGTTTTTTTTTTATTATTATTATTTTTTGTTTTGTTTTGTTTTTTTTTTTTGTTTTTTTTGTTTTTTTTTTTTTTTTTTTTTGTTTTGTTTTTTGTTTTTTTTTTTTATTTGCTTGGTGTTTTTTGGGGGGGTGGGGGATGGGGGTGGGGGTGAGTTTTGAGTTCTTTGTTTGGTTTTTCTGACCATTGAGTAGGGATGCTTTGTTTTTTGAGGCGAACATTGTTTGACTTTTTAGAATTTACGCACCCAGTGTATGTACTGCTGCAGTGCGGAATACATCATACGCTTGTCTCTTACAGCAACCCTGGGTTGCCGGACATTTGCAACAAGGCAAAAGTATATTAAACTTACCAGATCTCCTGTTTTATTACATGCAGCGTAATGTTACCCTACCCTGCTCACCTGCTTTACTTCCTGAACTAACTGCCTATCCCTCTGGATGGACTTTTGGATATCCCGAAAGTAATTTTGATCGGGTAGAATATAAGACAAAATGTTTAAGTTGATTACTCCTTCCGACACCCTCTATACTTAGATGCAACAGATGAAACAATTTTCAATGCTGGTTAGGATCTTATTATCAATCTCAGACAACTTAACTTTAAGATTCTTTCCAGCATAATTTAGCACTCTTGCCATTCACTGTCTAACAGTCTTATTCCCTGCAAGTGCAGGAAGGTAAGCAGATGTGTACATTTGTTTTCCACTTCATGTATTACTGGTATTGCCTTGCCTTCACAGACAGACCATACCGCCACGCTATTCATATTGTGTATTTCTATTGACGGCGGATTCACACTTCGAGGGGGGCCTTGTTTCTTTCGCCCTCAGTCGGACCGCAGTGAGAAGGGTCTGACTACGTAGGCAAGTATTGCCCTGTGTGCTTTGTATTATGCTGTTTGTGCGTTTTCAATGTTTGGGGCGCCTGTCGATTGAATGGCAGCCATGAACTTTTATTTAGGCAGTCCAAAAATTATCATTATGAAACAAATATCAAATTCATTGAATCCTTAGCTCCGCCAAATCGCACCAAGTACCGCACGAAATTATTCATGAAACCATGAAGAACACCCAGTGCAACAGTCGCCATTGTATATCAAGTGTTGACAGTTTAGAACTTGTCCAATTTTGTTTATTTCAAGGGCAAATTATAACAACACGAATCCTCAATTGAGCTTTCTTGGCGGAATAAAAATATAGATACTCAAACTATGGCTGGTGTGTGTTTAAAACAGATTTAAAATTCCCCACAACCAAGTGACCACCCTACCAAATAGTGAAATGGCTAATCGATCAGACTAGATTCGTGAAACTGGCTTGAAAGACTAATTTATATCATTTTTTATCGCTTTTCGTAACATTCCAGTAACCCGGCCGGCCGCCTGTTCATCACTGAAATTCCGGTTAGCAAGATAGCTTTGTAAACAGTGCGACGGCCGCCCACACACTGCTTGCCCGGAGACGAGATTTAGCGAGGGAAGGTTTGGCTTTCTAGGCTGGTGTAAATTTAGTGGAATTTTGACATTTTTGGACAGAATTTGATCAAATTAGAAAGGGATTTATCTTATGAATATATAGTGATAACGCAGGGAAAGTGTTATTGGCAAAGTCGGGCTATTTTTAGGAGGTTTCAGTCAGAAAGTTTGAACGTGCGAAAATAGGTCAGTGACCGTAGGGGCCGCCATTTTGAATTATATTATCATCGACCAAAATAAACAAACACAAGTCTATAGTATGTCGGGACGTGGATTGCCAAAGAGGAGCAGGGATGCGGGAGGGAGGTCTTCTAGAGGAGGGGGCAGGTAGTAGGGAGACCGGTCGAGTTGGGGCGGGAGCGGACAGGAGGTGAGGATTAGTGCAGGGTACATGTGGATGGGGTTGAGTGGGACGACCACATACAGTGTGAGGGGCGCTGTATGTGGGTCGAGTTCACTGCTGCAGGACTAGCCTGCTCTCTGAACGAGCGATCGAGGGAGGAAAGTTTCCAGTTTAGGTGTGGGAAGTGCAGGAGAGTGGAATTTCAAAAATGTTAACCATGATGATCTTGATGAATATTTGTCAGTTGCACCATGGAATAATGGGTTGGGCACTTTTGACGATATTGATGACAAAACATGATATTGGTTTTACTTACTGTACGGATCTGCTTTTCAGGAATTATTACATGTCGTGGCGTCACCATCCATCCAAGCTAGGACAAACTACGGATGAAATAAAAAAATTAAGAAACTCAAAAAGAAAAAATACAACCGTAGCAACATTACAAAAGGACAGCGAGAGAGTGTCACATCTCTCCAAGTTTACAAGACATTTTGCAACCTTGGAGTTGCTGCCAACCACAAACCTATTTGTATTTATTTTTGGAAGGTGCGATAGCAGATTGGCCAACATAGTTAATAATCGCAAAAATGAAAGTCTATAATAAAATCTATCCTTGACTATGGGGATATGCTGTTTCCCTGAACAACCATGGCTATGCAGCTATGCCATACTCAGCCTATGCTCTTTCCCCGGACCAAGTTAACCCTCCGTTCCAGACAAGTTGAAATTAAATGCCGTGTTTGACTTGACTTGACTGCAAAATAAAGGCACACAACGGCTACTTTCTCCATTATAACTTTCCGCCAGGGTCGAACTTTGTTTATCAGGGAAGGGTGGCTTGAAACTTTTATTCTTAATTATTTAATGTCCCATATTAAGGGTCGGGACTTAGGCCTTTTCAGTGGGGTCGGTCGGGTTACGGGAACCACACATATATTTTTGTTAGGCCTTCGGTAATTTGGACATTTGTTGAAACCTGTTTAAAATGGATGTTCTTTCCTCTTTTACACATTACTTCCTTTGACGTCAGTTTAATTTGTTACCTGGTCACAGCCGGAGGCACTTGTTGAGGGTAAAAGACGTCATTGCACAGGAAGAAAAGGGAGCATGTGACGCATGGGCAGATCTTTCTAGGGTCGCAGAACACCATCGCGAGATGTACAAAAATATGACTTCAATGACAAATATCTGATTGAAAGTTATATTGAGCACGAGATACGGGGGTAAAAAAGAATCACTGTTGGTGAAAATGTCTAAAGCTTTGATAAAATAAGATCATAAACCGGTAAACTTTAGACGATGTGTTCTGTCTGTATACAAAGGAAAGAAATGAGGATTCGCTTTCTATCGACGATTACCGTGGGATCTCTTATACGACGATTTTTTTCTTCTCAAAAAATGCGGATTGAGTTATCTTTAACATATTATAGTTCGTTCGATAAAAATATGTTATATTCATCCCCTTCAGGATTCAAATACATGTAGAAAAGGTGTGTCCTGTTTTAAGGCGTCATTCTGAATGAAAGAAACTGTTGGTTATTTTATGCAAAAGGTGACACGCGAAAAGCCTTTGACACTATCTGGATAGACAGCATGAAGAGGCCTTGATGTCAAAGGAAAAAAATGGACACTTGTTTGAGAAATACAAAAGTTTAGAGACTTCTATGCATATACCACAACCAGCTCCAGATGGTTTCCAACACAGCGAGGGATTCTACAGGAAGGAGGTCTTTATGTTGCAGTTTACGGTGTTTTTATATGAATTTACTTTGTGACCTTGATAGAAAGTGTGTTTGGAGTATCTGTTCATGGTACAGCTGTAATTACATCAACTGTTGGGATGATATAATACTCTTAACGTTAGCAGAAAAATCTGTAAATTACTATCTGGAAAGGGTTTTTGGTACATTCTGGCATGACATTTGGAGCACAATCCATCGAAGTCTGGCGTTTTCGTTTTTAATGAGGCCAAATCTGAAAGAAAATGATAAAATTAAAACTGGAGGTACACTCTTGACAATGATGTAATTCTTGAAGAAACAGCTATTAAAACACATGCGTGGAGACACGCTGGGGTCATGATGAGGCCATTCAGGAGCGTCTTATGCGGGAAGGTGATATTAACCACCTCAGCGCAACAAAGATGAATAAGACCATATATTACTTGTTATGTAATATGGTGGTGAAGTAGTTTATCGGTAAGAAGGAAAAGACTCCCTTGGCATGGCTCACAGGCAAGCCGCAAGACATATATATAATAGTGCATTGACTAAGGGGAAAAAGTCGGGTCCCGCGATCCGCAAATAAATTATGTTTAGTATCCGGCACCCGTGACGGGTACCCAGAACCCTAGACTTGCACAAGTCCCTGGTGCATGTCCATATTTTCCCATCCCGCGGTCCCACCCAGAAGTGCGATACATTTTCCCCTCCACAAAGTTAACTGAATAATATTATGCCAACTACACGGTGTTATTAAGTAGGTCCTACTATTATTATTATATTATTTTTTAACTGGTCGACACTGCCGCCGTGTCGGTTTCAACAGTAGCAGCTATTGAGTCCTGGTCAGTTCTAATCCCATTATCATTGCGAGTGGAAAGTGGCCTTCGATGAATGCATGGCTAGTCACTGGCCACTCAAGCGAGACAAAGCTGACCGTCTCCCTCCGGCTGCCGACACCTGGACGCCATCTGCCTGACGCGATGCACTGCAATTAATCCTTCATTACGCAGTGGCTCAATTAACAGCTTCTGAAGAGGAGTGCGTTATGACCGCTCGCTTGTCTGTGTGATAAGAAACACAGTATAGACCGCCCGGCGCTGATCATCTGGAGTCAATGTTATCTGGTTATATACACGTTCCACGCCAATCAGCTAGGTAAAGCTACGACGTGTGTTTACTTAAAATTTAATTTGGCAATGAATTTGATTTTAAATAAAATACGGAAGACAGTCCAGTGAGACTTAAGCAAGTCTACCAGAACCCGGGTACCCACGGCAAAAACCCTTACTGAAATGATATACAGAAATGTATTTTAATGTGCTTTTATTCATGCACAGTATAATAATTCCATCGTTCGACAAGTTGCCTATTCTCAAGAGAAAAAAAAGGAAAAAAACAAATGTAGAACATTACAGTGAAAAAGGCAGAAATACACGTATACGCAGATCTATAATTTGTTCATTTATATCGAAAGTAGTCAGGTATTATATATTGGATTCGGGACCCGACTTTTTGTCATTTTGACGGGGGGAGGGGGGGTCAATGCTCCAATATATGAAGTCCACCCACAAACGCTACTAATACGGGCGTTTCAGCAACTCTTGGCTAAGTAACAATTGAAAATGAAATTGTCATAAAGAAATTGTGTTACCGTGGTAGTCTTCTCCGTCGCCCTTCATATTTCTACAAATATGGTACCCATCGATTATCCAGCACTGTTACGGGATTAGTAGTGAAATACCTTTCTACGTATCAGCTAATGGACACAGCTAATGGAAATATTGGGCTTAGGGTGCAGTTTAGCTGATAAACATTTTGGAGCAACACACATGATGAATTTTTGTACGACACGCCCCAATGTATCTTAGACGTGTATTGTGAAATTAGTATATGGATAATACTGCTTAAATATCTACTCTGGTAGAATGGCAGCTATAGCAAGAAAGATGCTACTATATAATATGTGCTGACGAGGGAAAGTGGAAAATTAGAACATTGATAATTCGTTACGACAAATATGAACAAGTAAATGAAAGTCTGATTTCACAAATAGTTGACACTCTGCCTGCATGGTCCTACTTGATAACCAATGAACAGCTTGACACACTGCTTCATTTTTTTTTTTTTTTTAATCTGACGCATAATATATCTAACTTTGATAACAATACTTGTGTTTTCCTACCTGTGTCTGCCATACGCTTGGAGTGCAGACACTTCGGCAACAGACAATATCGGTACCAAACCAAAGTCATTTCGGGACCCAGTCGCTTCGGAATAAAGACATGTTGGAACCATGGCATTTTGAGACCACTTATATGTTAAAAGACTATGGCTTGTTGCAGAAAGGGACCTACTTTCCGACCTTCAATCCCACGCAACTTTACAATGGATTGACCAATCTTAAAAAATTAATCCAAAACAGATTTGAAAATAAAAGATGATAGACTATATTTGGGGATAGGAATTAAGTTTAAAATACAAACATAAAATTCCACCCGAACACCCCAATGATAGTTTTATCAACGTAAACTTTTATTGGCAAAGAAATCTTATTGGAAACGTGATCAAAATAGTATCCTAATTCACCATGTCAACGAGGTGAAATATGATGAAAATTATATTAATCTACCATAAAATGGAGCAAATGTGTTGGTAGGTATTGACAAAAAAATGATTGTGACGACGTTTCAATTGCAGATTGGCGAACCAAGCACATGGCCTCAAAATAGATAATTGTGCCTGCAAACAATCGGAAACAAAAAGACTCCGCCGGGCCTGCGCTTAAATTTCTGCAAGAGCCTCAGCTAATTGAAAATAAAGGATACGTCTTTTTGTTACAACAGTGACTGATCACAGAAGAAAACACAAAGAAGTGATGCACCTCTTTTTCGAATAGCCCTATAAACTTAAATTGCAATATATTAGCACAAAAGTAATTGACAATCGAATGTAACGCCCTTCCAAATATTGGAAAAAATTACAATCAAAAAGTGGTGAATCTGAGCATAACGATAAGGTTCACTAACAAAGAATTACAATCACATCTTCACTTCTCTAGGACCAGGATAATTATGTTAGAGCAACAACTAGCAGGGAGTGTTGGTCTCAGAGATTCCATGACTGCAAAATACTTCAAGGGTTAAAAACAACACACGTTGCTTCCATGGCTTAACAGCATTATCTTCAAACATTTTAAAGGTAGTATGAGTAAAGCAAGTGTGCAACCCCACTTATACTGTCCACAAAATGCAACATCTTTCAGACCGATTTGTAACGTTGACGAGTAACAACGAAATGTGTATTGTTTAAATTGGGTCCCAAACGAGAAAGTAGATTAAAGTCACGTTAATAATTGCAGTGATAAGCAAGATACTTTATTCATGGACATGTCGAAAAGACTGGTGGTGTCCAAGATTTCGCGCTTCAAAATGTACAAAAGTTTCTATTTTTATTGTAACTTTTTTACGACCGAAAAAAAAAATCAAGCAAAAAATGAACAATATTGTCGAGAGTTGTTTGGACTTTTCAGGTCCAGACTAGTTCAATAATATACAAAATTTTGATTAAAATGTATGGCTATGTATGTGTTTGTGTCTGTGCGCATACAATTAGCCCGAACTGAAACATGTGGACTCTTCGCCCCGACCAGGTGCATGAATGGCATAAGAGAAATCGCTGCGTAAAGTCACGCAGCCCAACCACGTAACCGTGCGCGTGGCTAGAATTGTCAAGGTCACTATTGTTATCTGTACTATATTTACACTCAGGAAAGACAAACACATAGTGATCCTGTCTCACTCACTACGCCGTCATAATCATTGCATATGGGACGTCCTCTCAAAATGAAAGTTTTAGTCCTGTTCAACTTATGCGTAGCAGTTGTCTTGGCAAATGGTAAGTGTGTAAATTTATCCATACCTTTTGTCTAGTCCACACCTAACAGAGTATATTACGCTTGCAGACGAATACCTCACAGCTGTTCGTTCACTTGGTATTTGCCGATAAGTTCAAAGTCCATAAAACGAAGTGAACAGGATGCCGCACCACAGGTAGTTTGGTTACTTTCACACGCACTGATAGTATTACTTTATTAATACCTGAAGATTTGCTGAAATACAGGCACAGGTACCTGTACATCGAAGTAAATATAACAGTCATAATATGATACTATCTATCGACATAGGGTTAGCATTGTGACATCGCTTTAAGGATAATTATATACGGAATACTGTGGTTGTAATGAGGACTAATAAATGTACATAATTAAGAGGCACCTAGTAAGTAATGTTTTGAGCAAGTGTTGCGCTGCCCACAGCTTTTCAAAGTTTTCGTGCGACCTGGCGCCCCACGGAGTTCACAGCGCCGCTGGACCGGGGATTCAAAGCGTGCAGAACTAGGGAAGAACAAGGCAAGGGCTAAGGACGCAGCCTTAGCTCCACACTACCCAAAGCAGGTTACATTCCCAGTACAAAAACTGCAATCAGCATAATCAGGAACCAACCCTATGAATAAACAAACACAATAATTGTGGTCCGTTGTTGTGTGGTAATTTTACGAACGTGTAAGTGCTTCACGTTACAAGCGAAGATGTTTTCTATCATTGTGTGGTAATTAATGACCAATCAGTTTCATGAAAGTGCGGCTACGTGCATTAAACGCGGGAAACCGTTCTCCACCATTGTGTTGTAACTTGATCCGTCAGTTTTACGAACGTAAAGGAACTCGACAAATATGTCAAAGTCCACACCAAGGACCCAGTATCTTTTCAAAATTTTGTGCAAGAGTCAATAATTATGATTTCACACAAACCGTTAACAATGATTTAAGTCTTGATCCCAACAATAACTATAATAAATTAAAAACCATAATCAAACAATATAAGGATAAACATCTCCCTACTCAAACGGTCCGCTTCAAAGGATATAAGCATAAGAAATCCCCTTGGATGACAAATGGAATTTTAACATCTATAAAATTCCGTGATACTTTGTATAAAAAATTGAAGAGTACATCCCCTGATGCTCCCACATTTCCAATTCTCAAGCAAAATCTCAAAACTTACAATAAAATACTGACAAATTTGATTAAAAAGCAAAAACGATTTCATTTTAATTCGCAATTTGAAAATTTTAAGAATGACACAAAGAAAACGAAGCAAAACGAAAAAAGAGTTTCCATCTTTTTTCATGATAGAAAACAAAAAGGAATCAAATAGAAGTGAAATAGCTAAAAAGTTCAACCTATTTTTTGCTGGCATCGGCCCATAAATGGCTGCCAAAATTAACCAAACACACATACCCTATTTCAATATCTACCTAAATCGACAGTGGGAAAGTATTTTTAATTTTATCTATACCTCCCCAGCCGAGGTTGAATTAATCATGAATAACTTTAAACCTAAATCAAGTACAGATCATGATAATTTGTCAATGAGAATTGTTAAAAAATTGAATCATCACTAGCTTAACCCTTATCTCTTATAATTAATCAGTCTTTCATGACAGGTATTTTTTCCAGACGAGCTGAAAATAGCCAAAATAATACCAATTTATAAAAAACATTGCGAGCATATTCTGAACAACTATAGACCAATTTCCCTACTTCCTGTTTTCTCAGAGGTTTTTGAAAACGTTGTGTACCAACAACTTTATGATTATTTTTCTTTGAATAATATATTCTATTCAAGTCAGCATGGATTTAAAAAGCGTCATAGTAATGAAACCGCCACTCTGGAATCTATTGATTGAATATATAAAATTCTTGATTCCGGTGAAATACCTCTGACTATATTCTTAGACTTATCTACAGCTTTCGATACCTTAGATCACCAAATACTCCTGCATAAACTAAAAGAGTATGGCCTCTCTTATATACCTTTAAAATGGTTTGTGAGTTATCTGTCAAACAGATTTCAATATGTTCAGTTAAATGATGTCGAGTCCAAGCCTTTACCTGTCACCACCGGTGTGCCCCAGGAATCCATCCTTGGGCCACTACTTTTTATGATATGCATTAATGATCTCTACGTAGCTTCCCCAAATTTTGAATCTATCCTGTATGCTGACGATACAACACTTATAGATTCACTTTGCACTTTTAACTTCAGACCCCAATCCAACAATCATGACCTCTCAAATAATATAAATTCTGAACTTGCAAGTGTGCATAACTGGCTTACCGCAAATAAATTATCTTTAAATATCCCAAAAAACAAAATACATGTTATTTTCTTTTCCACAACGAAAGTTAAACATACATATCGATTTAAAGATAACCAATGTTCGACTAGAAAGAACAACAGAGTTTGATTTTCTTGGATTAATAATTAATGAAAAATTAAGTTGGAATGCCCATTTAAACAAGATTTCCAACAAAATTGCTCTTATAATTGGAATATTAAAAAAATTGCATTATTTTCTTCCCAAATGTACACTGCTCCTGATTTATAATTCCCTGTTCTTGCCCCACGCAAATTATTCTATTCTTGCTTGGGGATATCCCTGTGACCGCATTCTCAAATTACAAAAATCTACTACACGTTTGATAAGTTCAGCCCACTATAATGCCCACACTGACCCACTGTTTCAAACTTTAAAAATTTTGAAAGTCTCTGATTTGTTCAAACTGAAATCTTTCGAATTCTTCTCTTGGTACTCTAAAAATTAATTACGTCGTTATTTTGATTATATGTTCACTTCAATACCCAGTACGCATAACTATCCCACTCGATAGCGTGATATTCCACGCTACACTATTCCAGTTTATGCATCCACCGAAAAGTGCCTTCAACACTCTATCCTAAAATCGATTAAAAACTCCCCTGTAACTGTGACAAGCAAAATCCACACTCATTTTTACTCTGGTTTCTCAGAGTATGTCAAAGATTTCTACATTAGTCAATATTCCGAAACATGCTCCATTTCTAATTGTCTTGCATGTGGTAATTATCAATAATTTGATTGTTAGCATGGAATTGTATCGTACAATATCTGAGTTGAGTTCTGTACATATATATATATATATATATATATATATATATATATATATATATATATATATATATATATATATATATATATATATATGGTTGTTAATCCTGACAATTATGTTCAATAGTAGTAGCAACAATGTTGGCTTTTCTTGAATGTATTGTTTGTTTGTTATTACTAACAAATTGTTATATGTATCCACTTATGTCTAAATGAAATCTGAATCTGAATCTGAATCTGAATCAACAAGATCAACTCGTTTCCATCAGCGTGTTATATCAATTTCACGAATGTACAAAAGTATGGGCTAAACAAGGACAACAGTAATTGTTCTCTAACATTTTGTGGTGACACGATTGAATTCAGATACTTTTCGAACATGCGTCACATTCTCTTGCTTCCTGATGCAGCAAAATAATTGCAAAGATTTTCACATTGATGGTCGACTTTACCCCAACAAAAACCGAAGAGATGTTTTTGATTGCAACTAATAAACCGCATTACCCGGTGCTTAAATTTATGAAAGAGAATGTCAAAAGGAGTTACGAAACATAAACACATTGGTGTTATTTTTTATTTATTTATTAATTTTTTTCGAGTTTAACATGACCTGGGACATCCATATAAAATCAGTGTGCAACAAGGCAATATTCACACTTCATAAGTTAAGCAAATGTAAGTATATTCTATCGTAGACAGCCTTGGAAAGAAGGCCTGTATCGGCCCATTTTGGCATATGCAGCACCTATCATTGGTGGATCCTCCTTTGGGTGCATTCAACTGTTGGAATCGATTCAATGTAAGACAGCCCCTTATGTTACAGGTGCAATGAAATCAAGTAGCCGGAAGAAGGTCCTTAAATGTCTCGGTTGGCCTAGTCTACAGGTTAAGCGCAGCTATATCAAATGGTTAACCAATTTTAAGTTACCAAAAAGACATAGCCCGAAGCACATGTCCGATCCGCTTCCCACCCAAAATAGTGAGACGCAATTACACCATGCGTAATGGGACTGATCGTTCGTTCACCTTTGGCGCGAACACACGTATTCTCCAAAAGTCTTATCCCTTCCACACCTAGGTTTTGGAACTATCTGCCTGCTGATCCTCGTCACGTCACCTTTTACTCATGGTTTGAAACAAAAGTTGAAACAATGATATCTTTTCCTGGGTAGATATGATTTCCTTAAGGACGCTCCCAGGAGGTCAAATTAAACATATTAGTAAACAAATTAAGGGTAGATTTTAGTGCATTGAATGCACACCTTTGTACTCGTCGTTTGGCAGATAGCCAAGCCTGTGCGTGCGGCTATTACTCTGAAACATCTCTTAACTATTTTTCGCAGAGCCCATTGTATTTAGACTGAAGACAAACATTTTTGGCAAGGGTTAGAAATATAATTGAGTCTTTAAATGTCGATGTCGATTTTTAAAACTTTATCCAATCATGCTAAATTACATTTGTATTTATTTAGTAACAAAGAACAAGCTTATGATCGTAACTGCAGTATACTGGATGCAACGATGTCTTTCATTCAACACTCCGAAGGTTCTCCAGAATCTTAGAAGTTGACATGGGTTCAGATCACTTCCAGTATGTAACTGGTGATTGTTCGTACCTGTTGTGTTTACATGTTGTCTTCATATATATTTATGTTTTTCTCATATTGTCTATTGAATAGCTTGGTGAAGTTTTACCTTCATTGTATTTGCAGGAGGAGAGCAATTCATATTAGTCACAAGGATATGTTTCCAATCCTCAATAAATAAAGTTTTTTTCACATTTGTTAACATTTTAGACCTCAAAGTTACTACACAGTGTTCGCGTATGGTGGTCAGGCCTGCGTCGTGTCATTTGGTCACCAAGTCTGCTCTAAAACTTGTCCTGTGAACGAAAAGAGTCGGTGTTAATTTCAGAAAGGTGGCATTCGTACATAAAGTGTTCAATGTAGCAGACCTCAAAACTATTTATTTGGTGAGAAAGGAAATGCAGAAAGAGAAAAAATGACCGCGCGTCTAAACAACCAAAGGTCCATCGGGCACAATAGCAGATCATTTACATATCTCTAAATAATCACCATTATGCATAGTGGCTTTGTTTAGTCATGTCTTTGCCGCGAGACAATTTTAATCTGGCCAACAGAAATAGTTATAACGTTCATTACCTGACATTATGTATTAATATACTTGAGACACCTTGTCTTGTGACTTCCTGTTGGGGCCGATATGAATTGTCGGCCGCCACACATTTGGCCGCTGGTGGCGCGGCATATCTGGCCCGCGCCTAACTCGCAAAAGCAGACGAACGGGTTTTTGGCAAACCAAAAGAAAGTAAGCACAGCCAGGAAACTTTTTTTGAAAACTTGCCTAGCTGAATTATCGTCCTTTGGCATAATAAAGGCCATGGTGCCCTCGACTTTGTAGACAGGAAGGGCACTGTCGCTACACAAAGTGCAGGCCAGACACTACCCTGTGTGTGGTTCCGCACGTTTTGATAATGCAATCAATATATCATTTTATTAGCCTGACAAATATTACATTGCGCAAATACAGGGACCACCACCAGCCACAGGTGCACCTTGCTTCTACTGTGGGTTCCTTCGTGTATTCCACAGACCATTGAAGCTTCCCATGAGTGTCAGCGGCGCCGCTTGCAACGACATGCACTGGTTGTGGGTAGTATAAACATAGAAAGGTATGAAGGCTTGCTCGGCCCTACACTTAAATCGTGTTGTTCCAAGAAAAAGAAAACATATTTTCAAGCACCTTTTGTAGACACAAAACAACACTTGATCTTCATATGTCTCTGCCTACAAAACTTGTTTGCTAAATTAACTTTCGTACCATGCACCTCACGGCACTGTACGCCACCCAATAAGCCGTGACCAAAGCCCCGGTGTTTTGCAACCTTTCAGGCAGGCGCAATGCACTATTGGCTCTCGCAATCCGTTTGTGTCTGGAAAAAACGTCTATAAATCTCTGTGGAAAAAAATTGATCAGGTAGATATCAAGTGGTCCGTTAATATATAGCCTTATACGGCCTGGAGGAGCAACTATTTTGAAGTCACAGAGAACCATTGCTACTCAGGAAAGTCACGAGCCACCGCAAATCACAAGTGATTTTCTCTGCTAACAGTGATTCTGGGTTAGAAAAATATATTACAAAACTCATTTCCCAACTTTGAAAAAATGTTTATATTGAGTTTAATCGAATATTTGCCGTAAATTGTGTCCCTCATGCGCTTCAACAGGAGGCCCAATACTTTGAAAAGAAGATGTATCTGTGCAACACGGGGTCTAAACGCAATATGTGTGAATGTGCATCGACTAGTTCCCACATTTGAATATTGGCGAATAAAATATGACGTAAAAACTAATAAATAAAACAAGCTGAATTTTCTACAGACATTTATGGTATAATAACGTGAAGATGCAAACACAAAGCTTCCAAAATGCTCGGAATGAAAGTCTGTTTTAATACATATTCATCACACAGGTTGACAGTCAGAGCAAGCAGGGGAAAAGCGTAAATTTATCACCCGCTGTTGGGCAAGCCCTGGAATGTTTCAAATGGCACTGGCACACGCTGTGAATGGGTGGGATGAGACATAACACGAAAGGAACTTGTAAAGTAATATTCAAGTCAAAAGGGAACACGACAAAGATTTATTCAAACAAAATGGCATTTCAAGGAGCTCATTGCTATTGACAACGCCTGTAATCTGACCCCGGAAACTCTTGATGTCACCCGCCATGACTGAAACAATTCTTCTCCAGCTATGTTGTTGATTCATGCTGAGAGCCAATTTTATATTTCTCTGAATATTTGCCCTGTAAACATTGAAGGCATGCATCTTTCTGCTGAGGTCCACCTGGTAGTGCAGAGAGTGCCCTAGCGGAAATTTTAGGAACTACTTTTTTTTAAATCTGCAGAGATGGAAGATTGCAGCTCTTCCTGTGCACATAAAATGTGAACATACATGTCAATTCTGTCAGATTTGCGAAATCTAGGTTGTGGTACAAATTATATTTTTCAACCTATTTGTGAATCTATGATTTTAAGTCGATACTCTAGGTTGAAAACATACTATTATGTATTGAGAACCACCGGATTTCCCAATATGTTAATGATTTCAAAAATCTAAAAGAACAAGAGTTTGCCATCTGCCTCAAATATCAAATGCCATAATACAGAGTAATGTTGAAATTTGGGATGGATGCATACAGTCAGATGGGGACTTTCTTGGAAGCGTTCAGCTGGCAGCGTTGTTACGGGGACTTTAAGCCATACTAGCCATGGTAAACTATATGCTGAAACGGGATGGGAGCCACTTTTTGAACGACGACAGAAACATAAACTCATGCTTATGTACAAAATAGTTAATGGACTGGTTCCCTCATATATATGCAATCTAATATTCTACGTACTGATGACGAACGTACTAGTTATAATATCAGGTCAAGGCAGGATATTACGTCAATTTATGATAGCACAATTACCTTTTATAGTTCTTTTTTCCTGCCACGGTGCGCGAATGGAACCTTTTTACACAATTAGTTAAAAAGTCTGAAGATATAGGTGAATTTAGGACGAATTTAAATAAAGCCAAGGCGAAATGGAATGAAATGTTTTATTTTGGAGAACGAAAAATAGGTATTATTCACGCTAGACTGAGAATGGGCTGTATCCAGCTGAACAAAGATTTTTGCAGGATGAATCTATCTGAATCACCACTGTGTTCCTGTGGTACGTAAGCAGAGGACAGTTTTCATTATTTTTTCCAACGTAACAAACACGTTATGGCGAGAGACGAACTCCAAACTAAAATAATTCCCCTTGGAGACTTCAATTTAAAAACATAACTTTTTGGACTGTCAACAAAAATAATTCTGGAAATCGGGATGTAATTCAAACAGTTCATAAATATATATTAGACCCACTGGAAGATTCAATGCTTAGTTGTCCTAGCACCGGGTTGCAGTTGTGCCATCATAATTAGCCACATAATTACACACAAGGCAACTATTTTGCAGAGATAAGTCATATATATTCTACTTATTGTTATGTCCATTTATATATCCATGTATTTACAGGAATAAAGTCCATTCATTTCCTTAGCCTATCCCTCTGTACTATTATATTTGTTATGTCCTGTACGTTCTCTATTTGTTATCTAGATGTTATTCACTTTTTGTTGTATTGTCAATTCATGTACTTGAGGCCTTCACATAGGCATTGTGCCTGTTGGCCAATTGTTTGTGTAAATAAAATATGTTTAAACCAATGTTGAAATTGAATTCAAGAAATGAGTACAGCCGAAGTGACCTGGTTATGTCAATTGTTAGAGCAGGAGTAGCCGTACATCACAAAAAAATCACAGGATTTGGGATCAATAATGTATGTAATAAAACACGCATTTTTCTAATTTTAACCTTAAACATCAAAACAAAATACTCATTTATGTCTGTCTATGTCATGTACTTGTTTTTACTTGTTCTGGCAATTAGGTTTAATATCTAAACCTCACCAAATATAGGTATTTTGTTTAAATCATGTTTAGAGCCACCTAGCTGCCACATCGGAAATTGTATGGTGATGCCACAAATCCGTTTTAGGGGAAATATTTTGTCTGTAACAAAATACTGGAACTTTACGTTTAAGTCTTTTTCTTCCTTTTTAAGATATTTGGTCCTGAATAATTGATTCCTAATTTTGTAAATATAGCCGTAAAGCGATATATTATTTTTATGTGTGTTTGGACACCAGAAATCATTTTCTTTCCCCAATTCTAGAGTATTCCCAGAACAGCACTTCAACCTCAGGGTGAGGGATAAGAGATCGCGGTTAGGGCTGCTGGAGCAAGTATCAGCAGCAAAGGGGTGGTGTTGTATTGGACAGATAGGTAGTAGGTAGGGCGGTCTATTTGTTGTAAGGAGAATATCACTCAAAACGTCTTGCTGGCAAATGTTCAAATGCAACTTTTTATTTATGCTTTGCACATTACGATGCCCAGATACTTGAACTGTTTGGCTCGGTACCAGGCAATGAACGGACATATGTTGAATGAGATACTTCAGGACTGAATAACTTATCACTTTCGGTCACAATTGACGCATGCCGTTGGTACCATAGATTCTAGTACTTATGTTTTACACAGAATGGCTGCGTCTTGAACGAGCAACCTATGGCACGTTCGCCTGACAGATAATGGGAAAGGTACAGGCACATCCATCCCAGTTGTATTAAAGAGCAGTTCAGTGAAGTAGATATGGGTGAATGCCATGATCCATGAGGTTGTCTGAATATGGGCTAGAACAAAGCAGCCCATGCGGCATCATTCCAGAATCAGGATCTTATGTCGTCCAGGGATATATTTGAAGAAAAAGTTTTAACATCAACTTGTTAATATATATATATATATATATATATATATATATATATATATATATATATATATATATATACATATATATATATGTACATGTATGTATTAACAACCATTTCAGTGCCCCAAAAACCGGATATCAAAATCGAATCATTGTTCAACCGTTTTCATTAGTAGTAGTAGTAGTAGTAGTAGTAGTAGTAGTAGCAGCAGCAGCAGTAGTAGTAGTAGTAGTAGTAGTAGTAGTAGTAGTAGTAGTAGTAGTAGTAGTAGTAGTAGTAGTAGTAGTAGTAGTAGTAGTAGTAGTAGTAGTATAGATGAATAGATTTCTGCGGGCAAACAGGAGAAAACAGGTGTTGGATCATTAGTACACTGAAAATTGGTTATGCATATAGGGTACTATTACATGGAAAAAAACTGCAAGGACCTGTATAAACTACAATGCTTTCAGTCCAGGTTGTCTCTCATGCTGAGGCAAGTGAAAATATATGTATGGAATATTTTGGTTCTCAATTCAGGGGAGCGGGAGGTTACAAATAATGTTGGGTGGGAAAATAAATTTGTTCCCCTGGGGGAATGAATATACACCTAATATTAGTATCTGGGGATCAAATATGATGTTAATATAATGTCGAAACCATATTGGTTATTTTTCGGGGAGGGAGGTGTTTTGTTTGTTTGTTTTGTTTTGTTTAGTTTTCAGTTTGTCATTTTTTGGGGGGTGTTTATGTGTTTGTTTGTTTTTTAGATATTTTTTTTATAATTTTTTTATTCTTTTTAATTTTGGGTTTTTTTGGTGGGGGGGGGTAGGTTTTTAGGGGGTTGTTTTTATTTTTTGTTTTGTTTGGTTATAAGATTTATATGTTGCCTGCACTTGGGCAAATTTTGTAAGCAGTAACTCAGTTATAAACCATACAATAATTAGATAATATGTAGCCACATGTGCTAAAGTATGGACTAGAATGTGTTTGTTTATGGACAGGAGTATCATGTGACAGGACCTGCAGCCTATCAAACTGTCACATGACAAAACTTAGCAACCAGCAAAGAGGCCTCCGTTGTGTAATCATGGTAATAGCCATACGACCCTCCCACATGCACACCTGTTATGGTGGTGGTTACCATATGAAAAGCACAGATCTGAAAGTATGGTTCGGAATTAGAGCAAACTTATAAATGAGTGACTAAAATGGTATGAGGGTGACAATAAAGAAGAAAAAACTAAAGGCTATGGAATGCTATGCAACATAGATGATTGCATGTTCATTCGTGAACGCAGTCCCTGGGGAAACCAAGACCAATAACGAGCAGTCCAAATCCACAGCCTAAAAGTTATGTATTTACAGGCAATAAACCAGACAGCATTATCTCGCACCAGTAATATATTTCATAGATTGTTAGAGATACTTTATTATGGCATGCTGAAACAAGTCAACATATCAAGCACTACCTTCGGATACATTGTCAAGTTGTTTTCTATTTTGCTTTCTTTTCATAAAATTTTGTTTATGCTAACATTCAAATGAACCACTCGCTGATACTATATGGTGGCGCGCCGACACCTACGCTTGACTTAATGTCATGTATCGCTCCATGATGTTTTGCATTTATGATATTGTATTCGTTATCTTGTTCATATTGGACTCCTGCATGCTTACATCTCATTGGTTATTACATTAATTGGGCTATAGGACGACAACATGTTATGTTATATTGCGTCTACATTTTTAAACATCGTGCATTTATAACTGACCTTTTTCTCGTTGCTTTGGGTTGAACTAACAGACGTTGAAATTCAAATTGATTGATGGTTGTCAATTGCGGTGATGTAGTATTTACTGTGATTACTGATGACATCCAAATGAAACATTTACACTTATAATTATATGTAAATAAATTCAAGTGTACACTTCGTGTACAATGCGCTTCAATACAATGCATAGCATTATGCAGGATGAAGATTGGTTATATTTCTAATATCACTGGAAAATTATATTGAATATAATTTGATGCATCTAAGCAATGTCCAATTCAAATTATAATTTGGTTGTCCAAATCGCTTAGTCATACTCAAAGCTAAGCTATAATTTTGCATTGTATAATTCCTATGCCCTATTACAATTTGTGCATCTTATATGTTTAAGTTACCACCTACACCCTTAGAGTTGAATATACATATTCATGATTCATATATATCATATATTTTCAAATGATTTTACAGTGGAAAATTGTTCTCGCAGTTGTGTAATGTTTCTGGTAAATGCTGCTTAACTATGTTTCTATATCATTTTGTTATCCAAACATTGTCGTGGACCATGTCAGTCGGTTATAACCACGTCTTTCATTTCTTGTTGCTTTCTTTGTATTTTATGTT
The DNA here is from genome assembly GCA_964020975.1 of Hermodice carunculata. NCBI lineage: Eukaryota > Metazoa > Annelida > Polychaeta > Eunicida > Amphinomidae > Hermodice > Hermodice carunculata. The sequence goes on from OZ026627.1 coordinate 51,762,145, forward strand.
TCCATTTTCCATTGTATTTGTGAGTACATTGCGTACACTAAATGTATCTTTCTTTGTTGGGGCTCTCCAGTGCATATATATATTTTACTCAGGCGTACTCTTATGTATATTCCGTGTACCAGCTTCTTCAATATTACCATTGCCCAGTGTAAATGTGTCACAATACTGCCATCTCTTATCTTAACACTTAAGTTAGTACATATTTCATTAATATTAATGTAGTGTTCTGTGCTATTCTGCATATACTATCATATTGTCAAAATTACAGAGAAATTTCTTGTCTGTTTAACGTTCAATTTGCATGTCACATTAGTTATGGCCATATTCTTTCAATATTGGCTTAGTGACTCGGAAGAACAATACAAATTTGAATGTCTCTTTCAGCTATTGTTTCAGGATCCCATAAGTATTTTCTTATTCTCTAATTTAAAAACAGTACCATATGCAACATTAGTTCTACATATGATGCACAATTTAAGTGAATGTAACGCTACAGATTTTTTCTCATTGAATATTTCGTGTTTGCTTGTATCTATGTCTTAAATGTTCATATACAGTTATATCTCTGTTAATTTCCATTATACAATTTTTCCAATTAGCAGTTTATTCAATGGTATGCTGTTATCTGATCCCACGATGTTATGTGTACTTAAAAACAATAATTTGTTTAAGGGGTAGGATTGCTGATGTCCCCATAAAAACATGTAGAATGCCCGCCCCACCCCCCAAAAAGCAATGAGGAGAAACAAAGCAAAACACACACGCACACAGCACCCACCCCCCACCGTATTCGGGGGAACAAATGATCTCTGCAGTCAGAGAAAGGTTAGACTAAGCTGATACCAATGAAGTTCTACATGCACCGAATCAGCCCTTCATCTCTCAGATTGCAGCCCTTGTACCTTTGTGCACATTCAATCAGTACTTGAACCATTTCATTGTGTGAATTGATCGTACATCTTTAATTTGACTCCATATATGGTAAAATGTATATTAAACCATTATCATGTACAAAATCCATTTGAAAGAATATGAATCACCAAAGCATACTCAGATATTCAGAGGTACTGAAAATGTACGGGTCACCCGTATGATCGTTTTACTCTGCCAATGAGATAGCTATAGGTCATAAGGCAATGTATCACTTGTTCGTCAGTGTCGGTTGCACATGTTTTCACTCATATGGCTGTGGATAATCAAAGCCTTTAGTTCACCTACCATGTATCCAGACCAAGCCATGCAACTATATAGCTGTGTGAGAGTTTCCAATCGAATGCAACCAGGCCCAGCAAGTGGATTGCTGATTCTTGAATGAAAGACTTTGCCAGGTGAATGAACTCTTTTCGGGACCCTGTGAAGCAAATCCAACCATTCACTTAGTCCACAGATTGTGGACAATCAAAGCTGAGAGACAGTTGACATGTTCAGAGTATATGTTGATGATTAATTTTTATTCATGCCACTAAATATCTCCAAACTACGTAACATAATAAATAGTCCATAGATTTGCATTTCACACATCACCTTTGACATGATATAAACAGTACATGAGTACATACTGTTCGCAATTAACAGAAGTCATTGCAGCACAGCACGTGCTCAAACTACACTTCTTCTTATTGTAAAAGTGACTCCAGTTTCTTCACTCAAGAAGGTATCGAAATTTGAATCTTTCACGCAACCTGGATGGAATGATTCATCTTGAGATGTTCTATGGAATATGTGGATCCTGGGAGTTATCGGCATTGGATTCATGCCATTGGCTTGATCTCCTGTAGTTAGGTCTGTGGTTCATTGACTCCTAATTCCTAAGGCAGAGGAGAAATGTTAGGCCTACCAGGATCTGGTTGCTTCACCATGGGATTTGGGTTGTGGAAATGAATCTGCTTCACACTTTGGCACATCCGGCTGATTGTGATGTAGTGGCTACACCTGGTTCTCAGGGGTGGCGTTCAATAACAGCAGAAGCACAGCCATCTTCTGATGGTATTGATATGCTCAGAGTAGTTTATCCTTATTGAAGTATGCTGATCACTTCCAGGTCAAGAATGCATTAGGCTTCTTTAGCTGCAGCAAGTGGGGTCTTGTTTAGTATCATGCGACACAGTCAAGTTAATTTCAACCTCTTGGTGTTTGGATGTAATGGGCTATGCTCACTCCTTTTTTTATTAAATAATCGACATGCAATCTGCATCTGACTAAGTCAGAATGATGGTCTGGTATGTTTGAGACCTTGAGCTATCTGGTCTTCAGCAGTATTATTAGCCTTGCCTGTTGTGTTTGATTGCCTGATTATTTTTCTACATCAACAGGCATTTTACAGAACACATCTCTGTCACAACATTTGGAAATGAAGGCATTACCTTTCAGGACCAAGGGTGGACTTCTGTTTCATAGCGAACCTCTGGTATCGGCTCATTGAGAAAGACAGGGATAGGTGGAAATTGGTGCAGGACAACAGCTTGACCAGTACTGCAAAAGGTTTTCAGTCTTTGATTCCCTTTGGAACAGGCTCCTTAAATCACCCAACCGAGTCTGCAAACCACTTCTTGGATGTTTTATGGTGCTTCTTAGTTTTCATCTTCCAAGTGATACCAAAGTAAAGATTGCAGTCTCTGGAATGCTCTGATTCAGTGCATGGCAGAATTTCTTCTCCATCTGGTCAGTGCAAAGAAGCTGCACTCTTAACGGTTATAGGGCTGCTAATGCGTCGGCCTGGCACTTTGAAGCAGGTCATGACCAGTGTTTGTCATATTTGATAGCCAGGTTTATGTCAATCAAGTTGTGGGACTTCATGTAATATTTCAGTGAAATTTTTAAACTCTGGCATCTTGAAGCGGACATTTGAAAGGAAAGATGCAGCCTGAGTCGAACAATATTTCCGGAATATCAGGGTCCATGAGTTTCACCACCACCCCCCCCCCCCCGATACATCTTGTAATGCATTGAAGAATGTCTATGTTATGGGCATAATGAATTGGTGCAGGTGGACGTCTTGTTGTAGCTTCACTGTGCTCGGTATATGAGATATTGAAGTAGAGTCTTGCTTCCTGACATTTCACTCAGCTTCAAGCGCCAGACTTACAAGATGACAATATAGTCAAAGGAAGACCCTGTTCTGAGCGAGGTGACCATACGAACCCAGTTGCCATATCGACTTGTCCGGCTGGGTCATGTGTTGTTGTGATATGAGCTGATTTTGATGACTATGCTCAGTTTTGTTTTACTGATGCATCCCTGTTATTGTTGTTGTTGTTGTTGTTGTTGTTGTTGTTGTTGTTGTTGTTGTTGTTGTTCTTCTTCTTCTTCTTCTTCTTCTTCTTCTTCTTCTTCTTCTTGTATAGGTAATGGATTGTGACATCAGTATAAGGAACGTACAATAATTGCCAAGTGTTTTGATATTATTTAGCCTATTACCCATTCTGAAGCCTGGGCTAACCAACCTCGCTTTGTGAATGGCTTCTCCTGTTGGCCAGTTCAATGAACTGAAATTAACCAAGAGCAAGGCCTATTATTACCTTCCACTGCTATACAAGGCACAACTAGCTTTCAGTGCATTGATTTCTCTTGTCTACATCCCCACAGAGAATTGTATAGGTAGGTAATGTTAAGAAATAGGGAACTAACTCTAAATTTTTCGTACTTCGTAGGTGCTTTGTACAATTTAGTGCACATTGGGGGCAAGTGTTGTGTGCGTGTGTATGCTGTTGTTTGGTCTTTCTTGTAGCTTTTTTTTTGGGGGGGGCAGGATACACAAACCTTCGCATGGATATGCTGAAGAAGTCCTTAAAGGGTACCAAATGAAGTCCTGAAATAAATTAATTTCTATTGAACAATGACACGCATATATTGCAGGTCCGTGTACCAAGAAAACACTGGAAGTACAGTCCATGCTAGAAAAGAGCAATGGAGGACTACCTGGGGCTCGTGTACCTGACTGCCAAGAGGATGGATATTACAAGCCAAAGCAATGCAGCGGCTCTAGGTTTGTACAGCCCAGCGCCACGATATTGCATGTGGTAAAAACAAAACTGAATATAACTTGGACCCTGTTGCATTTTAGGGTTAAAGAACCTATTGAACTTCAGGATGAAGTGACAGTTTTGCTTATTTTAGTTCTACATATCTTTCCATGTCTTCATCATTTTTGTTCCCTTTTTTCTTAAGTTTCTCTCTCTATCTCTCTCTCTCTCTCTCTCTCTCATCTCTTTTTAAGTCAGCACACATTACAGGGTGGTCAATCGTCTTTCTACTGTTTCCATTTTCAGCTTCTCTAAAACCATTGTCCATACCAACCCAAATCTTGGTACAGAGTTACTTTGGGAAGGTCCCTACAAAATTTGTTCAAATAGCCACACTCCAGTAACTTTTAGATTTTTCAGAATATTCTTTTTCATTGACTTGGCTGAGAATCCTCTCCAAACCGTTTATCCAATTGATGAGAGGGAGAGGGAGAGAGAGAGAGAGAGAGAGAGAGAGAGAGAGTGCGCGCGCGTGTGTGTGTGTGTGTGTGTGTGTGTGTGTGTGTGTGTGTGTGTGTGTGTGTGTGTGTGATTTTTGTGCGTATTAGCTATTTCACTGTAGTGACCACCACATTTGCGCTCAGGTTGTACTAAACAGTGGTCGAAATATTCCATGTGGGCAGGACAAGCACAGTTGTTCATTAGGTGCGTAGCTATCGTCTTTGGGTTTCAGTTTCAACTAGTTTTACATGTCAGGCACTTATTGATTAAGAAAGACATTTCAGTTGATAACTATGTAAGTCAATGGGGATTGCAAAGTTACTAATTCTCATTTTGGACTTCTCCAACCTCTTTAGCCAGGTCCAGTTCAAGCGTAGCTAGTACCTTGAATGGGTCTGTATGAAGGTTGTTCAAGCGGTCGCGATTGATTTGTTTTGTTTTTTAATTTTGATAATTTTACTTTTTTTAATGTTTTTATAAAATATTCAAATGTTCGTGCTCCATTGCTTTTTGTGAGATTTTGTTTTAATTCTTCTTTTTATTATTTTTGTTGTTGTTGTTGTTGTTTTGTTTGTTTGTTTGTTTTTCTTTGATTTTTTTATGCTTACGCCCAATCTTTGAAAAGGCGGGGGGAAGGTGAAACCTCGCAGCCAATCGCTTTGAAACCGCACAGGAAAACATCTGAGCATGAGGGCATGACTAAAGGAGTACATGGGTGACCTTGATCTCATTAACTAGGTAACTGCGACTTACGGAATTTTCATGTTCATTTAGTAATATGAAAATTACTTCAGACAGGTCTCTCTGTCGATGTTTCGCAATGCAGGCTGGATTCACACAGTACATGAGTGACCTTGACCTCGTTCCCAAAGTCACAAGGTCACCTTCATGAATCTTGCTTTTCTCTTCATTACCTGAAAACTATTTTCGCTAGTATTTTTACCATTGGGACAGTATTTTGATATTTCTGCATCTCAGTCTTCAGGAAGAGTGACAGTGACTGAATTTGGAAGGTCATGGACCTCTTTATTTTGTGCATACAATTTCAGCAGAACATAGAACTGTCTTAGTCATCTTGTTTCTGTATTTTCATTTTTCGTTTCTTAATTTCTGTCACTGTATCTTCTTTACCTTGTTTGGTTATCCCCTTTCTGTTTATGTTTTCTTTTGCTCTGGTTTCCGTTTGCTTTTTCTTCTCTTAGTTTTTCTTGTTTTTTTTTCTTGTCTTTCTTTATGCCATTTGGCCTCTCTCTCTCCTTTCTAATTATTAATTTCCTTATTTCGTTGTGTCTCTACGTTTTTTTTGTCATTTTCTGTGTCTTTTTACCTTTACGTTCTTCTTGCTTTTATTTCACATTCATCGTTAATTCTTGTCCATATCTCCTCATGGTTAGAGACTGTAACCACAACGAGTATGGCTCAGTGGCTACTTCAATCATACTGTGAAATATATCTATATATAAAAGAGGTCATTATATTGTGATAGATACCAAATATTACGCAGAGGAGGAAACGAAATATATGTGTCTACATGTTGATAGTTTGAAGTCAATTATCTAGTCACCTTGGATTAAATTCCCGCCTGTTAACACTTGTCCGTTCGGGAGCTCTCCGATTTGAAATATCTACGCCTCAATGTTTTTTCTTGTACATGTATTTCATGAAAACAAATGCACTCTCTCCAGTGAAAAATATGGATAAGCCCTACATGTCCAGCAAGCCCCGGATTATCGATGCTCCTTGGTGAGGGTCCAGGGTATGCATCACAGTGGAAATCATGTACAGGTCTATTTAAGAGTGTATCCGGTTGAAGTTGCTTCTAAGACCTGAGTTGAAAGTCCTTTTTTTTTTTTAATTTCATATTCCTAACACCTTATTTTTCGCAAACTGACGCACGTGTGTTACGCCAGTGAAACACAATAAAGATCAAAAGACAGTGCACTCATAATTCGGCTCTCTTTTGTCGCTTTATACCTGATAACCTCCTGAAAACTACTTCCAGGTACCTCCTGCGACTTGGAAGTGCGTCCGGAAGAAAGTCCATTCCCATACAAAATGAAGGCCAAGCCACATACATACATACATACATACATACATACATACATACATACATACATACATACATACATACATACATACATACAAACATACATACGTACATACATACACACACACACATACATACATACATAATATCAGACTTTATTATTTGTCATTTTTTATAATTTGCCTCAATTTCTTAACAATGTCATGCTGGTACAATAATGTGTCTGTGAAAAAGTAAATGTAAAATTCAATGTGTGTGACATAGTGATGTTTTGCAATTTGGAAATAACAATACACATGACCTGAATATTTCATAGGAAGGTAGACAGAAATATGTCAAGATATGCTTGCAACGAGACACTCCGCAGGCGTGTTTATTTCAAATGTTGAATAGTTTAATACGCACACATGAATACATGCATCCAGAAATACTTCCTCCGAAAATAAGGAAACTGGTAAACATGCATTACTTAAATTTGTTTCAAATCTGTTTTGATACCCTTATTTAACTGTGCAAGGCTTCCTAGATTTACAACATACACAGTTTTCACATGCAATTTTGTTGTTGGAATTGGACGATTTATCCTGATGTCAGTACATATGTACATGAAATATCATAGAGAGGCACCACACGAGCATCCAGACGTTACTCTTTACGTTCGCGTTAATTGCAGAAGTATTAGGAAATTCGGTATTTCAACCGGACACACGCTTTCAATGTTTTTACTTTACAGTGTAGTGTAAGTACCAATATTTCATGAAAAAACAATAGTACTCAATATGTATCTATCTTCATACTATCACCTATTCTTGCCAATCCAAAGACCGGATGCACAAGATAAACTCACTCGACACCAGATACACCTGTACATGTTATCCACTCTGTGCATGGAGATATGGTGAAAATAAGAAAAAGCTACATTTCAGTCGAGACGATGGATTTTTTTCCCGGGTTTCTTTCTGGGCTTTGCACTAAGGATTTTTTAATTTGATTTGAAAGAAAAATAATTATTTCATTACTTATGTTTGCCAAACACATATATTTAACAACAATTTAATTGAAACTTTTCATAAAGATTGAAATCTATAATGTTTTGTCGGCGTTTACATCGGTACGTTTCATCTATATAGGCCTGGTGAACATAGATGAGCAAACTTCAAAAATCGACTCTCTTGCGTATCCTGTCGCTAAAGAGCATTTCTATTTTTTTTCTTGCAGATGTTACTGTGTTAGCAAAGATGGAGACAAAATAGAAGATTATGGCAGAGATCTGTGGGACCCGAAAGCGAAGGACATGACTTGTAGTACGTTACAAACTCTCTAACACTCTAAACGATTTACGTCATCTGTAAAATGGGACTCTTGACTAAATATGCTCAATAGGTCATTTTACTTTAAAAAGTTTTAAAAAATTACGGCGTCAGCTAAGACCTTAATTCATAGTAAAGTATTACGCAGACTACAATTTTAGTATAGGTTGTTTTATAAAGCAAATAGGTCAGAAACACTACCTATAATCATGAATTTCGACCCAACAATGACGGATCATCTTCCAATACAAATGTGAAGAAAATGATTTCACTTGAGGCAGGCAGTCACCCATGAAAAGCAACTGGCGGTTTAAAACCAGTCTTCTCGACCTTTGAAATATTCTTCATGAACTGCAGACTTATTTTTCCCGCAAAACATAAAGGCCTAATTACTTAAAACCCTAGCACACCGTCATTCGTGCCAAAGATAAAAAGAGACATGCCAGGTATGTCATTTTTGGTTCTCTTGGCCTTTCAGTCAGCTGAGTTTACTGCAAAAGAAGAGAGCTGACCTTCAGAGCTTTTGTGATATTTATAAATTTGGAACATTATAAAACTGCACCACCCGCATTATAACTGTGAGTGGGAGGACACAGCTCAGTGCACAAAATAGCCAATTAAGTATAGATCAAATAGTTCAGAAAAACTAGCTAGCATATTTAACACGCAAAACTGTTCATTAGCTTTAACGTGACAATCCATAAGTGTTTCTAGTTTTGAAATGATTATAATTGAAATACCTTGCGTATTTTCTCCCTCTTCGGACCGACTCAACAGCATCCCTGGGAGTTTTCAAGTTGTAACATAGTCTCACAGGCAAATAAAAAGAAGCAGATGACTCTCAGAACAGTTTACCACTTCAATTAATTTATGGGAGAAAGTGTGTGTTTAAACATCACCTGTAGGGCGTTCACGTTCTATTGAGTTTGAATTTACATCATTTGATAGCCAATATACCAGCTCTCTGTCACGACATTTATATATAAGGAAATGATTTATTTCATAATTTTTTATTCGAAATAAACCTAGCTCAATAAGAAAAACATCCCCTCTTTCACACAGACGTATGTAGAAAAAAACAGAAAACATATTATGTATATTTTGTAAACTTTATTTGTTACCGTATGACGCAGTGTGTGTACTGCCGCGGTCTCTTCCTTATAGAATGTAATGATATTTAGCGTTTTGCAAAATGTTAAGCAACTCGTTAATGGCGACTGGTTACTTGTGAAGAAGGTTGTGTTTTCTTTAATAGTTCTGATGCACATATGCACAGTATTCAACAATTAACATTATTCAATAACAATGTATTCCTCTCCCAGATATATCTATCAGGTCTACATCATAAGGGCTCCTTGTTTGGCATAAGACATTGTGATCAGTCTTCCTCGTTCGTATCCCTATACAAATTTACAGCAGGACAATTTACGACAGTAACCCTTTCCGCCTTGAAGTTAGACTGAGTCAACAGCATTCCTTCGCATAGATTGCGCGCAGAGCACCTAATCCCTACCAAGGAAAATCATTGATGTGGGTCGTGTTGCCTTGATAGGTCTAATGTAATATTCTCATAAAAATTGTTTTATTGATATTGAATTTAGTTTTAAAAACATTGAAACACGATATTTTGATACGAGCCGGCTTTCGTCGGTTTATGTGGAACGGATAAGCACAATGTTACATGGGGAGAGGCTCACATGCAGCAATTGATAATGTAATGGAAATGAGTGATTGGTAATATAATAGAAATTATTGCAGAGAAGGTACAGGTTTGAGTTATCAGAGTAATTGTAGATGTCCACAATTTAACTGTCCTGTGGTGCTGTGATGTGCATTGACCCCCTTTCAGTCCAGATGTGCGCTGTTACTCAGGTGTTCAGTTGTACACTATATATAGAAATCAAAGACCAAAACTTGTGCAGTAATAGTGTATGTGCATGAAATGCATGGGTGAACATGAAGAACAATAGAAAGTCCTGCAAACTTTGATAAATTTGAGCAAAATGTATATTGAACCATTGACTGAGCATTTCAGAATTTAAGCATGTAAAGCACTAAGCGTGACTGAAAAACGTTCTTTTCAACATTTTACATAAAATGTATATCCCTGGTTTCTGTGGGCAAGTTTTGAGGCAAAATGTATGTCTTCCTGGAGTATTTCTTTCTAAAATACCCACACCTTTGCAGGACATCAGGCAAGACCACTGGGGTGTGACTTGTGTATTCAGTTATTAACATGCCAACTAAGCCATTGTTCTTGTATACTCGCACATGGGCTATTGATAATCCTGTGTGATTATCAGTGGCATGGTATCAGCTATGTTGGTTTTGTACTCTTATCTGACTGTTTTGTATTTTTCATTTTACATACTTGAGTAGTTATTTTACCTTCTGCATGGTGTATTTTATCTGTCATTATCATTTTGATGTAGTTATTTGAGTGCACTTTTAATTTCTCCATTCGCGGAAATTCAATAAAATAATAATAATAATAATAATAATAATAATAATAATAATAATAATAATAATAATAATAATAATAATAATAATAATCAGCCATTTTAAACTCTATATATATGTTAAGCGCAAAATGAAATCCTATGAGTGTTGAATATATGTTATAGCATTATATATATATATACATACGTGTGTGTGTGTCTGTGTGTGTGTGTCTGTGTGTGTGTGTGTGTGTGTGTGTGTGTGTGTGTGTGTGTGTGTGTTGTAACCACGGCACGGACGGGTCTCCATCCACCAACCTTTAACAACAAAAATGGGAAATATATATAACACCTTCATGTCACAAGCTATCATACTTTCTGAAAATGTGGAGATGCATTGAAGTAATGCTGTGAAAAGGATTGGAAACCCTTGAATGGTATAATTATGCATGTATATTTTCAGAGTGTGCCCGTGACCAGCATGAGTATTTTAAGACTGGCATGCTAGGACTCATGTTTGACTGTGAGGATGATGGTGCCTACAAGAAGGTACAATGCCTCGGGTCCGTGTGCTTCTGTGCGGATGAAGATGGTCACAAACAGGGCAACGATGTTCCCATCCATGATGCAGACAAGCTTAAATGTTGATGAATGGATGCGAGGAGCAGTTTTCGTCAGTGCGAATAACTTAGTCACTTTGTCAGAAACAGGACTTTTTTGTAATATTTGATCACCAATAAAACATGACAGCTGAAACATTCTAACTGCGTGAAATACATTACGATCATTGTTTATTTAAGCTTGTCCTGTACATATTAAGCATTCCATCACAACGTTTTGTGAACCTGAACAGAGATTACTCCCATTTGGCAGTAATTGTACAAATATTGACGCTTGAAACAATACGGTCTATGCATAAGTTCACCAAGCGGAGAAACCCCAGCGGAGATTCCAATGTCAGAGCCAGGTGCGCACAGGTTCCTGGGTAATTTGCGGGCCACTCCGTCTTACCGCACAGGCCACAGCGCTAGTGAATATAGCAAGTGACGAGGAGTGAAACACGAACCATGATTTCTTAAAAAAAAAAAAAAAAAAGAATCTAGAGTGGCTGAAAAAGTATTTGAAAGACAAAGGAATATCAGTTGACGGAAGGAATAAAGCGGCACTTTTATTTTTGATATTTGTCAGTTTGACGTTTCTCCCTGGTATCAACATTACAGCCCACTACACAACAGTCAGTCGTGGTTTACCATGATAATTCGCCTTATCACTCAACGTTCTAACTATCAGTGCTTTCCGTACTCCTTCCGCCATCGATCTACAATGGTAAACTTCTGTACACCTCTTGTAATGCCAAATGTATTCCAAGGTAAACAAAAATTGGTCATTTGGCCTCATAGTGTTGGATAAAAAAGCGAAGGATATCCTGTTTAATTAAGCAAAAATGATAACATAGCCGTAAACCTGCTGTTGGATTCATACAGGACTGTGCTCTCTTTCCCAATCGTTTTTTTTTCTTAAATAGATATGTTTAAACCAACCAGCTGTTGAGTTTTAACTGTATTTCTTAATTAAAATAAGAGTCAGTTTGTTGTCTTCTCAAGGTTGTAAAAATGGGCACTGAAGATTCTACTACTTAAGGTACTTTAATTTGTTCGAAACCAACCATCATAAAACATTCACCAGGTGGATTGCTATTATGGCAAGGCGATCGAAATAGAAATACCCAAAGATACTTTCCCTTTTTTCAAAGATCGTAAGAAATTGCAATGGCCTTTTTTCTTGAATTTTGGCGACTTAAAGTTCTGCATGCAACATACATATGCTAGCTTGGTGCAGATAGTTACTGCATAGAAAATACAGGACCACATACTTGAAATTCTCTTATTGTATCAAATTTATCATAATTAAAAGCCAGTACCAAGTACTAAGCAAACAGAGGATGGAGACGTGTCATGTCATGTGATGATGATGATGATGATGATGATGATGATGATGATGATGATGATGATGATGATGATGATGATGATGATGATGATGATGATGATGATGATGATGATGATGATGATGATGATGATGATGATGATGATGATGATTACACCCAATAATTATGTCATAATTTTCTGGTATCTGTCAAGAATGAATCCATTCAGACAGAAAAAAAAATAGTTCCATATCTGAACATCTTGTCATGTATGCCACGGAAAAATCACTTCTAAAAACAGGAAAGGTAACGATCATTATAATTTAAAAGATGTTTTACAGGAGCCACGCACAAGAAATGCAATCTGAAATATAACTTTCCAAAATAAGTCCCTGTAACTTTTTATAATTCGTTACCTGTCATTTGCATCTCGATAGCACCAGCAAAGGTAAAGAAATATATATATATATATATATATATATATATATATATATATATATATATATATATATATATATATATATATATATATATATATATATATATATATATATATATATATATATATATATATATATATGTATATATATATACTCTTACAAGTACGAAAGAAGTCTTCACCGAGCAAGAGTGGGTGTGAATTGTTTTTAAAACACTCTTGTGATCTGCAAGCAATCTGATGTTACAGGAGATATAACAAGCTAAGAGGAGTTCAAATATGGACCCTTGATATACCCTGCTTCTTCAGGGAGCGAACATGAACTCTTCATAATAAAAATATGCTTTTTCGCCTGTCAGATTCAGATGAGCACAAAAAACTGAAGCATAGCTGGCGTAAGTTCGAAAAAAAAAAAAAGAGTCCGTCATGCCAAACCTGATCGAATGCCTTTGATATGTCAAGAAAGACCATAATTTGCTCGAATATCTATTACTCAATTTAAGGCCATTGTAAGTATTTTTAACAATGCACAGCATCTGCTTAATGGTTGTTTTTTGAGTTTTTTTTTGCGGGGGGTATTTATTCTTTTTGTTGTTGTTTTGTTATGTGTGTGGGTTTTTTTTTTTTTTTTTTTTTTTTTTTTTTGTTTTTGTTTTTGTTTTTGTTTTTGTTTTTTTTTGATTTTGTTTTTGTTTTATTTTTTTGTTTGGTTTTTTTTTGTTTTTTTTTTGGGGGGGGGAGGGAGGGAGCCCACAGTTACGCCTGACCAGCAGTTCCCGACAAGATATTTATAAAAATGACAAGAACAGTCTAAAAATGGACAGAATGGGCATTGAATATACAATCATGTTATTGTTTATTTATATTTTTATATATTACAAGTGCCTTTGGCGATTCATAAGGGATGTTGTACTCCCAATGGCAGGGTCTTTCGTGGGGAAAGGAAAGCTTGAAAATGCCCTGTGCACGTGTCCCCCTTTTACTGGGACATGCTGGCTGTATACCCAGGGCCGAGGACGCGCTGTGTCGCCACTAATATTCAGTTGCCGTTTCCTGTTTGAGTGCGTGTGGAAATCTACCAGCCATATGGGTACTCCAAAGCGAGACGTGAGCTCCTGGTGGGCTTTGTTTACATATAAGCTTTGAATGTCAGCACCAACGAGTCATGCATAGGAAGGTCAAAATTCTTACAACCCTCGATTTAAAGTTTTGTGAAAGTTGACATTCAATGGTTTGATACACATTTATACGATTCAGTTTTCACAAAAACGCCCTTGCTTGCCTGGTCCCAATTTCAAAACCCCTATCGAGTCCCGCTTGGTAATGTTTCGGAGAAATGACTGGTTCACATTGTGATTAGCTTAAAATACGATGGCTGCCACATGACAGCCCGCTAACGCACGTCTTTCGGTGTTCAAATTGAATTTTCTAACACTTTTTACCACGCTGTCTACCTTTTTTGGATGACTAATACAATAATATCAACGTATCTTTGCATATTGCATTTATAGTTTCGAAAATTCGTGAAACACCTCAATGTGTGTGCGGCCGTCACACTGTTTACAAAGCAATCCTGCTAAACGGAAGTTCAATGATTGGCAGGCGGCCGGGTTAAAGGAATGTTACGAAAAGCGATAAAAATGATATTAGGTTAGTCTTTAGAGCCAGTTTCACGATTATAGTCTAATAGATTAGCCATTTCACTATTTGGTAGAGTGGTCACTTGGTTGTGGGAAATTTTCATTTACTCCCCTCAACTTCAAATCACTTCGGTATGTGAAGAATGTGGGCCGTCTTCAGACGTGACGTGTGCATATAAAAATGATCGATGATTTTGGGTAGATTTGAAACCTTCAAATATAAAAAACACATGTAGTCAGTTATATTCGGAGCGTGGCATTATGAATTTGGTCATATATAGATAGAAAAGAGTGTTTGTGGGCCAGAATATGGGTCCACGTTTCAGGGGGCGTGGCTTCATATTATCGGGAGATTTTTAATTATGGTGTAACAAATCCATAAGTCAATTTGTTATCAGGAATCTGAAAATGTCAATTATGATGCCAAACCACTTACAAAGCATGCTGCGACTCTACATGCCAGCAACCAGTTTTCATGCCTGCTGATCAAACAGTACTGACACAGGGTTCTTGATAGGTGACCTTCTTTGACGACTGGAAAAATCAGCCATATATTTTATTTTGAATATCCCAGCTATTTTCACAGCCTACACAACGATACCCCTCACCTCAATAAGCTTGAATAGGAAATTAATGCCTGTTTTTTTTCTCTAACAACAAATTAAAATATGCGTTCAACACATAAACTTAAAATTTCGAACGTATGGGACTAAAAATTACAACGATCCATCGTTGCATAAAAATTGAAGAAAGTCACGAGTACATCAAGCTTAATGTGAAAATGAGAGATAAAGTAACTAGTGTTCACGTGAAAACGAGAGCTAAAATGACTAGTCTTCACGTGAAAAGGAGAGCTAAAGTGACTAGTGTTCACGTGAGAAGGAGAGCTAAAGTGACTAGACTAGACTTAAAACTGGGAGGTAGAATAGTTATGCTTCTGAGAAGGACATCCTCAAAATACTCGAAATCTTGTCAAAATGAGATTATTCAGCCCACATCGGACAAACAGATGAATATTTAAACATAACTATGAACATGGAGTTATTACAAGAAAGAGAGTGTTCCAATCTACACAAATAAAACCGCGCTTGTCTTTAAGAAACTTGATTAACTGGAACTGTTTATTCCAGGCATTAGTAATATCTTGATTCACGATTTACAGTACAATTGCTTCAATAAAAAAAGGCAAAAAAATTCTACCTTTCTGCTTACAGACAATGAGAGTAACCCATTGTTGCAGGGACACAAGACCTAACCTTTTTTCCACTTTTCTCTATTCGCTATACGGACAAATGAAAGTTGTTGACATATTTAAAGACGATGTTGGTGAGTGGATACAAAGGCACAATTACAGACCGGCTGTAGAACACATTCATATGCTTTAATCTTTCAGCTTGACCCTTGCTCGTGTGCATAATTTAACATTTGAAGTCACGTAAAATTTTAATAAATATTCTTGCTTAAATGAATAGACAGGCATGAACAAAGACACTGTCTTGCCATCCCTATTTGCTGTCACATGTGTATGTGATCTGTTGTGACTAATAAGGAAAAAATTGCCCAGAAAGGACCACTGTTAGACGATCCTTGCCGAGCCACGCACAGGAAAATAGGATGTCTTGACATTTCTCAATATTTTTTGCGGGGAAATGGTCTGGCCTATCTTTCTTCTCGGCACTTCTCGGCGAAAAATGCCGAAAATGCCGGGGGTACTTGCTTTTCTCATTCTTAACTCTGTATTCCTCCGCATTGTTGCCAAGAATCACCGATATAGGTGATGAAACATCAAGTTTAATGTTTTTCGTGAATGGCAGGGAAGTGTTGTATCTTGTGTGTTCAATTGTTGGTCTGACATGAGTACTTTTGGGGCCTGAAACGGTGGAAAAGTGTAAGCACACAAAATAGGGGGTGGGGGTGAATTTAATCTCACTGACCCAGCCTAACTGTATCTCGGTCTCTGATAAGCTAAAGTGAACGCACATGGACTGTCAAGATAGGCTTGCACAGTATCACAAATGAAGCAAATTGCAAGTAAAAACTGAGAAATTAAGAAAAAAGTGCACAAATTCACACTTTGAACCATAAAAATTGGACTGGAAAAAGTATATGTGTGTACCTGCTTTTTTATTTGCATGAGCCACATGCACACACACACAAAATATATCGGTTGTAAATTGCCTGTGCTGCTCCTGTAGCATAAGCACTTTAATGTTTCAACACTTTCACAGTTAGTACAGACAGAGATACCAGTCGATCCCCGTTTATACGCTATATGGGCACAATGTGTCAAGTGAAAAAAGTAGCATTTTACTTCATATAACTTTTGAAGCTACATATACAGATTAGCTCTAAAACAAATTTGCTTTTCAAGCACTGTTAAATTTGTGACCCATTTCATCAATAACACTGTGTTAGTCGTGGGAAATGTTACTGCTTTGAGATCCTTTGTGTGTAATCTTGTGAGTGCAGTGTAGGCTTATTAACATCTTTTCGCTCTTTTTAAATCTTTGCGCCGGAAAATAAAATGAACATTTAGTAATGCCCTGTTGGTGTCGAACACATTTAAGGCCAAGTTATCAGACATTCTTATCAGAATAGTTATCATAGTTTTAGGAAACACTTATTTCATATTGGTTCAAATTAGAACTCTAGTTGATAAAAACATAATTTAATCTTTGTAACAGACGTGTTTCGATAATGGCGGCAAACGTACACCAAAAGTGTATTTTGCAAATACTATTTGCCTTAGTGCAGGTACTATTATAAGGTCCCATTTGTTTATTAATGGACTCTCTCTCTCTCTCTCTCTCTCTCTCTCTCTCTCTCTCTCTCTCTCTCTCTCTCTCTCTCTCTCTCTCTCTCTCTCTCTCTCTCTCTCTCTCTCTCCCCGCGCGCGCGTGTGTGTGTGTGTGTCCTCATCTTGGTGACATACCACTGCAAGTTTAAACAAGGATGAAGTTATAGTAGATCTACTGACATATTGGATCAAACCTGCAAACCACTGTGGTGTTTTTATTTTGCTTCAGTGAACTTTGGAGGATTGACAAATACTGCATTGGCTATGTTGTGCTGTGGGCTGTGTTCGCCATCGCCCCGTTACAATGTAGGTAGAGTGTCTTTATAATGTTCTAAATTCATAAATATCACAAAAATGATGTGGGCCTACTTTCTTCTTTTACCCTAAACTAAGCTGACTGACTAGTCAGGATAACCAAAAAATAGGCCTAACAGGTCTCTTTTTATTTATGGCAGAAGAGATAAAATTTGGGTATTGAGTGATTAGGCCTATATGATTTGGAAGCAGTAAAGTCTTTAGTTAATGAAGAAAATTTCAAAGGTTGAGATGACTGGTTTAAAACCACCAGTTGCCTTTCATGGGTGACTGCCTGTCCCAAGTTAGGGGTGAAAATTGTTTCTTCACATTGGTATTAAGATGAATGTTGAAGCTTTAGTAACTCCGGTATCTCTTTGCTGTCATTGGTGGGTTTGAAACTTATGAATGTGGGTCACGTTTTTCTGAGCTATTTGGACTAAGTGATGGGTCATGTGGTGGTGGAAAGTGTGAAGTAAAGGAATATTTTAGTATGCCATCTATTTTCATATTCTGGTGTCTTCCCGTACATCTCAATAAGGCTTGTTTTATCAAACCTAAGAGGTGTACCGTATTTTAAGCAAGTTTTGCAAAGTTCACGGCTTATCAGTGGCCAGGTAGAATGATTGTCAGTGAAAAGAAGTACCAATTCACCTTTAATATGCATCCTCATTCTATAAGGCATCATCAAATATATTTTACGTATATCAAGCAGAAACATGTGCATTATCTCAACAACAAAACAAAGTATCACGGAATTCCATCATTGAATAAAATTTCAAAATACCATAGTTTCACCTTCTCTGTTTAAATCTAAAGTTATATTTAATATCTTGTATGTCTAAAATATTGTATTCTTCAGTAGCACACTTATACTTACATATATTTGTTCTACGTGTTTCATGTTATTATAATACCAGTATTAATGTAACTACTGTAACCTATTTTCTTAACATACTTTGCGATGTTTTATGTAATAGGATATAGTGTAATCCATTCCGTTTCCCATCTCCTATTTTGTCTATTTTTAAATTGTGATGTATGTTTGTCTTACATACTTCAAACTACAACATATCTGATATTTCGCTGAAAGAAAACCTGTATGTCTGACAACCAAATTTGAGCCAACTCGCGGCAAAATAAATCCATTATCAATCGTAAAACTGAGATAGGTGTAGCTTTCCACAACAACATATTCCAATTTCAAGATTTTCACGTCACTGTACGTTGGTCTACGTTTATACACCTGTCCGTAGCACGAAGAGGCAAGGATGGTTAAGTTTTTCAAAGCATTTGTCATATCTGCATCAGTTAACAGATGGCTTTGTGAATCACGCCACAGACATGATCCAAATCGAAATAGCACGCAGTTGTTTTGATAGGATGTTCGATATTTATCCTGTTTTCCGTGTTGAAGCATCAACATACTTTCAGAAAAGCTTATATTACCTTGTCAGTAAAATGCGAAGAAACTGTAAAAATTCGGTGTTGATATTTGCTTGTTTCGCAAATTTTGGCACAGTAACACTTTTAAGTATGGTATCCATTTGCCCTTCATAGCTTATGAACATCGGTATTTTTCTCCTTTCTGAATTTAGAATAAAAAACATGCATGATCTTGGTTTCCATTTTAATAACACAGTTCACACCTAATCTGAGTACATATGGATATTTTCTTCCACATTTTCGTGGACAGTGTGACATGTAAACTATACACTGTTATAATATAATAACAACACATAACTTCATTTCAACTTGTATGGAATTTACATGCCTGATGGTCCGATGAGGCATCATATGTAGACTATGTGAAAAATGGCTCAAAGGTGTAAAATTATACTGCCAATTATGTGAAACAAAACAAGGTTAATGTATTCTGCCGATGCACCATACATAAATTACCACAACAGGACATACAAATCCTTAAAGATGCTTTGTCTCATGTAATGCCTGACACATAAAAGTTCAATTGAAACTAGAAAAGTTTTGCTCAACAGAAAATGTGTCTGGGTGCCTTTAAAATGAGAACTGTTTGAAATGCTACATTTTGCCAATGTTCAACATAGTCTAAGTTTTGTGTATTAGGCTAATTTGTGTGAATAGAATGCTACAACTTTGGTTCTTGGTTCACTGGATGTGGCCATATCACAAACTTATCAAGTGAAGTTTGAATGAATCTACTATCTATAATAAATTTGGAGCTATATTTTAATTGTGTGTATTTGCGTAATTTGCATAAATTAAAAGTCTACAACTTTGGTTCATGGTTCATTGGGTGGGGCTTTGTCACATACCTACATATTGATGTTTGAATAGCACATCTATGTAAAGTTGTTTTGAAGTAACTCAAGATAAATTTCCTGTATTCATCTGATTTGCATAAATTAAAATTATACAATTTTGAATCATGGTCCATTGGATGTGGCAATGGGCAAAAACCCATCAATTGAAATTAAAATGGCACCTTTATCAATAATAGTTTCAAAACTATTCAAGATTTACATTTTGGATATTCACCTAATTTGCATAAATTAAAATCCTACAACTTTGATTCATGGTTCATTGGATGCAGCTTTGCCAAAAACCTATAAAGTGAAGTTGGAATAGCATCTGTATTTATAATACTTTTGGATTATTCAACTTTTAAATTTTTCAATGCCCCTAATGTATGTGTATCCATGTAATGCAGAACTGTCTTAATAGTTCCTTTATAACATTAAACAAATTTTTACAGACACTCCTTACAGGAAACTACATGAATACATGTACTTGTGAACTGAGACAAGCACTAAAATGTCCCAGTGTGCTTTGTCTTGGCTATGAAGAATATGCTTCACTGGTAAGAAGAAAATAAAGATACGAGATCACACAAATCCACACTGTGTCAAAATTCACAAAACCATACTTTGGTGGGTCCAGCCAACTCCCCCCCCCCCCCATGTGGTCTATTGGTCTATTTTTAACAGAGGGTACGCTCAGGTTCAGTCTGTCTAGAAGTCGATCAGCCTGTGCCCCTTAGGACGGATAAACCCAGCAGACTCAAAGCATCAAGCAAAACCAGACCAGCTGGAACACCAGTGTCAGTCATGGTGCACGGACTGCTCAGTCCAGCACTAGTGAGGACTACAGCCTGCCTGGTATATATGGCAGCATGGAGCAGATCTGTTCCTGCATGAACAGAAAGAGATTCTCTGTTTTTATTGAAAACCTCATTGCACTAATGCTGGGACCCCCCCCCCCCCCCCCCCCCCAATTTCGTACAAGACCCAAACCTCCCAAATTGCCTGGATACCTTTGTATTGTTGGGAAATTCAGTGCATTTAGCATACATTAATATTCACCAACTTTTGTTTGCATGCTATTGGATTTGCCAGATGTCTCAAACCTCTATGTGTAAGTTAATATTTTGTGTCTATCTGCAATAGTTTGGCAGATATGGAGCTTTTAAAATTTTAATTGCCCAATCTTAAAGGTCATGACTAATCCAAACCAAATGGCAAAATTTCATTGGTAGGTCAGTCACCATGGCACGTGTGGTGGTTTTGGGAATAATAGTGTCTGAAAAATACTTCGGACAAATTTGGGTGCCATGGAGCAGGATGAAATACAATATGTCTGTGTTGGCACCCAGACGTGAATGAAGAAAAAGAAAGAAAGAAAGAAAGAAAGAAAGAAAGAAAGAAAGAAAGAAAGAAAGAAAGAAAGAAAGAAAGAAAGAAAGAAAGAAAGAAAGAAAGAACTAGGAAACATGATTTGCTGCATAGCCTATCAGTGTGTGTCTTGAAAGCATATTGGTATGGCAATGTACAATTATTCCATAACACAGGAGCAGCAGTTGGAATGGCTTTTGTATCTATTATAGCTTTGAAGTTATTCAAGATTTAAAATTGCTAATGGTGCTATTTAGCATAATTTAAATTGCTACAACTTTTATTTTAGATTCATTACATGCTCAATGGTCAATAACCCCCTAGTAGAAGTTAAAATGACATCTCCATCGATAATAGTTTTGAAGATATTTAAGTTTTAAAATTTCAATGCTGCTAATTGGCATAATTTAAATTGCAACAACTTTTGTTTTAAATTCATTAGATGCGCAATGGTCAATACCCCCTAGTAGCAGTTGGAATGACATCTCTATCTATTATACCTTTGAAGATATTTAATATTTTAAATTTCAAATGCCCCTAATTTGCACAATTTTAAACAACTTCATTGCTCTGTTTAAAAAGGTCCAACTCCTTGTATGGAGGTACAATCATGACAAGTTTGGAGTTTCTATGTATAATAGCGTCCGAGAAAAGTGTCGGACAAATTTGCTGGCAAAGAAAGAAAGAAAGAAAGAATTTTAGGAAATACAGAAAAGTGTGTGTTAACACACACTTTAATTAGGGTTTAAATAAAACATGTTTGTTTGGTATGAAAATGCTGATTTGAAACCGTAACATTTGAATGTAGTACCTGCAGTTTATATCACGGTTATCGTCCTCGCCCTGTGTAACATGCTTTCACTGGGCCCATTGTATACTCATATTATTACATCATCCTTCTGTACAGTTAAAGCAAGCAACGTCCGACAAACGTGAATTGGACGATTACCCGGGTTTACATTAAAAGTCCTCTTGATTGAGCATATTTCAAATGGATACACGGCCCGCGGGTGACTCATAGGTTGTTCTAACCATACGATGTGCTTTAATAAAACAAATGTGAAAATAAGACTTTCATTCACATTTTTATAAAAAAAGAAAAAACCTCACTGGGCCTTCAATCGTCGTTTTCCGTTAATTTCCGACGCCCTCAAGGTGCAAAAGGTTAGCTTCATTCACGTGATGCGTCTTGCAGTCCCAAGAGTAACGGTGGTAGTGATGGGGGATACGCTTCGGTATATGGTGACCTTTTATGCATGGTCAATCATACAGTAAGATTATGCAGGCAAACACATATTGCTGAAGCCATGCAGAGCGGGTAAAGGGTATTTCCGCACAGCGTACCGTAGCTTTCTTATATTCAATACATCGTACACTGGCAATTTTTATTTGCCGTACATCGTACTCAGATGCAATGCTGTACATCGTACAGGGGTACAATTATTAACCATACAACCTACGGGCAGCTTTTCTTCGCCTTACCCGCACTGGAAATTTCCTGATAATAAAGATCAATAAAGGAAATCAAGAGCACGAGCCGCCCCAGGGAGCCATCGCAGTGGATGACAGTTCACTGATCATCGCTGACCACCCTTCGTGACACTGTTAATCCCTCACACACAGGCCTGATAGCTAACAGTTTCTTAAAACCAATGAGGACGAAGCTTTAAGCGACCAGTCATCAAATGTAACTGACAATGAGATTGTTCATTTGTACTAAATGAAATAAGAACCACTCAGTTTTAATAATTATATCATTGAAATAGCAAATCATACATAAATCAAATATTCCAATATGAATTGAGAACCGAACATTGTAATGTGTAATTGTGGTATATTTGGTCATGATAAAAGTGATTAGGTTAGACCACCAACTCATTAAATATTCCTGAATGAATTAAGAACCATGCAGTTTATATATATATATATATATATATATATATATATATATATATATATATATATATATATATATATATATATATATATATATATATATATATATATATATATATATATATAAACATATTTATTTAAACTGAATTGCCTAGGTAGTATATAGACTAATCTGGAGGCTGTTCAGACGAGCAAAACGCACATAGTATACACCTGACACACAGGACTAAACAATACAATTGGTAAGAGATACATAACTCGGAAACAGTCTAGGATACGTGCTTGTGGCACCAGAGGGGTAAAAAGCTCAGAATTCAAATCTCTTAGATGATGCCATATAATTTTGCACAGCATCGAAAATTTTCATATTGTGCCACAATATGACATACAGTGTCCAACAGATGATACCTATGGGCTGAAAAGAGAGGAAAAGGCAAGAAAAAAACATGCACTATCAGGTGAAGGGATTATATTAACTTTATAAAGATGGGAGTTTAACTATGAGTAGCCAAGGCGCAACTGAGTGTGATAAATATTTGGGAAACGCTTCCCGTGTGAAAAATAAGATGGTTTAATGTCAACAGATAGTAAGGTCGATTTCGATTTAGATTTGAAAGTTGCGAGTGATATTGATTTCCTAATATCAAGCGTAAGTTGTTCCAAAGGTTTATGCAGGAAGGGAGGAAGGAGTGGCCGTAACGTTTCGTTCTGAATTTTACCTGTCTAATATTGAGGCAGTTACGCAAGTTAAGATTAGTGGTAAGACTGATGGCACGAGGACTAGGTCATTTAAGTACCTAGGAGTCAATTTATTGACCATCTGATAGAAAAATACTAGTTTGTGATATTGACGTCGATCAGATAGGGTTTGCCAACCCAGCTCGGATAGAGACCGGGTGAGTATCTGAATGCACCAGAACAAATACAGGCAGCTTCATACTGAACGGCTTCAAGAGATGATGAAAAGCCGTCCGTACAATTACCAAAGGGTACACAACCATACTCAACTTTAGGATAGGCTGTATTATTGTTGTGTAAAGGACGTATAAGGGCTTTGCGGGATAGTTTGTATTTCAGTCTGCGCAGCAAGACTAATCGTTGGCTAGAGTTATTAATGGTATGAGTAATATGGGATTGCCATGACAAATTTTGCGTAAGTATAATTCTCAGGTGTGTATGCATGTTCATCTGCTTCAGGTATTGCTGCGTTTCCCATAAAGACAGGTGGGTGAGCCAATTTATCTTTTTTGGAGGAAAAAATAACAGGTAAGGATTTGATTGCATTGAAAGAAACTCCCCAGAGTTTGCTGATGGCATGGATCCTGCCGAGGTCGGTATTTATACGTGCAGCCGAGGTATTAGGATTATGGACAATTGCGATAATGCTGGTGTCGTCGGCAAAGAATATGATATTACATGCTATGCCATCCGTGATGTCCTTTATGAAGACAAGAAAGATTAGAAGGCCAAGAATGGAGCCTTATGGTACACCAGCTTCAACAGGTAGCCAAGAGGAAGTTTGACCACAGATGGTGGTGCGTTATAAACGATATGACAGGTAAACGCCGATGAAGTCCGAGAGGGGATCGGGGAATCCAAGTTGTTGTAGCTTGAATAAGAGACCCGCATGCCATACCCAATCAAATGCTTCTGATATGTCGAGGAAAACCATCCGTGCTTCTTTGCTTAGTTCAAGCTCGTTGTAAATGTCCTTGAGGACAGAGACGAGCTGATTTATAGTGGAGTCATTAGCTTCGAGATCAGAGTCGTAGGGAGGTTATATGTTGTTAGGTTCTCATAAAAGACGTTATATAGAAGGCGATCAAAAATGTGAAACGTTATAAAGCAAGGAGATAGGCCGATAGTTTTCCTTACATTGTTTATCCTTCTTCTTTATAACTGGACAGACGTTGGATCTTTTCCAGGGAACTGGAAGGTGGGAATGCTGTGAGGAGTAATAAAGAGTTTAGTGAGAGGGCGACAGATTCCAGAAGCAGTATTTAAGAGGATGTTTCCCATCTTGTCAGGCCCACAGGCAGAACTAGTTTTAAGAGATAGTAGGACTTTCTTAACCTGAGCAGTGTCTATTTGAAACATGTTCAGGCGAGTATCAGTTCTGCAGGAAAAAGTGGGAAGAGGTTGAAAATTGTCAAAAATCCTTTCGGTAATATAGAACATCGAGATCAGAGGTTGTTATACCTGTGAAAAATGAATTGAACCACATGTGTTGGCTAACCACGTTAAAATAAGTTGAGCGACGAAAGTATGTATTAGTTTAAATTTTGGGAAAGTAGCGAGACGGGCGTAAATAATCTAAAGTTTGAACCTGTGAACTTTGTATGTGTGTATGCTGGTGAACGGACCAAGTCCGCAAAGTGATTGCCTGCGTGTGTACCGTGATGAAAATGTCGGTTGTACATTCAATGGTACGAGAGAGTTTTGATCTCCATAAATCAGCAACTTTAGATTGACCTTTCGAAGGTCAGGTCAGGTCAAAGGTGAGTCCAACTTAAAGTGACGCTACTGTGTTATACCATGATAATATAGGGTTTACAATTGACTACTTGTTGTGTGAACCAAACTCGTGTGTGTTCAATAGGTTTATGATAATGGTATTGGTAATGAAAAGAAGAACAACGTTCCATATATTGTTATTGGCAATTTGTTCAAGTTTGTATGAGGTTATCTTCGCGTCGCAAACTTATTTCGTCAAATAAAATACCGGGTTGGATTTTTGTTAAAATAGAAACAGCTTAAGTGAATTTCTCTTGTGATGGGACTTGTGTCTTTATAATGAATCAGGTTCATAGATTATGTAGTTATTCGTTCATGAAGACTGATATAAAGTTTTCTATGCTGGAGTTTATGTGTAATTGTTAGGTGGTGGAACAGTTTGTTGTCAATTATGAGCTGTATGTGACCGATACAGATACTTCCTTGAAGAGTTTTATTTATATTCAGTTACAGCTTACGGATAGACTTGGAGAAGGCCTAAAAGTGGTTGGATTACTCTGAAGGATCATTAAGTCAAGGACATTTGTGTTTTATTTCATGATTGGACTATTTTTTCTGTACATTTTCAATCATCTATAATATGTTCCGTTTATCAGCTTAAGTGAGAGTGATGTTATTTTTGTTATTGTCCTACTTTAATAACATGCGTGATGTTTGAAGTATATAAAACAAATATGAATATAAATATATTTTGTTTAGTTGAGTGGTTATTTTGTAACAAGGATGTGAATCAGATCCCACATTCCCTAGTACTTACAAATCAGGATTTAGAGTCTTCCCCCTGAAGTGGAACTTGACCTGGTCAGTCACTGTGCCGATGGAACCTTTAATTATAGATTTTTTTCATTGAGGTGGGGATTGTTACAGATGATTAATGTCAATAATATAACTAGAGTGCTAAGTAAGCGAGTTTTAACATAAGTACATAGTCACATCAATGTACCTAAGCATATGTAGATCGTGCTTCA
The DNA here is from genome assembly GCA_964020975.1 of Hermodice carunculata. NCBI lineage: Eukaryota > Metazoa > Annelida > Polychaeta > Eunicida > Amphinomidae > Hermodice > Hermodice carunculata. The sequence continues at coordinate 51,788,525 of OZ026627.1, forward strand.
CAAATGGCCGAAGCGATTTACCCAAGAACTGTGTATATTGGAAGATCGATGTGTCTATTTCCACTTTGTTAAATGTACACTTTTTTTAAATAGCAGAGTGGTCATAAGTGCCAGTTAATGGTTTCAGACTTGCAAAACATGAACAGAGACAGGACATGTTGAGGCACTAAAATGTTGCCGAACATGCTGAGTCACCAATGAATCGCCGACCTGCCGAGTCAACCATGGATCGCCAGTGACGCCAGCAGCAATGCCGTTGCATGAAGAATAGAATGTATTCATATCTAAAATGCGGTCCTACTTTAACACCTATTGATCAAAAGAGGGAGCCATCTGCATCAGGGCAGATCCGTGTATTTATCATGGTCAAAAGTACTTTCTCAACAAAATGAACTACACAGACACACAATAATCTTAACAAAATGTATTAACATATATATTTGAAACATAAAGGATGCCTGAAATAATTAGAAATGGGCTCGCTTTTGGTTGAAAAGGTGTTATTTATGGATGTTTATGTGGTATATAATACAAATCTGCCCTGATCATGGTGGAAGCATCAGTCTGTTGCCCCGGCAACACAGGAAGTGAGCAGGATCGCAGTTGAATATGAATGTCTCCTATTGTAATGAGCGTGTAGAATGAAAAAATATTAAATAACTATAGAAGTTTCAATGCATGTTGAAAGGAGCACCAACAAATATGATATTACGTGTTGCGTACATATGAAGAAATATGAGGATTGCCAGGAGTTGAGTCCATTCAGCATAAGGGGGATGGAGGTAACATGCATACAGCTAATCGTCAAGCTTGATGTGATGATGATGGAACAGACCATTATTACAGCCATACATGCAGCTGATGTGTACATGCAATATAGACACCTAAAGAATAGTAATACTCATGAATATTTCATCAAGTCGAAACAATATAGTGATTCAAACATACTGCTTGAACCCGTAGTATAGAGACACCTTGGTAGTATTTAGAGTCGTAGCAATAATCATTGACAGCTGATCGTGCAAGCTGACGATAAAGTTTCACAGTCGTATGAGAAATTTAGCTTGTAAATTGCATGAATGGAAGTAACAATAATAATGATAAGAATGCAGACAATGTCCGGGTGTTTTGGGAAGGCATAATTGATAATTTTATGAGAGGTGTCATTGTATTTAACAAACATGAGGTGTACATGTACCACATAATTATAGGTTTATGATAAATACCATATTGAGATCAGCTACCATCGAGTGAATAACAATATTTCAAGACTCGGATTGCGAGGTGACCTGTCAAATCAAAAATGGTAACGATTTAGGTGCCACTATGTATGACAAGTTGCTCGTATAAATGCATGCAATTGCATTCCAAACCGTATATATATATATATATATATATATATATATATATATATATATATATATATATATATATATATATATATATATATATAATGACACAAATTGCAATATGCCTGAAGAACATTACAGATCAACATAAAAGAGCTCATTTGTAAGCTGGCAAGTAGAGTTTTACCTTTATGACAATAGTCCCTTTTGTATTGGACATGATAAATAAATAAAAAAGAGGAAAAATTAAGAACCCCTACACACACAACTTACTAATAAAAAAAGTCGGTTCATTTTATTTAGATCACGCTATATGTGAAGCCTGCGAATTGCACAGGTAAATTTGGCCACATTTCTTTTCGGTATGTGGAAAACAAAGCCCCAACAATTCTTTTCGTGTGCATGATAAGGTTCATTATGGTCCATTGATGTAATAAAAGCGACTTTTGCTTATGTATATGGCAAATCCAGTAGTGAACGTTATGGTGCTATGGTTGATACCATTGTTGGTAGGTGAACCCCAGAACATGCACCAGGCTTTCTTTGTTATGTACATGTTGCACTGGCCCCATTCAATGTACATTCACGTGAGTACCATAAACAAAAACCCAGCTTACAAGTTGTTAATTTGATTGAAAGGGGGGAAACGGGCATTCCGATCTGTATGCAGGTACTGCAAGATTAGAAATGAAACCAAAGGGACTGTGCTAATAAAATGACAAAGGAAATACTCCTCATTATTTCCATGTATGTGTAATTATGTGATTTAGTTTTTACAAATATGATATATCATACATGCATATATTCAAGTGCCCCCTCCCCTGGTACCCTCAGCACAGTGAATCATGCCACGAACGGACCCATTGACAAATGGAGAAAAACAGAGAATATATAATTTATATAATTTCTTTGAGAAGGAACTGCAACAAAAGAGAAATATTGTTGCCCCACACAAGTTGAACCAGCGGGTAGCAGCAGCTTTGAAAGTATCCGTGCCAAGCGTAGTTCGTGTTCGCGCGGAAGCAGCCAGTTGTGGTGGAAACGTCAGCCACAGTCTACAGAGGCCTGCTAGGGACAGCCGTAAGTCATATGATAGTTTTGACGTGTCTGTCATCAGGAGAAGAGTGCACAAATTTTATGGAGATAAAGAAATGCCGACATTAGACAAACTTGTAGCTGCACTTAGACATGAAGTGCTTGAATTTACTTTGAAGCGCACAACTGTTTGGAAGATCTAAAAGTCCATTGGATTTAAATATGAAGCTAGTATTGGTGACAATCGCAAGGCTGTGTATGAGCGCCCTGACATTGTAGCTCAGAGACATAGGTTCCTAAGAGAGATTCGTAAATATCGTGCACTAGGTTATGATGTTGTGTACGTAGACGAGACTTGGGTACATCAAAAATGGGAGATGCAGAGACACAACTATTTGCGGATTTGGCTATGAGTGCAAAGATTGTGGTTTTAATTGCAACTGGAAAATCCGTGACAACAAAGGTCGCAGGTAAATCATATTGCATGCTGGCTCTGATGCTGTTGGATTTATACCTGGCTGTGAATTAGTTTTTGAAGCTAAAAATGATAGTGGCGATTACCATGGGGAGATGACCAGTAAAACATTCATGGATTGGTTCCAAAACGGACTTCTACCTGCCCTTACATGCCCCTCTGTGATTGTTGTGGACAATGCGTCTTATCATGACATAAAGACACCAGACAGTATTATGCCTACAATGGCTTCTCGCAAACAACAAATGGCAGATTGGCTCACAAAAAAAGCAATACCATTTGATGCTACCATGTGTAAGGCTGAGTTGTATCAACTCATAAAAGTTCATCGCCCTCCAATCACGTACTTCATTGTCCAAGTGGCAGGCATGCACGGTCATGTGATATTGAGAACCCCAGTGAAACACTGCGAACTGAACGCTACAGAACTTGTATGGGCATTTGGTAAAAACTATGTAGCTGCGCACAATAAACAATTTAAGCTGGATCATGTCAAAGAGCTGTTCAAGGAGAGTTTGCAAAAGGGTGATGGGAACTTGTGGCAAAGGGCCGTGCAACACGCTCAAAAGGCGAAAATGAAACGTGGAAAAATCGATGGGTTGCTTGAACATGAAGTTCCCCAAATGATAATTCATCTTGTAGTGACGACAGCTCCTCTAACGGAGTATGTGAACTGTCCAATGACTCTCAAAAATAGCACAACAAGCATAAATGGGAGTAAAGATGTTCGCGAATATTTGAAAGGTTAATTATCGCAATCTTGTTAAAACATGCAACGTGGGCATATTATGTTGCGTCATAACAGTTTTCAGTGACTGTCAATAAAGTTTTATTATGCAGTCGTTTTCTCGTTATTTATATAGGTGCGCAACACAAATTTCGTAAATCAAACCACGAAACTTGTAGGGGCCTACCAGTTGCTTTTATGGGCCACCGTAGGTACAAGTGCACATAACTGAAACCACACAACACGCTTGGCTAATCAGTTACACAATTTGCACACAACAGCTTCTTTCCTTTTACCCCTCTTTACAATGGGACTATTCCGTGGCAAAGTGACCTTATTTCTTGCATTCTGGCCCATAATTTTAGTTTTTAGGTAAACTTGACATGTCAAATCCATTTTCTTTATATGTTAATAGTTAACAGACAACAAGCTATCGGTGTATACATCATCTGGCTTCGTGAAACCTGTTATTTCTCTTGTATTCGTGAAATTCTATGCAAGTAGGCTTCAAACGCAATTACCATTGCATTACATTGGCAAAATATTAAAAGTCCAATATGCTCATTTATGAGTAAGTATTACAAGCCATTTTTCACACAAGGTATATTGTGGGCTATCCTTTTTCACTTTTCTAGCAAATCTTGCTTATCAAAATGTATGTGGTTTGAGCAAACCCACGTTATGTCGTGATCTAAATAAAATGAAGAGACTTTACCTCGTAGTTCTTTGGGTCATGGTTCGTCAAGTCACGATGGTTTGAAAGCACTGAGCTGAAAAGCTCCATGCGCAGTGCAAAAGCGAAAAGAATTGGGGGGCAGACTGTGTCGAAAATATTCCCATGGACTTCTTCGTGACATAGCAGGAAAAAAGTTACAAGTGCCACAAAAATAAAGATGGCGGAAAACAAAATATTGAATTAGCACGATAATAAAGTTTAGTTGCGGTGGAAAATATCATTGAAATAGCAAGTTCTCCGCCTTTGTAATGTAACCCTTTTCATTAGTAAATATTTTATTTGTTTGAATTGAACCTCTGATACTGAAATTTTTGGTAATTTTAAATTTGATCAGGATTAGAATCTGGCAGATCAAGCCCAAATTCAATCAAACACTGCCAGATGCATAATTGTGCTAAAAAGCATTGGTACTTGCTGAATCAGAAAAACATTAGATTATAAATTTTGGTGAAGCTGATATTAAAAGATCTAAAAAGTGTTCATGAAGATTATCACAAAAAATACATTGCTCTGGATCGTCTGTTGGCTGCTTATGAAAAAACAAATTGGTGTGAAAATTTGTAAATATGAATCGGAAAAATAAAGTATTATTTGAGTGGAAATTGGCAAAGAAATAAAGTTAGTAAATGCCTTTAGACACTAACATTGTTGATTTTATTTTCATTCAAATGTAATATTTCTTCAAAAGGCTTGTGTATTTCATGATTTACTTAGTCTGATTTATGGTTTAAATAATGTCAACAATACATGTGACTGCTTTTGCCTGAGGCCAATAGCTTTTTAACTTTTACAATTGCAATAGCTCTTAAAGTTTTACAGACTATATATGACTGGAATTCCCACAACGTATATGCATTAATTTGGGTCTCAAATGACCACTCCAATCTTTAGCTGGCTGGACATACCACATTTGTCAGGTCTCTAGTTTTATCTCTTCCTTTTTATACCTCTAAAGAGAAACCATCCGCTTTCAACAGCCATTTTGGGTCCACCCAAGGTGTGACTCAAGGTGTGATTCCTCAAGACACGGGCAACTTTATATGTCATTTATGCGTCCTACCAATACTTGAAGAACAAGCTTCACCTTTTATAATTAGGGCCTTTCGGACAGCATCTTCGAGTGAAAATTAACATCATAAAAGGTACCTTATTTTCCGTACGGTGTACAGGGTTTTTTAAGTTTTATTTACTGTACTGTGTACTGGGCCAAAATTACTAACTGCACTGGTGTAGTAGAACACCCCCCCGCCTTCCACGCACAAACCAGTTCTTTCAACATGTGATGACAAACGTTATAATCTACCAGAAGGAGTCAGAATAATAGCTTACGGATCCACATGTATTTACAGATAAGCAAAAGTGTTACTTTCAAGTGATTGAAGCAACAAAGCATAGGGAGTCAAGAGACACCCATCCATCCTCACAGTTGTAGCGTCAACAGGCTATGGTGAGCCAGGGTGGTTAACGTTGCTGGTGGACTAACACAAGTGCCTGGTCCATGTCCCTATTTTCCCATCCAACGGTCCCACCCTGAAGTGCCATACATTTTTCCCACCTCAAAGTTAACTATAATATTATGCCAACTACCATTATATAGTATACTGCCATTAAGTACTGTCATTTTTAACTGGTCGACACTGCCGCCATGCTGGTATCAGTGTCTGATACAAAATCCCTTATCTGGAGCCCATCGCTGGATACAACTGATATTTGTATTGTGGTGTATTTACATTTTCAGGTTATACTCACTCGTGAAAAGTCCCATTATATATTGTACATCATATTAATTCCACAAAGTAACCTTCCCTTAACATTAATCACACATCATAATTATATTTTGGATATTACCTCTTCAAAATATAGAATCGGGACTGACCCATAATGGCTGCCATTTTGAAAATCATGGATTCCACACCCATTGGTTTGTACTAAACAAAGATAGTATTGGGGCGATCTGGGGTAGGTGGTTATAATATATGCGACCAAAAGCATATATTTTGCAAATGTTTCAGAGCATCAATAATGATATGATATGGCTGTGGCCGCGATTCATTTTGATATCCAAATCAAATGTATTTTTGTGCGACATTGCACATTGTTAAAATTGGCGTTCACCGTGTGCCGGTTGGTTCAAGATCTATCGTGTCGCATTTGAATTTGTAACTAATGATGATGACTGCTTCAGACACAACTGAGCTCGCAGATTAAAGATAGTAAGTAATGTTTTAAAAGTACTTTAACGACCGTTTGCCCTGGTAACTCAAAAAACAGACAACTGGAACCTAGTGAAACATTACGATAATGGCCGCTTACTCGATAAAATCTTTCAACTGGGGCTATGGCTGTGCTGTTACACCGAACACGGCGGTTATGCAGCTGTGCTCTTTTCCCGGTCCAAGTTAACCCTCCATTGCAGCAAGTTGAAAAAAAATACTGTGTTTGAGTTGACTTTACTGCAAAATTACAGCACATTACGGCCACTTTCTCGATAAAATCTTTCAGCCAGGGTCAATCAATTTCCATTAGGGAAGGTCGTCTTGAAACTCTTTTATTTATTCTATATTTCTTTAAAGTAGCTTAGGGTCGGGACTCGGGCCTTTCCAGTGGGGTCGGTCGGTTTATCGCATAGAGCTACCACACATAGGTAGCTCTATCGTTATCGGAAACTTATATATATATATATATATATATATATATATATATATATATATATATATATATATATATATATATATATATATATATATATATATATATATTTGTTACGCCTTAGAGGTAACTTGGACATTTGTCGAAACATGGCAGTTATGTTTAAAATCGATGTTCTTTCCCTCTTTACACATTACTTCCTTTAACGTCAGTTGAATTAGTTACCTGGGTACAGCCGAAGGCACTTGTCTGTATGATAAAAACCACAGTGCAGACGGCCCAGCGTTAATCATCCAGAGTCAACGTTATCTGGTAAGGGTGTACGTCACTTCGTCGCATTCAGATACGCCACACTGTAATCTCAGTCGAAATGCTGAGACATGAAGGACATTGATTGGCTACCAGCAAGCCTCAGCTGCAAGATAAAGATGTGACGTCCCAAAATAGACAAAATTCAATATGGCGGCCATGTTATTAAATGGTATCACATACAAATAAGAAATTTTAAAAAATCATACAAAAGATGTGTGATGATCTCTTTATATATCAGCTTTCCCCAGATATAAAACCACACTATGGTATTATTCCAGTCTAATAATAGGGCTATGTTAATCCAATATGTCCATTTAATTTCTGACCTGTCAGCCATTGCTGACCCAAATATCCAGAAGTCATGTACACATATTTTGATTTAATTTTGTACAAGAAATGTGATGACAAATATTTTGCCATCTACTGGAAGAACTTTTTCGTGATGCAAGCAATAAGATGCCGTCCATATTAGAAGGAAACGATCTTATGACCTTACTTTCAATTTCAACCTTTAAAATCCACCATCTTGCAAAAAAAAATCCACGTTTTCTGCAAAGCTTCATCTTTGTAACATGGGATTTATTTCCGATAGTTTGCACCTAGAATGCACTGCCAAAGCATACACATCTATATTACAATGGGGGGGGGGGAAATAGTAGCAACCCTGTGTCCACCTTCCAGTCAAAAAGGAAGCAACCCCAAAATTCCACATTTAGGGGGTAGGACCCTTTTAATTTTGATCAAAAATGAACAATTTGCCCTAAAAAGCTCAAAAATATTTTTTCACAACTTAAAATATTAATAATCATGAAACTTGGCATAATCTATGTTATTAAAGAGAAGGTTGTATTTTCTCAGTTGTCCTACCCCCCCCCCCCCCCCCAACCATTACTTCTGATAAAATGGATTGTTCCGTTTTTCAAACTGGACCACTTGTTTCTTGGAAATTTAACACACCCCAGTCCAGTTCTATGCCCTCTTCAAAGCATGGACACTTGTTGTTGAGAATGTTACAGCATGAGTGGGTCATGGGTCTGTTTTAAAATTAATATTCCAGAGCAGCATCTGATCGGTGGGTGTTCCAAACAGACATCTCTTGCATCTTCAGTGGGGTGTTGGGGGACAGGAAGCTTGTAAAGTGACCATTAATCTGGACCCAGTAAAGGCACCGACTGTTGTATAAGTGATAAACCACTTATCACACCCCTTTCATATGATCCGAAGCTAGAGAAGAATAAACACATGGGCAAAAGGGCTCAGTAATTGGCTGTTCACTCAAGATTACTACCATTCCCATGGTAACAAGAAGCAAGCATTCATCTCTGCTGGATGCTGAGCCAGTACTTTACCCAGTTTTGCAGCATTATACACAGAATGGTGGAACAGCAAATAAGACAGTTTGAATTGATATAAAACTCATGAAACCAGGATTGGGAAGGGTCATAGGAAATAAAATTATGCCCTATTTTGTCATTGTTTATCTCTTAATTTCAGTAGTAAGTACATCAGAAACTGTTATTCAATGTTGTAACTAGAGAGAAATACCTAAACATGATAAGTTCGGGTTAACATACATGCGTTTTAAAATGATAACACCTAAACACTCGCAAATAGCAGGGACTACGATGTACCCATGCTTCTTTTGTTTACATGAGCACTGCCTTGCTTTGGAACTGAGGACGAGTCTGCTGATTTGACTCCTAATCTCGCATCTCATTAGACCCAAATCAGCATCTCGACTGTCTGGTCGTTTGTCGAGTGTGTCTTTTTGTCACCTCGTCGATATCCGATTTGGTCTTCTGGGCAATTCGTCTCAGAGAAACCTGTACCTGGTTGCAATCTTTGTCGTAGTGTCACATGTTGTCGCGAGGGACAGGCAGCATTCTTGACAACCTTTAAGCTATTAAAGAACGAATTATTTTCGCCTGAAATGTTTTTGTCTTCCTGTTGCATACGTATTTTTTGCATACATATCTGGTTATAGACACGTTCCAAGCCAATAAGCTAGGTTTAGGGGCCTAACTTTGTTTCAGTGTTCTATGTATTGTACTTTGTGTTATCTTTACGTGCAGGGGCCTTGTCAGGTTTTTGCTTATTACGCTATGTTAATATTGCAGTGATTAGTATTGAACATTTGTACTATCTCAGTCATTGCTCAGGAGCGTCAGATTTACATATCTTTATAACTGTATTTGCAGGATATTGTACCTACATACTATTCTGTGATTCATGTAACTTTCATTCAGGTTTAAGTATCCTTTTCTTGTTTTTCAAAACATTAAGAATTTCCATAGCATTTCTGTACATTCATTTCAACTATTGCTCTCTACTCAAAGCAACTTTAACTGTACTTAGTAAAACAAGAAGTCATGCTATTTTCTCAACAAACGCTGCGTTAGTTTACCTGCGACCAAAACTTATTGAATACGAGTACTCATTTTATCGAGTCTTGGTAAGTTTAAGCGTTGGGTCAATCCCCATGTACTTTGTGTTAGTTTTTCCAGTCAGTGAATTATATAAATTGTTTATACTGGGGAAGCAGTTGAGCTTTGCTAATACAGCTTTTGCGTTGTTTCCACTTGTAATGTATGAGAGGCTCAAAGTTGTAATGTCTATACTTCTGCTCACTGAGTTGTGGTCTTGTCACCACTTGGTTTATTACATACTTTTGTGCCAACATACTGTGTATTTTATCTATTACAGAATCTTTGCCGTTGCTAAGTATATCATTAACATGTATTACCATTGTTTATGTGCAGTCATCCCGGATTCCAGTTTTTTCCTCTTCAAATCTATAGGCTATTTTTACTTGTTTGGATATTTATTTATTTACTTGTTATGCATGCATGGTCTTATAGTTGTTACATACCCGCGTAAGCTGAGTGAACAATTGTTTATTTTAAATTTTTGTTTTCTCTTATGTTACAAACACTTCATTTGTTCCAGCGACTATTTAATGTCGGTACTTCCCTTATTGTTACTCTTAGCTGGTGATATTCATGTAAATCCTGGGCCCGTTGGTGATCTTTGTGATATTACCCTCTGTCATATAAATGTTCGTAGTCTAACTACTGACAAGTTTAGATGCATAAAAACCGGTATTGTTCCAGACTTTGATATTATCACTCTGTCTGAAACATTTCTTTCAAACAGTACACCTGATGATGACTTTAACTTACCTAGCTATCATAGCATCATACGGAAGGATCGCCTTAATATTGTAGGGGGTGGCGTGGCTGTCCTTGCATCTGAGGCTTTTGCAATTTCTCGTCGCATCGACCTAGAGCTTCCCGACATCGAACTTTTGTGGACCGAGATTAGAGTTCACAATAATAAATTCTTACTTGGAGTAGTCTATAGACCTCCTAACTCACTTGTCTCTTTTTGGGACAAACTACAAGAGAGTTTCGATTTAGCCACTTCTTGTAACATCCAAAATATTATTCTAACTGGCGATTTAAATTCTGACTTCAACACCACGTCGGGTGCAAAGTTGCAGCAATTCTGCGACACAAATTTTTTTAATTTGCACATTCACGAACCTACTCGAATAACATCAACAACCTCTACTTGTTTAGACCAAATAATTTCTAATATACCGAATTTTATTAAAGAACCACGTGTCCTATCACCAATCTCTAATTGCGATCATTCAGTCGTTGCTACCAATGTACTTTTTCGGCGCAAAAAGGAACCTTCTTTTACTAGACAAATTTGGGAATACAGTAGAGCGGATTTCGATACGTTTAGGGATTTCCTTGATGCAACAAACTGGGACGTTTGCTTCGAGTCTGGTAATGTCGAGTTGTGCAGTAAAATTTAGACAAAATTGTTTCTTGGTGCGGCAAATCATACTATTCCAAACAAACAAATAGCAGTTCGCCCCTCTGATCTTCCATGGTACAATTGTAGGCTTCGTTGTGAGAAGCGGAAGGTTTTGCGAGCTTATAAGAGGGCAAAAGATAAGAAACACGATCCACAAGCCTGGAGTGCTTATAATAATGTTCGTAATCAATACCAAGATCACCTGAAATGTGCCGAAGAAGCTCATAATAGTAAACTGAGCGCTTCTCTTTGAAGCGCAAAGCACAAAAATAAAGCTTGGTGGCGCACCGTCAAACAGTTTATGAATAGAAATCAATCTTTGTCTATTCCTTCTCTAATACATGAAAATCGCCATGTGACCGACAGCCTATCAAAAGCCAAAATATTCAATTCTTTTTTCTTAAGTCAGAGCAACCTTGATACTTCAAGGGCCCCAGTAATTCCAACTGTGGACCTACCCGTTGTCATACTTGACTCTATTCAAATTGATCATAGCGAAGTTTTTGACATTCTTAGGAGCTCAGATATCACAAAGGCCACTGGTCCAGATGGAATCAGCGCTAGACTTCTGAAGGAAGGAGCACCATCAATTTGCGTATCGTTAACCAAACTCTTTAACCTTTCTCTTAATCAGGCAACTTTCCCCAGCTTATGGAAGCAAGCCAACGTCACCCCCTTGTACAAAAAGGGCGACTCATATCTATGCAACAACCATCGTCCTATTTCCCTCTTAAGCTGTGTTGGGAAAATTATGGAGAAAGCTATTTTTAAACACGTTTTTAACTTTTTTAGGGACAACTTACTTTTATCGGCAAATCAGTCGGGATTTATACCCGGCGATTCCAATATTAACCAACTGCTATCTTTATATCACGAATTGTGTCTTGCCATTGATCTTCAGAAGGAAGTGAGAATTGTCTTTCTCGACATTAGCAAGGCATTCGATCGTGTTTGGCATGCTGGTCTACTTTACAAATTGGAACGTAATGGGATATCTGGATCACTTTTAAACTGGATTCGAAATTATTTGTCTAACCGACAACCACGGGTAGTAATAAATGGTCAATCATCTGAATGGGGAACCATAAACGCTGGTGTTCCCCAGGGCTCTGTTCTAGGGCCTTTATTGTTCCTGATATTTATTAACGATATAGTAGACATTGTGCGGTCGAATTTAAAACTTTTTGCGGATGATACTTCTCTGTTCCTCTCGGTTGATAATCCAAATTTAACTGCAAATATGATTAACAGTGATCTCTTATCTATTGATTCTTGGTCTGATGACTGGATGGTGACATTTAATGCCCAGAAAACTGATGCTATGTTAATTTCTCGGAAAAGAGACCCGATACATCACCCTCCGTTAGTATTTAAAGATCACCAGCTGGAACATGTGGATCAACATAAGCATTTAGGGCTTGTATTTCGGAATGACTGAAGATGGAACGATCATATTAATACTATTGTGGCAAAGGCCACTAAACAACTAAATATTTTGAAAACACTACAATTTCGTCTCGACAGGAAAACATTAGAAATAATCTACACCTCCTTTATTCGACCTTTAATGGAATCTGGTAATGTTGTCTGGGATGGCTGCAGCCAATCAGATGCATTGAAACTGGAGAGTATTCAATTGGCTGCTGCATGTGTTATTTCCGGTGCCATGCGCACCACATCTAATGCTAAACTATATGAAGAAACTGGTCTTTCTACATTGGCAAAACGTAGGGAAGTTAGTAAACTAATTTTAATGTACAAAATTACTAATAATCTGGTTCCCGAATATCTTAGTAGTATAATTTCTAATGAACAAACTCTTAACAGAAGGTATATAACAAGACAGACCCCAGACTTGCCTCAATTCAGAACCAGAACTGAATTATTTGAGAATTCTTTCTTTCCTTCTACGATAAAAGCATCGAACCAATTACCTCTTGATGTGAGAAACTCTATTACTTTAAGTGAATTTAAAAACAAAATTTCTTCAAATGTGCCTCGGTCACTCAAGCAAACAGAATTGTACTATGTCGGCAACAGAATTGCCGGAGTTTGGCATACAAGACTGCGTTTGGGCCGCAGCCAATTGAATGCCCATCTATTTGATATTGGTGTTACTCAATCGCCAAACTGTCGTTGCGATCAAGGGATTAAAGACATCTGGCATTTCTTCTTTGTTTGTCCTTATTATGCTGTTCCTCGTGATCGCCTTCATACGATAGTAACAAACTATGCCCCTTTCGGCCTTGAAACCGTTTAATATGGCGTTTCCGAATGCTCTCTCGAAATTAATAAGAAAATATTCCTGGCAGTCCAAGATTACATTCTAAAAACCAAACGTTTTCAAACCGGTGTTATTACATGATGAATTGATTTACAATTAATCCTGCATTTGTATTATACAACTGCACTACATAATTATGAATCTTCAATGAGATGGTCGTTAATTAGCAATTTCATTGCTTCTTTATAATGAATCGCCCCACTATCTGTCTTGTGACTCGTGGTGTCCTTCTTTACTTTGTTGATCCAGGGCGGAGCTCTTCCTCCTGGCGGTGTCTTTTAACTGCCAGCAGTTTAGAGCTTCGCTCTGGACCCCTGACGTCTCGTTTGTCCTGTGATATTGTCTTCTTCCGACAAGAGGGGTTAATATAGGGCCTTGCCCTTCTCCCCAATTGTTTTCTTTGGAATAAAATATGGTTTAAACGTATTTTATTTCCAAAAGAAAAACAATTGGGATAAAATATGTTTAAACCAGGGGCCTACCTGTATTATAACAGTATAAGGCTACAACATGCGTGACGGGTTTCACTTAAAGCTTTATTTTGCAATGAAATTAAATGTAAAATAAGACATGGGAGACAGTCCAGTGAGACTTAAGCAAGTCTACGCTGCTAGTACAACACTAGCAAATATAACTGTCCACGCGCCAAATAAAGCGAAATAGCTCTGACAATCAGGACAAAAGAATGCGCAGCGGTGCAGTCACAAGTGGAATTTGTAAAGGGACGACATAGCCTTAGATGAAATATGCACATCTTGCCGATGATTGATGAGTTCATGAACGGATTGGATTAATTAGTGTTGAACATGTTTGTGAGGATATTGACCTTACATGCGTAAGCCGCCACAGTGCTTCGGCCGCGCCCAGCCATATGCATTCGTGCATCCATGCGTCCTATGCCCCCAGCCGGCCATGTCGTGAAACGCCGGGAGTGCGGACGGGCAATGGCAACAAGACACACAAGACAATACAGATCATGATAGTATGACTATGAGATGACCATGATATAAATTAGGCTATATATACTAAACTTGGAATTGAAATAGAACAATTGAACATTATGTATACACAGATGCATGTAAATAAACTGGGGCACGTGTTTACACACCCGTATGCAATGACCAAGTGTGGTGACTGAAAGGGAGATAGTCACCAGTCCCGGGCACCAGTCTCTCTTGGTGTTAATTTTTTTCATACTTGAAATGTGAATGTTCATGTGCTTGCTAATCTTTATTGCATGTATGTGTATTGCTGGATGCATATGTGTGTAAATAGGTATGTATATGTCTACAGATAAAAGAGGGTGGGAAAGGGGTTTCCCGTACTGGCGTACAGGAGCTTTTTATTTACCGTACTGGCGTACTGGAAGCCCTCTTATTTTACGTACATTGTACTATCCAAAATTTTGAAAGATTTTTATTTTCCGTACTACGTAGTCTAGAAAAATAATTACCTGTACCAGCGTACTTACCCCCCCCCCTTACCCCCCTTCATAAAAGGTGACTATAACCCACCGGTAAATGTTACATCTGACCCTACTAGTAAGTTGAAACTGTTTCTTCTGATCCCAGGGGCAGCTTGAACATGTTCTATCTAACCCCAGGGGTAGCTTCAAACTGCTTCATCTAACCCCTGGGGCAAGCGGAAAATGCTCCAATATTACTCTACGGCAAGCTGAAAAGAAGGCAGAGTTGAACCATGTTTCAACACTACCCTTGCACTATGTTTCAAATCACCCCTTTGACTTTTAATGTACATTGATCCATACTGTAGGAATGCACATCAACTAATCACTGTCACACTTTGTGATTTTAACTCTCTGCCATCTGGGGATTTCATACCACTGGGTAACTTAGATTAATATTTTATTGTGTGAAGAATGTGACAAAAAATTTGATAAGAAATATCTACTGGAGAGGGACAAAACAAACATTGCACTCGCAATCAAACACATAATTTGATACTAAACATAGCTTCACATGGTAAAGTGGGCTCAGAACCAAAGGTGTAACCCACGGGTGCAAAAATTGGAAACACATTCATGTGGAGCAGTTATTATTCATGTTTCATTGTACCCCGTGTTCCAACACTCCCCAGTCTCCCGAACACTTCATGTAAGTTACCCTCAGCTTCAGTACGTATGGTATTATTTGTTTCAGTAATGCTCTTTGCTCTGTCGTATGGCATAAAAAGTATCCACCTTAAATTACCATATCCCACAATTCATGCCTACATGTTTCAACATATCCCAAAATGCCGTGACCAATGCTCGTGCCCATTGAGGTCTGAGTGGGTTTGGGGGCCATTGTTGGCATATCAGGTTGATCAGAGTCAATGATTCAAAATTAATATGCAGTTGTTTGCCATTCTGCGGCCTACAAATAAAGCATACGTTTTCTGTTTCGTAAACATTAATAGCAAATCTTAGCGGTTTCGATTTTCGCTTTCGTTTTGTCTTTGTTTTTTATTCTCCATTTTCTGGAAGCAAAGAATATTTATCGATGACTCCGTTGTCTGAAAGTATATATATAGAACATGCATGGGGTTCCTGTTTCAATCTATGATGCCAATAGACATTATATACGTGGCATTTTCCCTCCGACACAGTGAACGAGCACTATAACTGCATACCCTGTCGTGACAATTCGCATCGTTGGATATTCTGACATATACTCGGCTTATCTCGTAAATTATTTACGCCTGCATCACATCTATAAAGGGGAAACACCAAACGGAAAGAAGATACATCGGCGCAATGGAGTGTAATGCTTATTGAAACAATAATACCTACGTGAATAAATAGTTTAATGGAGCCACTACGCCTACTTATTTGTGGAGCACACAGTACTGGTAAAACAACACTTGTCAAAGACTTGAGTAGATTTTTAAAGGTACACGTGGTGTCAGAGGTAGCACGAAAGCTCATAAAGGACCACAAGATATCAAGGGATGTGCTTGATTATGTATCACACTCTTCTGAATTTGAGCAATTACAGTTACTTATCCTAGAGGAACAAAATAGAAGAGAATCACAGCTCATCGCCAATGGACTGAGTATGTACATTTAAAATATAACTCTTCAACTGTCCTACACAATCAAGATTCACATCATCAATTAAACTTTGGAACGAGATTAATTTTAATCTTTACATGTTACCAGTGAAAAAAAAATTCATAACCCGAGAGACTAAATTTCAAAATGAAAAGCAAACTGGGACCGCTTTCTGAACCAGATATATTTACATATGTATGCTTTTTTTCATCTCTCTCTCTCTCTCTCTCTCTCTCTCTCTCTCTCTCTCTCTCTCTCTCTCTCTCTCTCTCACTCTCTCTCTTTCTCTCTTCTCTCTCTCTCTCTCTGTCTCTTTCTTTCTGTCTCTATCTTTGTGTCTGTCTGCCTCTATCTTTCTCTCTGTCTGTCTGCCTGTCTGTCTGTCTCTGTCTCTCTTTCTCTCTCTCTGTCTCTCTCTCTCTCTTTCTGTCTGTCTCTATCTTTGTGTCTGTCTGCCTCTATCCTCTCTTCTGTCTGTCTTCTCTCTCCCTCTCTCTCCCTCTGTCTCTGTCTCTGTCTCTCTCTCTCTCTCTGTCTCTCTCTGTCTCTCTCTCTCTCTCTCTCTCCTCGTCTCTCTCTCTCTCTCTCTCTCTCTCTCTCTCTCTCTCTCTCTCTCTCTCTCTCTCTCTCTCTCTCACTCTCCTCTCTCTCTCTCTCTCTCTCTCCTCTCTCTCTCTCTCTCTCTCTCTCTCTCTCTCCAGTTGCAGTCTTTGGATGTTCACAGTAGGGAACATTCCTGCTTGGAAAATTAGAAAGAGTTTATACCGCATTGTGTGAAGGGTATAGTGAGATAAACCCGAGAGACTAAATTCATAACCCGAGAGACTAAATTTCAAAATGAAAAAGCAAACTGGGGCCGCTTTCTGAACCAGATATATTTACATGCTAATGGGTTTTTTTTTTCATTTATAGCTTTCTCTCTCTCTCTCTCTCTCTCTCTCTCTCTCTCCTCTCTCTCTCTCTCTCTCGTCTCTCTCTCTCTCTCTCTCTCTCTGTCTGTCTTCTTTGTGTCTGTCTGCCTCTATTCTTTCTCTCTGTCTGTCTGTCTGTCTGTCTTTCACTCTCTCTCTTTCTCTCTTTTTCTCTCTCTCTGTGTCTCTGTCTCTTTCTTTCTATCTCTATCTTTGTGTCTGTCTGCCTCTATCTTTCTCTCTGTTTGTCTGCCTGTCTGTCTGTCTCTGTCTCTCTTTCTCTCTGTCTCTCTTTCTGTCTCTCTCTCTCCTCTCTCTCTCTCTTCTCCTCTCTCTCTCTCTCTCTCTCTCTCTCTCTCTCTCTCTCTCTCTCTCTCTCTCTCATCTCTCTCCAGTTGCAGCCTTTGGATGTTCACAGTAGGGAACATTCCTGCTTGGAAAATTAGATTAGAAAGAGTTTATACCGCATTGTGTGAAGGGTATAGTGAGATAAAAAAATGAAATGTCGTAACAGCGTTTTTTCCGCAATACATGTTGACTTAACTCTACTCTGAAGAAATATTAGATCACAATGTTGTATTAACAACACAAGAACCTTTCAATACCATACAACTGTGAGTGAGTAGATCACTATGCAAGTGGTGTGTTTCAGTACATTTAACACAATGCGGACACACCTAGCAATGCATAACGTGCAAATAGAATCAAAGCAATATAATAAACTATACAAAATATCTCTACTTGCTCATTGAACCATACAACAGAGTATTCAATTAAATTCAATTTAGGGTTGTATTTCAGGCTGATAGCCGTATAGATACAAACTGGAAGAGAATATATATATATATATATATATATATATATATATATATATATATATATATATATATATATATATATATATATATATATATATATGAAAGGATCAGAATAATGGCTATTCATTGTATATAATAAAACGCCCATGAGTGCAAGAAAGGGTGTATCTAGTTTAATAGCTTATAGGTTCGTACATGTTCTTTTACATATATTATCTTTCATATCTCTAACATTAATGAATATGATCTTATTACACCACACACCCAAAGATAAAAATTAAAGACACCTCACCAAGGAACTTCACCAAGGAAGTCTGTTCGTTTTTGTCGAATATTTGACAATATTTACTAAAGCTTTACTGGTAAGCCTATTTGTTTTTCTTGATTATCGCTGGCTATTAGATCACACCCATGACAATGCAATTAAAGCAGCCAAGTACATGGTACTTCGTCCAACCGTTGGAGTTCACAAGATAGGACTCTGCGGTGACGGTTGCTACCAAGCATGTGTGGACAATTCTTAAAGACATAGCCTTCGTTTCACCATATTAAAGCGACCCCTAGCGGACTCCTGAACGTTCGGATAATACTTCCGATTCTGGTATACAACTCCTCTTTGCTGTGCCCTATGCCGAGATCAGATTTAATCTGATACTTGCTTGGAATAAAAGATAATCAGTAGCTTTCCGTTGTGTGGGTTGGAAAATCCTCGCCCTTTTCTCCCATCACAAATTCTGCAAACAATAGGCAAGGACAAGAACAGAAGGTTCAAGAACTGCCTAAAAGAGGGCACTGCAGTCAGTGGAGGGCTAGGGTTGTATATTCCAATTACTATACATTGTAATGTGCAACTTAATAACTCGAAAACTGCTGCACATAGGAACACCAAATTTCAGACAGTAAATCTAGATGCGTAAATGAATACCTCACAAACATCATATAACCACGGCTACATAAGTGAAAAGTTTATTCAAGGTTGCTTTAACATACAAACTAATGGGAATACACAGCTCTAGCCCTCCAAATGTTTGTGTATTCAATTGTGTATTGGGGCGAATACACACCTAAGAGGTAATTCTGACCTTTCCTATTTACAACACAGTCATTCTTCCTAGATTTTATTATAATCTTCTAACATTGGGACATAAACTTGAAAGAGTATTCAGACTTCAGAAACAGGCCACTCGAAACATAACCAATAGTGAATATAATGCACATACTGATCCCATTTTTAGGTCCAGAAATTTATTAGAATTACATTATATATACAAAT
Organism: Hermodice carunculata; assembly: GCA_964020975.1. Lineage (NCBI taxonomy): Eukaryota > Metazoa > Annelida > Polychaeta > Eunicida > Amphinomidae > Hermodice > Hermodice carunculata. The sequence goes on from OZ026627.1 coordinate 51,807,971, forward strand.
TATAATACCTTAAATTTTATTTTAAATTACAAAACGGACGACTCCCACCCTACTTCTATCTTTTGCCGATTACACCAACTCCGCAAGTACATGACCATTATACAAGCAGGAAACAACCTTATTTTACAACGGATACTTCTTATACATTTATCAAAAAATGTTCGCGACATGAAATCATCCGTATTTTGAATGCAACACCTGAACCTATTTTGTAGAAGGTACATACTCACAGTTATTTTGGATTCTCGCTCTGTATCAAAAGAAAATTTGTGAAGAATTGTGTACAATTTCGAACTGCTATATTCGTAATCGGTATCAGTATTGTATATAAATTCTTGCTCTGAACGTTTAGCGTCCCTATGATCACTTTATTATTATTGTCATACTCCTATATAGGCTGACACACATGATAGCGGTCTATTAAAGGCCTCAATGTGTGTCTCCTTGACCCACTCACTATCTATCTGCATTAGTGTATGAACTTTTTCTTCTTCCCCTTCTTTCAACTGTCCACTTCTTTTGTGTTTTCCCTCTCTGCGTGTTGGGTAACCACCTGCTGGACTGTGTTTCACACCATCAGTAATTAAGCAACTGTTAATGTCATTACTGCTCTGCTGAACTTGAAACTGTATAACGCATATCTGCAAATTTATTAGTTTGTGATCTGACGTTGTGCAGTTTAACTTTTAATGCTAGTTCAATCATAAATTATATAAAATTACGAACACTCAGGACTGTAAGATCTCGGCACTATAGCTGGGTGTATGTCACTCTGTGAAAATATGTCTTGTGTGGAATTCGCTTTCAAATATTTATTTTGAAAAGTTGCAGGGTAAGTCAAATCATTGAAGAAGAAGACAGTTTGCATCCGCCTGCTTTTGAACGCTTAACTCAGGTAAATGATATGACCTTATTGATTTTTCAAGATCTTTTGACTGCATTCAGTTATTGCACTTACTATACTGCTCTTTCCTTGCAGGTTACATGATGGACCGAGGAATAGATCCACTAGTATATACACAATTTTATTTGGGAAATGCAGCTCTGGGTAGGCTGTTACAAACAGCGGCGGCAAAAGAAAGCATCGTGAGGTATAGAAGAGTCTGTAATTAACGGATATATTTAATATAATATGAAGTATAAAAATGACATGCAGTGTTTCTTTTTGACCAAATAGATTCTTATGGTTCTGCCACTGCAATTGACATGCCCGACTTTCTATGGAAAGGCATTAAAATTTCTTCTAGTATGTTGAACATAATTATGATCTTCCCGGTCAAAATGCAAATGTGCGGAACGAGGCACACAGAATTCTACCATATCTTATAAGGAATGTTTCAAAGTCCTCTCCTGTCCTGATCCTGCATTTGTGTCTATTGTTTGGTAGATAACATATTGTACATTCTCAGTTTTTAATAATTATCTACATTTTAATGTTCTTTGTATGTTTAGGCTCATGTACCCCATTAAATACAAACTGGAAGGTGAAGCACATGTTGAACCAGTGTTTGACGTGCCATTTACCATCATTCTCATCGTTATGGTATTAGATTATTAGCTTCGGTTGAAACCACTAGCTATATAATGAGTCCCAGGTAAATTAACAGCTTAAAATTATCCAAGTTCAGTAAATTAACATCATCCTTGTCGGCTTTGTCGCCTTTGATTCTTTAGTAATTGGTGTGATAAACGCGAATATTCACTTTGCATACTTTAAAATAGTTGGTTCTTGTGGGATAGTCCAATATGCTCCTTTACCGGTCTTTTTCTTTCAGATGGAAAAAAGCCTTGGTTTTTGTGCTGGCACCACACCCGGAGTGCATTGCAGACGACGGTGTCCGGATAACACCTGTACTAGATGAATTGAAAGGTTTTACAGAACACATGACGTTATTACTGTCGTCATTACATATACCCTATTACGTTATACATGATCTTGAGATATCAAAAAGACGGAAATTTGTTTTGGACATAGCAAAAACTAAAATTCAGCAAAGTGACTACTATAGGCGTAAAATATTTGTTTTCATACTTTTGTCAATTTTGCTGAGCATTATTGTGTATGTTTTGTGGTGAATTCATGTCCATTTACCCGAGTATGAGTTCTTTCAAAAAGACATTTACATTATGCTAGCTGTTGTAACAACACCCGCTCAGGAAAGAGAACTCTTCAAATCACTGCATTATCTCTGGTTTTGTTTGTGTAGTCCCCCATTAAACTATTTATTATTTGTCCAGATGTGAGGTGCTTGCACATGTGACAAAATAGGAGTTCTTCATATCTAACTCGATTTAGTGCAAACCTGTTCTTGTCCCCTCAGTTAATAGGCAAAGGAACTATGCCTCTGCCTTAATAAGGGCACGTCTACCAGTTACTTATTAAGCCATCTAAAATAAAAGTTTTGGAACAAACAAGTGAAATATTATAGATATGCTAAGAATCTTGTATGTTTTACCACTGAGTAAATGACTTCTCTTTAGCTTTATTTGGGGGGGGGGGTGTTTTGGGTTTTGTTTTGTTTTGTTGTTTTTTTTTTTTGTTTTTTTTTTGTTGTTGTTTTTTTTGTTTTTGTTTTTGTTTTTGTTTTTTTTTGTTTTTTTTTTTGTTTTTTTTTTATTTCTTACCTTTATCATATTGCATAAACAATTTTATTTTAATATTTCATTAAGACTTTTATGCCTTTACGAGTTTATGATCACATAGATAAATACAAAATACTGCATATAAAAGTAAAGTATTTATTGAATAGTTGCAAAAAATAAAGTCATGCAGGTCCATCTCTTGTTAAAAAGCAAGACTTCGAATACCATGCCACACAGTTCGTCAGCATAGGTTCTTATGGTGACAACAGGAATGGTAACTTGCTTTCTCCAGCATTGAGAGGAATGTAGGCAAGCTAGTTCTTACTGAGGAGAAAAAGCGTTGCCTTTTATCGTCATCAAATTACAGTTAAAAGTAGGTAAAGTTCGTCTTCAGTTACAGTGACTGAAACGTTCTAGATACCGATATTATAAATCTGAGTTACACAGGCCAGCTTGTGAAGAATGCGAATATATCATAAGCTTTGTTAAGATATGAGTGTCAAAATGAGAAGGTTCTCATCTCTTCATATACAATTAACATTTCGTCAAATAATATGATTAAAGACGGTTTGTGGCCGGAAAACGTTTTGGTGGATTTCATCTAGTTCATATTTGTTTTATTCTGGTAATTTACGTGATCATGTTGAACACGCTTTTGAATTTTATGTAAAGTATGTATTTCAGATTGATTTCAGTATTGTGTTTATCTATTAAATTTAATATTGGCATCGGACATTTATATCGTTATCCTTTATCGGATAATTCCAGAATATCAGATGTAGGTGTCGGATGAAAAACTATATGTAGGGTCATCTTTCATAAATACTATAGCAAGACACCCGACAGAGTTAACATCTGCTGACAAATTTTCCTTACATACAAAATTGTCACTTGGTTTGTTCTTACCCGTGCGCAAAATGTTGCAACCATTGTTTGCTGGACATTGCTTGTGCCTATCATCAATTGAAGATTGAGGCGGCTTTTAAATCCATTATAAATTTATTGTCATATACAATCTCCCACACCTTCAATACGCTTTCAGATTGTTTTGAGGTTTACAATAATCTGCTTGTTGTGGGGATGCCTGTAAAACTATATATTAATCAACTAAGGAGTTAATGTTGTCTAATTTGATTCCCCATCTGTATGGTATATTCCACCATTATAAAGTGAATGCTATATCACGATGCACTTCTTTCACAAATATGTTTCCGTGAACAACTTTAAAGCTTTCACTTCTTATATGTTATATATGATTATACTGCCTACTTAGGCATACTGGTAGCAAAAGCTATGAAGAAGAGTATTGTTTTTATGTCACTTTTCATCCGAAGAATAGTGTATTTTCCGTATGTGCTTACTCTATGGTCCTTCTCAGTGTCCAAAGCTACGTTTAACTCAAGCCAGGGTGACAATTTTACGCGGTCATGCAAGATATGTCTGGAATTCATTTAATCTCTACAGGCCTTAACTAATCTTCTTTTATATTTTTCTCCAAAATACACTTCAGATATCCTATTACTAACTATTTTCAGCATGCAACACTTGCTTATGATATTTATTTCTGTTGTTTACTGATACTTGATTCCCTACTGTTATTGGTATTTTGTGATATTTTACATAGGTGCATGACTTGCGTGTATGTGTATGGGAACAATTATTGTCGAAACTGTTCTTATTTATCATATAAACATATACAACACTTGGTACAATAATGGTCCTCAGGTTCAATGTGTATCTGCTTATAAGAAGTTGATAATGTACACTTACCTTTTGATTATTCACCATATGTGTCTCAATACGATATGGCTTAAGCACATTGATAGTATGAATACTATATACAGTGCCATTCGACGTTTGTTGATGAAAATGGTTATGAATCAATTATCCAGATATTTTAAGCCTATTTGTATATTTGATGCACAACTATCCCGGACTGCAGACCTGTTCACGTTTAACTCCCTTGGACATTCTTTTACTTTACTTCATGTGTTACGTTTGGTTTGCTAGATTCTTTAGTAACTTTTACTGCCGTCAATACAGTCAAACGTTACTTGTGGTTTATATAAATAACCCTACCTTATCCAGGAAATACTCCAATATGTTTATTTACTTGTAATTTCTCCACTCTTGATCCTACTAGCAGGAGATAAGCAACTCAGTCCTGGACCTGTTACTAACTTTCGCGATATGACACTCTGTCATATGAATGTTTGCTGTCTGATCCTTGATAAAACGCGGTGTATCCGTGCGGATATTGCCCATCAACACGATATCATAGCCCTATCTGAAACATAGCCAGGAACTGTGGACTACATACAACCGTTGCGCAATAAATATCAGGAGCATCTCCGTACTGCTGAAGACTAACACAGTAGTAAATTAAATAATTCTCTCTCTCAAAAAAAAAAAAAAAAAACAAAAAACAAAACGAAAAATAAAGCCTGCTGGAGGACTGTAAAATCCTTTTTAAATAGAAATCACTGGCCAACTATACCATCCTCGCTATGTGATGGGAAGCACATAACAGACAATGCCTCTAAAGAACAACAATTTTATGGTTTTTTACCTGCGGGATGGTTCAACATTTTAATCATTTTTCGATTGGTACTTTCAGTACGAAGGGTGGAGGGGGTAAATGACCTGTACACTTCTACAGATAATGGAAAATGATGATAATTTGAAACCCAAATTTTGTGATATTTTGGTATTATTTCTTGGACGATCATCGTTTTAAAGTGCTAAGTGTGGGGAAGTGAGGGGGTCATGAAATTTAGTTGCCTAGGTACTAATTGAAAATGATAATAATGTTGAACCACCCCTAAGGCAAAATTATTTTGATACATCTGCAGTTCATAATCCTACATCTCCCGACCGTCCACCTATTAATATCGGAAATTTGAATATTTGCGATAATGAAGTACTTGGAAAAACTTAAATGTCTATATATAAGCAAAGCTTCTGGTCCCAAAAGAATAAGTCCCAGGCTCCTGAAAGAAGCTGCTCCAGTAACCACTTTCTAAATTATTTAATATGTCTTTAACTCAAAATCAGTATCCATCTCTCTGGAAAGAAGCGCATGTTACCCTACTTTACAAGAAAGAAGACCATAACTTGTGCAACAGTTATCGGCCTGTGTCATTATTAAGTGGTACAGGAAATGTATTTGAAAGGGTGATTTCCAAACATGTTTTTACCTTTTTTCGCGACAATATTATCATCATGACCAATCTGGTTTTATACCGGGCGATGACAGTAAACCAGTTATTTGATACCACGATTTATGCGTAGCTATTTATAATGAAAAAGAAGGAAGAATTGTCTTCCTTGACATAAGCAAGCCCTTCGACAAGGTCTGGCATAAAGGTCTTCTATACAAATTAGAGAAAAACGGTGTCACTGGTAATCTCCTGACATGGTTCGAAGATAATCTTTACAATCGCAAACAGGAAGTTGTCCTCAATGGACAATTTTCTAGTTGAGGTACCATAACTGCCGGTGTCCCCCAAGGATCCGCCCTGAGCCCCTTACTGTTTCTAATTTACATCAATGACAATGTGAATTTTGTAAATTCAAATATCAAATTCTTCACCGATGACACTTCTCTCTTTCTTACCAATGAAGATCCAGCCCATGGAGCAGCTGTCATCAATAGTGATCTAGCTTTTTTAGATGAATGGTCTAATGAATGGCTTGTTTCCTTCAACGCCCTGAAAACTGATGCCATGCTTATTTCCTTCCGGAGAATCATTCATGATCATCCACCTCTTATTTTTTACGGACACCAACTCGAGAATGTACCGGAACATAAACACTTGGAGCCTACTCTTAAAGCTGACTTTAAATGGAATTCTCATATCCAAGAAATCATGACCAAGCCTCCAGAGAGTTAAATACAATTTAAATCTTGATGTATGGTCTTGATCTCGATACACTCGAAGTGATCTATATGTCATTCATTAGACCAATCCGGGAATACGGTAATGTGGTCTGGGATAGTTGTGCACAAACCACTCAAAAACTCTTAGAAGTTGTACAATTGTCTGCGGATCGCACTGTAACGGGAGGTATGAAAACTAGGCCTAGCACATTGTACAAAGAAACTGGATGGCAAACTTTGACAGATCGAAGAGAGAGGTCCAAGCTTATTATGATGTAAAAGATCTCTAAATTAACCTCCAGCTACCTATTCACTGCTCTTCGCAACGCCTCAACTCCAGACGGCAGCATTTGCCTTACCAGGGCAAGTTCTAATTCAAGCTCACGTTCTGACTTACCTTCTTATAATTCCAGAACTGCACTTTTCTACATTTTTTTCCTTCGTCCGTCACTCTATGGAACTTACTTCCATTAGAAACTCACGATTAGACAACTCTATCCCAGGTTAGAAGAAAAGTTTAGTGGTGTCTATTTTCTTCATGTATAAGCTATCTTTTGCTATGTCGCTCATTGAGCCTCCCTTAGCAGTTGTGCATTAATATTGTAAATGTACTGTAATGTCCGTCCTGTCTTCGTCACCACTCTACAAGAAGGATTAATATAGGGCTATGCACTTCGTAATTGTATGTCATTCGAAATTTAAAAAAAACTTTTTAAACCACTTGAAGATTCGGTGGCATTTCTTTCTGTACTAGCGTTGAAGACCTCTGAATCTGACATTGACCACCAACCCCGAGATTATCCTTTGGCCATGAGATTGACCTCTAACTTTGATACTGAAATATGACTTCAGACCTTGATATTGAACTCTGACCTCAACATTGATATCTGACGCTGATATTGACTGCTGATCTTGGTGTCGACCTCTGACCTTGGTATTGACCTGACTTGGACAATGGCCTCTGCCCTCTACAATGGCCTGTGACCTGACATCTGACCTCTTACCTTGATCTTGACCTCTGACTTTATCTGAATACATACTTTAGTCTGAGCAATATAGTAGTCAGTGTATCATACAGCGTTGCATGTAATTTTAACTGCCCCATCACCTCTTGGGAACGGTATGTCGAACTGTACTACTGGTGTTATACCCAAGCAAATATTGAGTGGCAGAAAGAAAGAAAGAAGGAGAGAGAGAGAGAGAGAGAGAGAGAGAGAGAGAGGGAGAGAAAGAAAGAAAGAAAGAAAGAAAGAAAGAAAGAAAGAAAGAAAGAAAGAAAGAAAGAAAGAAGGGAAGGAAGGAAGAAAGAAAGAATGTATGTAGCTACCAACACTGCCAGCCTCCCTGGGGGTTGAATGGTAAGCCCAAAGCACTGGGCACTGGCACCACTACCTGTGCACTGATAGAACAGCAGGCCAGGCTTTCACAGTTCAGTTATGTTTGGTTGCATAACTGCTTGTCTGAGGACACAGGGACCAGCTTGTGTGTGTGTGTAGATGGTGGGTGTGACTTTGTGTATTCTGTGGAAATTCAGTGAATTTAACATTAATTAAACTTCTCAACTTTGTTTGCATGGTATAGATTTTTGCTTTAGCAATAGACCCACATATTTAGCTTGGAATGGCAACTGTATCTACAAAAGTTTTGAAGATATGCAAGATTTATAATTTCCACAAATTTTCATATATGAAACTGGCAAAACTTCGCTTCATTGTTCATTGGATGCCGCTATCAAACCTATGAATTTATGTTACAGTGGCACCTGTATCTATAACAATTTTGACGTTGAATATTCAAGAATTGAATCTAACGAATTTGTCTAATTTATATAAATTTGAATACTACCATTTCTGTCCATATTTCATTGGATTCAGCTATGTACTTAACTTGTTAATTGAAGTTGGAATGACACCCCAATCTGTAATAGTTGTGAAATTATTCAGGCTTTAAATTCTGTGTATTCTCCTAATTTGCATAAACTAAAATTCTACAACTTTTGGTTGTGATTGATTGACTGTCCCTATCCCAGAAACCTATGAAGATTTTTAAAGTGTGAATGGTACCTTTCCCTTTAATAGTTTTGATGATATTTAACATTTAAACTGTTTAAGTTCCCCTAATTAGTATAAATTGTAATTCTACAACTTTAGTTTGTGGCTGATTGAATGTGTCTATAAGCACAATACTTATATGTTGAAGTTGGAATGGCATTTCTACCCATAACAGTTTCGAAGATATTCAACATTTAAACCGTTTAAGTGCCCCTAATTGGTTAAAATATATCTTATTAAAAAAACAATTGGCCAACAGGCAATGCCTATATGAAGGGGTCTTGCACATAAATAGACACACAAACAAATAAAAGGATAACATCTAGGTATTGAATAGGTGACAAACAGGACCTTACGGACGGTGGTAAGAAGGAAGGGGAGGGTAAGCCAGTCTGTGAGTATAACATAAAGTGGTAACAAGGGTTATGTACGCCTATTCCATATGATGGATGTCAAACATTGTATCTACCACTTGCTTTTTATGAAATAGTGGACCGCAATAAAAATTTCCATGTTCTTTGAGTAAATTTTTGTTGATGTTCCAAATAGCACTGTTTTATGTTGAATAAAGCTAAAAGTGTAATTTTCGTCTGTAGATCATTTATTTGCAAAATTTATTTGTTAACCTGCAAGAAAAAAATGAAAGGCATCCTCAGACGAGTCTCCACAGGAACAAACTGGAGATTTTACCAAACCAATCTTGTATAGATCGCTATTCAACTGGCTGCGGCCAATTCTCAATTTAGCATAGATAATTCCGATTATCCTATCACCAAAGTTAAATAGTTCATTGCATTTAGGCTGTGTTTTACTTATTTTTGTTTTTTGAATTCATCCAATTTTTTTAAATTTTTAGTCCTTTATTGCCCTTAATTAGCATAAATTATAATTCTACAACTTTTGTTTGTGGTTCATTGGATGCGCCTATAGCAGCGTTACTACCTGTAATAGTTTTCAAGATATTCAACATTTAAACTTTTCAAGTGTACCTAATTAGCTTAAATTATAATTCTACAACTTTTGTTTGTGGTTCATTGGATATGCCTATAGCAGAAACCTGCATATTTGAGTTGGAATGGCACTCCTGCCTGTAATAGTTTTAAAGATATTAAACATTTAAACTCTTTTCAAGTGCACCTAATTAGCAAAAATCATAATTATACAGCTTTTGTTTGAAGTCCATCAGATGCATTTTAGTGCAAACCGACTAACTCAAAACGGTTCCTCTGACTTTAATAGGTTTGATGATATTCAACATTTAAAACATTAAATGGCCCTAATTTGCATAATTTTCAACTTTATGACTATCCCAAACAAATGCCTTAAATTTCATTACCAAGTCAATCATCATGCCAAGTTTGGTACTTTTTGGAACAATAGTGCCCGAGAAAAAATGAGCAAAAGATGCACATTGGAAATAAACTGAAATGTATGCATCCTGCTGGGTCCAGAAATAGAATGGGGGAAATCCTTCCATATTACAGTTGGTCATTATAGTGACTTTGGATCTGTATTTAGGTGATTTCTGGCAGTTGATCTGAATCTCTCTTTACAAAGATATGCTAAACTTTGGTTTATGTTTCATTGGATGCTGCTATGTTACTAACCTATCAATTGCATTTGAAATGGCACCTTTCAGTAATCACTAGCTTATATGTGATGGGGAGTCGCACTATGCAGGCTTCACACTATGTAGCCTTCTTGTTTATGCAATGCAGACTTACTCTACCAATACAGCCTGTCTCCCTATGGATTGAAGGGTAAGCCCAGGGCATGCAGCCTCTATACTGATAGGTATGGAGGCCAGGCTCTCGCAGTTCAATTACGTATGGTCTCATATCAGTGTGGCGACGGTATCAACAGTAACCAGCTTGTGGGGGTGTCGTGTACTACTGTGAGGAAATTCAGTGAATTTAACATAAAATAAAATATTCAACTTTATTTGCATACTATATGATTTTGTTTTAGCAATAGACCCACATATTAGGCTGGGAATGGCAACTCTATATAGAAATGTTTTCAAGATATGTAAGATTAAAAATCTCCACAAATATGCCTCCAATTTGCATAATTTTAATATCACGACTGTTCCAAACAATATGTAAAACTTCGCTACTAGGTCTATCACCATGCCAACTTTGATACTTTTGGAAACAATAGTGTGCTAGACAAACAAACCACAAAATGTGACACGGAAAAAAACAAACAAATGAATGAAAAATTAAGTATTTGAGGACAAGCAAGAAGTCTGTGTTCACACACAGACTGAAAAGAAAGAAAGAAAGAAAGAAAGAAAGAAAGAAAGAAAGAAAGAATATAAGTATATGAGGAACAACAAGAAGTCTGTGTTCACACACAGACGTAATAAAAATAAATAAATAAATAGATAAATAAATAAATAAATAAATAAATAAATAAATGAATAAATAAATAAATAAATAAACAAATAAATTTAAAGGCTAATTTGAGAAAAAAACATGAAGTCTGTGTTCAGACAAACTTAAATATACGACAGATGAAATAAATGCGTTACGGATGGAGTCCAAAATACGTGGTAAGAACTGAGGCGGGCTCCAATTAACGGCTTCATATTAAAGCTAAGTTGTGGAATTAGATAACTTTAGTGTGGGCTCACTCCTTATCTCACGCAAAGGCGAGTCACAACTAGGGGCGCCTGTGTGCGAAATCCTGCTCTTGCCATCATTAAGTTTCAACCGGGTATGAAGAAACCATAAGTTGAAATGAATCTTGTAGGATGACTCTTTACCTCGGAACTATTCAAGAAGTAATGTCATCGGACAAGAGGGTAAGAACATGTCCGCAGCTTCGCAAATGATAATATTGGAATGAAAACCGCTTCTTTGCTGGGGGTAAGGATTTCAGGGAATTTATGTGATCGAATATATGCGTTCTTCTGCCAATCGGTAAGATGATTTTGATTTGAGATGGACGGTCATATGGAGCCTGGAATATTATCTTGCGCACAAATCTTGCAATCGTTGCAGTTTTGGTAAATATGTTTCTCCGCAATTTCCGTAAATAGTGTCAAAATTGTCAAGTACCTATTTGACTAATGCATTATGCAGTACAGGAACAACGTCTTGAGACATGTATAGTTGTATTAAAAAACAATATGTTTATTTCAGACTCCGCAACCCATAGGTAATATATATAACAGATACAATAGAAAATTTAAATAAATTAATCTACGCTCTAAAACTAACTTTCTGTGTATTCTGCGTAGTATTCCTAATCTTTTTTCTTATCGTTAAGCACACAGAATGGCTCAGCTGACTACCGAGCCCATATCGCTGAGGTATTTTCACATGTAATGGTTCCTGTTTTTCTATTCAAGCAGAGATACGTAACTGATTGTGTAACCTTGTTTATTGAGCCGAATAGTATTCATTTGTACTAACACATGTTTTGCTTAAGGCGGTTGGTCTGAAACCACAACGAGGCACTTCTAATGTTGGCCTCTCAACATCTTTTGATCTCACAAATATTGACTAACAAATACATTGAAGCTGTATCATGGGCATACAGTGCAATTGTTAAATGCATGTACAAGATTTACAGATATAAGACAAACAGAGGTGGTCCCAAAATGATCCTCGGGCGTTTCACGCATATAATTGGTAGGTGATCAGAGGCTGCTGCGGCTGAAAATGTCGTACCCATTGCGTTCTGTATTTCGATTGTCTTCAAGCAATGAAAAGGTTGTATCTTTGATGCCTTGGCAATCGTCCTTGAAAATCATTTCTCCTCCTTTCAGATCCTTTTTTTAAATTTTGACATTTCTCCTCATTCCAACAGGGATAAATCAGAAGGAAAGACACTAAATCTTCATATTTTCGAGACAGCCACAGCATCTTATGTCCGAAACCCCCACCTATCTTAATCTACCCCGAGGCCTAAACATCCCGTGTGAGCTACAAACATCGGCATCAACATCAATATCAATATAAATATCAAACGAGATCTTTCAAAATCTGTCACATTTGACAAATATTTTTCTCCAAATGTGGAATCCATATCAATGTAAACTACCTGACTGATTTAATTTCCTCGATTTTCTGGTAAAAATCTGTTACCCTGCGAACCACTCATCTGTCTTTTAATGGAATTTAAGGGTACGGAACATGCTTGGTGGTTTCCCTCTGATGACCCGTGTGTAAATTCATTTGACTTCAGACGCCTAAAATTTTCAAATATTGTAATCGAACGTGACTATATTATGATAATGTTTTTTTTGGGGGGGGGTGTTTTTTTTTCAGAACTACACGCAAGATATGGTACTGTTGCTCCTGTTTGCATATTTGGGATATGTAGATTATTCCATGCCCAATCAGTATCGTTGATTGCACCGATCCCTCCTAGCTTTACGCACCTCCCTAAATGTTATTAAATCAAAATTTATGACTTTTCATCAACCTAATAAATCTTTCAATGTACCTGAAATTTTAATAAATAATATCTTAATTAAGCATGTAGATACCTTCAACTTCTTGGGACTTACTTTAGATGATAAACTTGCTTGGAATAATCATATTACTAAAATAAGTTCCAAAATATCAAGAACTATTGGCATCATTAATAAGTTGAAGCATTTTCTTCCCTTAAATACAAAAATTACCTTATACAATTCTTTGATATTGCCTCATACAAATTATTGCATACTTACCTGGGTATTCAAACATAATAAAATAACAAAGCTTCAGAAGAAGGCAGTGCGTTGTATATCTTGTAGCAATAATAATGCACATGGTGAATCAATTTTAAAATGTTTGAACCTATTGAAGGTAGAAGATTTGTTTACTTTTAGCCAAACTTAAATTTTATGACAAATTTGTACATGAGAAACTTTCGAGAAGACTGCCTTCATTGCCATATGTATCAAATAGACATATACATTATCACGATACTACAAGTATAAGAAACGTTGGGTTATTTATTAATCAAGTTGATAACAAATTTGCGAAGGAAAGTCTAATTTTTGATATTCCAAAAGTCATAAACTCGACTGTTGACAACATTAAATAAAACATATTCTAGTAGCCTAAAAGTTTTTCAAACTATGTGAAAAGTGTTGTTTTTTTTTTTCTTGAACAAATACAACCACGAATGCACTGTGTATGATTGTTACATTTGTCAACAAAATAATTAATCTAAAGATTTTTGTACACCATAGCATTTTAAAATAGTTACAAGAACTTATTAATCATCCTGATGTATAACACATTTCTTTAAAAAATCAGCATGTTCATAACCACAATTCTTGTTACAAGGGTGGCTCTTGCGACAGCAACATGCATAATGTTATAGCAAGAGTCTCCTTTGACCAACTTAGACAGCTTTTTATTGTATCAATATTTATGTATTATAGCATTTGTTGGTCATAAATAAAAGAAGTTCTGAGTTCTCAGACACTGTTATACATAAAAACTCCAAACTTGGCATGATTGTACCTCCATACAAGGAGTTTGACCGTTTTATACAGGGGAATGAAGATGTTCAAAATTATGCAAATTAGGGACATTTGAAATTTTAAATCTTGAATATCTTCACAAGTATAATAGATAGAGATGTCATTCCAACTTCTACTAGGGGGTTATTGACCAGTGCGCATCTAATGAATTGAAAACAAAAGTTGTAGCCATTTAAATCATGCTAATTAGCAGCATTGGAAATTTTAAAACTTGAGTATCTTCAAAACTATTATAGATAGAGATGTCATTTCGACTTCTACTCGGGAGTTATTGACCATTGCGCATGTAATGAGTCTAAAGCAAAAGTTGTACCAATTTAAATTATGCCAATTAGCAGTATTCGAAATTTTCAATCTTTGAATATCTTCAACACTGTAACAGATAGAGATGTCATTCCAACTTCTACTAGGGGAGTGTTGACCATTGTGCACCTAATTTATGAATAAAAAAAAAGTTGTAGCAATTTAAACTATGCTAAATAGCACCATTGGGAATTTTAAGTTTTGAATAACTTCAAAGCTATAATAGATAGAGATGCCATTCCAACTTCTACTCCTGTGTTATAGAATAGTTGTACACTGCCATACCAATATCCTTTGAAGACACATATGGTATGCAGCAAATCATCTTGCCCAGTTTTACTGCACTTTGGGCAATTGGTACGTGCTGCCACCGGTGACGGAATCTAAAACTAATAATTACTCGGGGACGTATAGTCGTAAAAACAGTAAAAAAATGTTCTGAACATAATGAAATGAGTAACACAAAATTATAGCGTGACATAGAACTAAAGCGTTGAAAATTGTGTTGATCTTTGCTAGAATTTAGGATCTTTATTTCCCACAAAAATTTGCGACTTCCTCATCCCATCCGGCGAGCGATAATAAGGAAACGCAACGAATCAAACATTGGGGGATCAAGCTGACATCTGACCATGTCCGTGATTAAATTTCACAGTGTTTGTTGCTTCAGTTAAGAAAACGAAGAAGAGTGTATGGAGATTTGATTATTCCGTGTTGAAATTATATTTGGGAAGCTCGGAATTATAAAATGTCTCTGACTTTTGACGCGTTGAAAGATAATTTCGGATCACTTGTTGATCAGACGTCACCCAACGTGCTGCTCAAATTTGTGATATGGCTGGATGTGAAAGTCGCCGAGTACAAAGTTCATGGTCGCTTGCTGATAAGTGAGTAGAAGGTGATATTACATGATTGAGTAAGAAATACATATTTCCTTTTACCAGAAGTCAAATAACAGATCAAACACACTAACAAACGCATGTCAAGGAGGGTTTACTGTCCATTCTTTGGCATTGTAAAATAGTGGATTATAGTTAGTACTTCAGGTCGCAGAGCTATCCTGACACCTGCTGAGGGGTTCCATTTAATTAAAGTTAGTACGTCAGCCTTCAGGTTGCAGAGCTATCCTGACACCTGCTGAGGAGTTCCTTTGTAAATGCGCTGAAGTGACTATATATATATTTCTGTATCTACACTCATAAAACTATATATTTTCTGTTTTGTACAGATGTGTAGTTTTCTCTGGCGTGAACAGAAAAGTTGAAGTCATTATGGTCAAAACATAAGTGGTACTTTTGTGAAGGGGTCTCCAACACTTTGCAGCATGATTTATCCAAACATATAACAGATGCAACTTGAAAATATGCTTAAATGTACCTTGAATCATAACTTAGGAAGTCAATTCTTGGTTCTCTTTAAACATGTAAGTGTTTATTTTATGAGCATTCAAAGTTGTTTGACAGACTCTCAGACAACTACTTCATTTTTGGAGCTTCAAATAATCAAAAGTCAGGTAAAGAAATGTAATATAAAAAAACTGAGACATGACTTCCTAGGTTACATTCTTATCTTCCAAATCCCATTGACTTTGTAAGAATTGATCAAATACTTTTTGAGCTAGCTAGGCTGTCACAAAATGTAAGATGTCTTAAAAATATGTTAACTAGAAATCTGCCATGGAAGGTGAAAGAGAAGATTTGAAGGAGTAAGAGGCCATTGCACGTTACATGAAATCTACTGGCCCCCTCACATTGTTCTTTTGTCTGCAGTGTTATGGCCTATAATCACACAAAGGGCTTGCCTTTAGATGTGTTGTCAGTGAAAAAACATTAAAATACTAGTACATCGGAAATGAAAATTTTTTATCTTATCTTACACAACCTTGAGCCATTACATGGTGTCTTCTTGTTTGTTTCACATGTGAAGGGCATGATGCTCTTTTCATCACAAGTATAACTGTGGCTTATATTGCTAAATAAACAAGTACCTAATTAGACCAGTTACCGTGTGCATAATGTAAAATCATGCCTCATTGCACATGTATATCCTGGCTGGTGCTCAGGTGGATTAGCATGTCTAAGTAAATAAACAAAATTGACGCTTGACAGATGCTTTGTAATGAACAATTTTATGCTTAATTTCTCACAAAAATAAAAGGGTTACAACAAAGCTACTTGATACGATGGGAGATCACCAATATCTTTTACCGAAATGACAAAAAGGCAAGTTTGATGGGATGTGATTTTCAGAGCATATTGACCCATGGCTCTAATACCTTAAATAACGGGAAAACTTCTGCGTTTCTTATGTTTTGTAAATTGTTCAGTATATTTGAAATGCTGATGTAGAGTTTAAAACCTCAGATGCAAAATTAACAGAGTTATTGAGTGTTACTTTCACTGAATCCCATGGTAGCAGATGCACACCTTTAGCCAACAAGAATTTTTGTTTGTTGAGCAGCGTGCGGTGACAAATAATCAGAAGGCGTCATAAAAAAATTCACAGTTTATCATCAGTGCCTGCGTGGTTTTTTTTTGGCCGTTGTTTAGAATCCACCACCCTTTTACAGTAATATAAATTTGGTATATACTGTACACCAGGAATGTATGAATATGAGTGAACTAAAAAAAATATCTCTGCTATCGATGTTTCTTGATACATTTAGTGATATTATACCAGAAGGTATGTAATTATGTCCATTTTGTATGGTGGGGTACAGCGTTCAGTGAGCACCATGTTGCTATGGTAGTATTTCTAGTTCTCGCTAGATGGTGTTCCTCGTAATGCTTAGCCTTAGGCACTCAAGCTTTCAAGTGGGGTATGAATGCCATGGATCACCACCATCAACAGTCCTCGCTAGCTCAGGTGGTAAGAGGAGGGATTCGGGAAAGGGTTCCATGTGAGGGTTCTACTCCCACACAGGGCAGTGGGAGAGGAAGCTTGAAGGCGTGTGTGTGTGGGGGGGGGGGGGGAGGGGGGACTCAATATAAGGAAAAGGAGTGTGGGGGAAGGACCCTCCACCAAAGAAGAGTACCATTTTTGGTCTTGTTGCACCCAGTGCGAGTTGATATCTTCATATGGACAACAAACCATGCTATAATCTATACATATACATATTTGTGTGTGTGTGTGTGTGTGTGTGTGTGTGTGTGTGTGTGTGTGTGTGTGTGTGTAACATGTAACTTTTATATTCATATATATATATATATATATATATATATATATATATAAGTTATATGTTGGCTTCCAGTCTCTATTCTCCAGCTTTTCTGGAGTACACAGTTATAATTAACAGATCTATTGTGACAACCAGTATGTGGCTAGCTTGAGGATGTGAAGTAATGCCTTTCTTTTAAACAGATAGTAAACAAGATTTACAAGGTCCATCAACATGGCTACAGCTGATAAAACACCCAGACATTGTCACTAATGAGAGGAATGGAACACCACATGGAGACCAGACGGCTGGTGCTGAAAGAGACGGCAGGTCTATATCAAAGAGACAGGTATACAAGAAAAACTCTTATATATTTCAGTCAACCAATCCTAGCATATTGCAATATATTTACCCGCAGGCACATTCACTTGTTTGAACAGAGGAAAAACTTGTGTTCCAGAATTTTGCAGTGTTTTCAAAATTGTAGATTTATTCTAAGAGTGAGAAACACAAAAGGTAAGTAATTTACAAGAGCTTATATTATGTATGCGTGGTTTTTTTTTTTTTTTTTTTTTTTTGCTTGCTTATTTCTTGTAAACAAGGAGCCCATGGGCCTAATGCTCCACTGGCATCATGGCTGTATTGCACCTGTTCATTTCAAAGTTGTAAGTCCTCAAGTGGCTTTTGAACATATAAAGTTTATGTACATTTAATGTAAAAATTGTCCACCAGATGGAACTTAGCTCCACATGTAATCATAGCTTATTTGTGCAACTCCTGTGATGAATATTGTTGCATGTGCCAAGACAACAATGAGTGACTCCTTAACTTTATGTCCCCAGTGATTTTAGGACAGAAGATCAAGGACACACAGAATGTGTAATATAAGAGGCCCATAGGCCTGGCTGATGCTGTGCTGACATTGCCATTGAAGCCCAAGCTAAACCCTGCTATTACAAAATCACCTCTTTCAACTTTACCAGCATGGTGACCTCACAAAAATAGGTCAAAGTTACTGATATTACAGAATGTATATACAATTCTAGCTTTGGACATTGTCTTTTTATGCTATAAATTTGACAAGTCTGATGGCACACCAATATGGAAAAGAACCTAGATTTTTATACCCCATATGTCCTAAAAGTTATATTGGGCTAACTTGAAAACTGTGGACAGTACTGCTTTATTTTCACATTTTGGCCTGTATATTACATAATACTATAGGTGGTGCCACCAACATTGATGTTGACAAGGATTTTTATACACTTTATAACTCCTAAACATTATATGGGCCTATCTCAAGAATTGTGGGGTGCAGAGCATTCACGAGATGATCCCTATATTCAAACTGGCCAATTGACCTTGACCTTCAACTCGGATTGAAAAATTGTTATGTTCAAAATATGTGCCCCCACATCCAGCTTTCCATATATAGTCTGTTCAAATCGGGGCATAACTTTTGGAGTTATTGACAAAAAACAATAAACTTGGGCAAACGCCAAACTCCATAATTACTAGGTCACAGTGACCCAAAAAGCAGGTCACCAAGTACAGTTTTATGTATTATGTAATCAGGTACGATTTTGATCTGGAGGCTCCATTGTCTTTGCCATTGATATCCAAGCTACACCCGGCCATTACAAAATCACCTTTTCAACTTTACAGGCATGGTGACCTCACAAAAATAGGTCAAGGGCACTGATATAACATATCATTCTGCCTTTGGCCATGGTCTATATATCCTATAAATTTGGCAAGTTTGATCCAATTACTTTTTCAAATATGGAATTTTACATCACAAAACACATTTTGGTTCATAATTGCTGTCAAATTATAGATGGCACCACCTGTATCATTCGCAACTTAGACTTTGACCTCTCCCACAATCCCACAAAATTTGGTGAAGATCTGCCAAAAATTAAAGATGCTAGAGTGTTCACAAGATTTTCACATTTTGATCGCTATAATTACATAATAATGTAGGTGGCACCACCAAAATTGAAAGGGGTCTAGATTTCCCTACACCCTTTAAGTCCTGAAAGTTATGTTGGCCTAACTTGAAAACTGTGGACAGTATCGACTAACATGCAAAAGTTTATGGACGGAAGGACAGACATGAGCGGTTGCATAAGCTCTGCGACCTTTGGTCAGCAGAGCTAAAATGTTATCAATTGTCTCTACTGAACAACATGTTGATATGCTTTCGTTGCTTTCACACACACACTGTTAAGTCATACTAGCATTTCATATATTTCTCATTTGGTTCAATTGTCCCAGTATCATGGCACAGCAGCCAAGAAGGGCTTGAACTGCTTGTTTCCAGAGGATGTAAACAACTAGGATTGAACTCTGAAGTTTTTAAATCAGCTGTTACACTATACAAATAATGATGAAAAATTAACCAAGTCTCTCCTTAGGTGAATCTGACAACAATCACTAGAGCCCACAGGTTCACTATAAATGGGAAGTTACCACTGACCTTTTGCAGCTGGATACCACTTCTTGTCACAGCTTAACAGAAGAGAGTGGGAGCCTGCTACATCAAGTGGGCCCCTTGACTGTAAAGAACCCTTGGGACAGTACAGTTTGGAAAGTTGACATCAAGAGTGCCACAGAAAGTAAGTATGAATTCCTGCAGTTTTGAAGTTAGACTGTCAGCAGTTTTCTTTTGGACGTAGTCTTTGGGGGCATTGTGTCCATACCATGGTAAGAAAAGCCATTGATCTGGATTTCTGGCATACTGGTACTTCAATGAAAGATCTTTTTATGACATCAGAAATGAAAATTGCAATCCCTGTATACTTGGCTAGCACAAGTATTTGAATATTAGCAGCCAAATTTCAATTTTCTGTGGGAAAGATCTACACAGACTTAAAATCTTTTAACTCATTCAGTGCCAAATTTTTGACAGTCGGGTGAATTGCGTAATTTTTGAACAATCAGGCCATCAAAATTTAGAAAATTAAACTTTCATTACAGGTGTTGAGTTACATATTTTTATGAGCCTGGGGTCTTGTTCAATTTTATGCTAAAAGACGCCACCTCATAACCCTGTAGTTTTGGAAAGGCAACTCGGGAAAGATGGTACTTTCAGTGCTGTCCCGTTAGTGACACGTAGGTAACTATGGTACCCACATGCTGGGGTTGTAGCCTTACAATATTATAAGTTGTACAAAATATGATTCTGAATAAAAAGAAAAAGAGTGAGCTTTTATTTTAAAATATAATGAACACATACAAGGTTTTCATTTTTGGTGTATGTGTTCCCTATGTATCCCAAACATGAAAGATTTGTTTGCATGTAATGATGTGGTTAATTCACACTTCCTGGCATCACCTGTGTCGATTTACTAGAAAGTCCTGTGGAATGATTTGTAGTGATTTGTTGGAGCTTGACACATGTACTAACCCTTAGATAACTTTTACATCACGGGTTCAGTAATTTTTGGTACTCTTATAACCTGTAAATCAACGCTCTGTTTTATGTCACTAACGGGACATTTGATTTGAAATGGAATCAAAACTGGAAACTATTTTGATTGCATAAAATGATACAACCAATTTAACATTAGTCCTTCTTAACATACGCCTCTGAGGAAAAGACCATCACATTGGAAAAGGATGTTTCAGAGAGGATAATTGGCATTTACCTCTCATCTTGTGTATCTATACTTTGATGGAATTACCATTACTTTACGTGACCACAATTTGATGCTTCAACTCATCAGCCTCGTAAAAGAGGTGCATATATTACTTACTGTTTCCAAACTATGGCTCCAAAGTCCCATCATCATGGAAAGAGGAAAAATTAAAGCTTTAACACATTAACAATAGCATGAGAAGGCCTTAGAAGCTATGCTGACATCTAGAATTGTCCCGTTAGTGACAAGATATAAATGTTTGCTGCTCTGCGCATGTTAAAGTAGGTTTCTGCAAAGTGGATTACACCCAAGTTCCTACACCTGCACAACATTAATATGGTTTTACCTACAGTTCTATAGCTCATTCATACTAAATCTCTCAGTTTGGAAAAAATATATATTGAATTTGTATATAATACAAGGAATCTATTTGATTGGGTCCATAAGATGACATGATGTGGATCCAATCACATAAAGCATATACATGCATGTGTGTCATTAATAGTGACACATTTTTGTATTCATGCACACACACTCTGACTGGACAATATTTTGTCTCCACTTTTGTTTTTATTTAGAATCTAACAATACACTACCAATAGTTGTCTCCTTTGGATAAAATCCATACCCAAACAGTTCCTTCCATTGACATAAATTCAGGCACAAAATTCAAATGCAAACTGATTCTGAAACCAAATCTACCACTTCTGTACTTAGGATATTCAATTCTTCAGTAGTTTGGGCCTTTGTTAGTAGTTTTTTCCTCAACCATTCTTTTTTTATTCATAAAAAAAACTTTTCTCCACCTCATAAATGCACATTAATAATCCAAAAGTTCTCTCCTTTGGATACAATTTATTGCAAATTCAAACATTTTTCTTCTTTAATATAAATTCAGGTAGCACAATTCAAAGTTCATGAACTTTATTTAACATTTCGATCTGTAGCTATTTGAGTTGTTCAAGCCTTGGTTTTGGCAATGGTTTTCTTGAGATTTGAAAATTTCTCGTCCATATGTCTGGCATGCAGATTGTCCACCTCAAAAGGCCCAGTGACCTTTGATGCTTAAGGGTCCATGAAACAGAAACAAGAGGACTGTGACAGTCATGTGCTCAGCTGACATGTACATATATACCCTTGCGATATTTTAAGATTTGCCCCCCCCCCAAAAGCCAAATAAATGCATAAAAAATATATATAAAAACAAATCAATGGAGCGTGTCTATTTGAACAAATCTGCTAGAGACCCACAATGCTACATGTACATTGCCACAAAGTTTACAGTCAATCTGACTAACAGTTTCGGAGAAGAAGTCAAAACTGTGACTTAGCATTAGAATGCCCATTGACTTGCATAGTAATCAATAGGAAATGTGCATTAATGGGTAAGTACCCGAATTAAAAATCAGGATGACACAGCATTGCAACTTAGAAACATTTTGTTTGACCCATCCACAAAGAACATATCCACCAAGTTTCAGCTTAATCTGAGTGATGGTTCTGGAGAAGAAGCCGAAAATAGCAGTCACACACAAAAAAAAAAACATAAAAAATTAGAAAAAAAATCACAGCACCACACCACCTGATGAACAAATTCGGAACCACAAGTCCATAAGAGTGTTTCTGTGTGATATCAAAGCAATCGAGTGAGCGGTTTCAGAGAAGAAAACCTTTGAAGATTTGCCCCCAAATACAAAACAAACAAACAAACAAAATATAACCAAATCATAAAAAATCCGAAAATCAATGGAGCATGACCCTTTGAACAAATCTGCAAGAGACCTACCCAAGGTACAATGCCACCAACTTTGAAGTCAATCTGAAGAAGTAAAAGTAAAAAATGAAGAAGTAAAAATGTGAGTTAGCATTAGAATGACCAGTCACTTGCATAGTCACCAATAGGAAAAGTGCATTTACTGACAAGTACCCGAATTTGAAAAAAATTGTTATAAATCAGTAATGTACAGCATTGCCTCATAGTGAACAACTGTGTCTGACTTTTCCACATGGAACATATCCAGTAAATTTCAGCTTAATCTGAATGATGGTTCTGGAGATGAAGTTGAAAATAGCAATAACACACTAAAAATCATAAAAAAATTAGAAAAAAAATTGCAGCGCTTCCAGGTGAACAAATTCACTACTGAGAGTCCACGGGAGTGTCATTGTGGGATATCAAAGCAACTGGGTGAGCCTTTTGGCAGAAGATTTTTAAAGATTAGCCCCCAAAAAGAACAAAGGAAATTCATAAAAAAATCCAAAAATCACTGGAGCATGGCCACTTAAACAAATTTGGTAGAGACCTACCCAAGACACATCCACACCACGTTTGAAGTCAATCTGGCTGACAGTTGTGGAGAAGAAGTAGATTGTTGACGAAGGACTGTAAGATAAGCTCAACTGCTGACAAGTCAGCTGAGCTAAAAAGGCAGACACACACTCAGTGCACATATGACATTTTATGATTTTGGCCTGTTATATTGAACTGTTGTGAGGTTTTTGCCGAGGATTACCATTTGCATATATGATTTTCATCGTACAAATCACATGTACAGTCCTGTCTGACCACACGACCAACAAAATTGCAGGCTGGGTCAGTGTAGAAAACAGAGTAATAGCTCTCCACGAGGATGGTCTCTGCTTTGAAAATGCCCATGTCTACTGTGGTGTGGCTTTTCCAGCTTCATCTCCATCACCAGCTGACATTGCTGCCAGATTATCAAGGATCTGAAGTCATAGACTGAATTAGGAGCTGTGTATTAGCTAGCCCGGTGTACCCAAATTGTGCGTTCAAAGATGTTGACCTACGCTTTTTTTCTCTGGGAACACAGAAATGCTGGTATTTGAATGAAAGGTCTTCTTATGAGGTATTTGAATCTGGGATCATTATGGGGAATCAACTTCATCAGCATCACTTAGGTTGTGATTGACACTCCCAAAAGTTGATACCAACTGTCTTAAAAAAAAACTAAACATCATCACAGAATTTTTTTAAATTTAAGAAATGATGATTTCACTGAACGTTTTTTTCAAAGCCCAGTCTAGAAATGCAGATAAACATGTAAGGGCAAAATATTTGAGCAGGCTTGGTGTATATTTACATGTTAAATTCATTGCAGTAAGGCAGTAATGACAAAAATTAATAATTTGGTTCAGATAATATCAATTAATTTTATGTTAGCATGGTGAAATAACCAAAAGGATAATTTAGGGTCACTAACGGGACATGTAACTAACGGGACGAATAGGGTTTATATGTCCCTCCAATCTAGTGAGTATGATAGATACAGCTTATGATTCAATATGAAAAAACACAGATTTAAGTAAAATATTTTTTTCAATGTAGAGCTCGATCCAATGTGATGTACATTTTATGCTATGAGTATGTCACTAACGGGACAGTTATGGTTCACGTATTTGATTTTTGAAGACACTGGCCTTCTCCACACCTTCCTGTTAAATGTTTTTTTCTGTCTTGTCAGCCAAGTAAAGAGTACCACTCACAAGCTTCAAATGCATGATAAGAGTAGCCGTCTGTTACCTTTTTCAACAGGTCTCTCACCATAATGTCACTAACGGGACACATTACAAAAAATTTTTGGTACACAGGTATATCATAATCATATGAAAACCAAACTCCCATACAACACAAAGTTTTATTTTCTTATCAAACATGGCGTTGTGTGTTTATCATAAATGACATTTTCTGGTGCTTGTGGAATGTATACATTGTCAATCTGGTGACTTAATTTTGTCAACTTGAACTTGGAACATGTCACTAACGGGACAAATTGGTATTCTTAAATGCCATATCTTTTACAGAAGTATAGGTAGGGATCTAATTTAAGCTCCCAAAATAGGGCCGGCCAAAGTTAATACTATGATATAGTTAGCCATGTAAAGTACCCTATAGATCTTGTGTTGTAATCCAAGACATGTTTGGTACAAAAATTACGCAATTCACCCAGTCAACAGCTTTTCTGGTTGCGCATTGGGCACAATGCGCCCAATGCGTGCCGAGAAAAGCTTGTCTCAATCAATACTAAATAATTGTCCATCCCATGTGCAAATATTTCTGGAAATAGTTTTAGAAGCTACAAATATATTTGAAAAGAACCACAGCTTGCCAATGTTTGGTGAAGCCTTCAACGTGTCTCCACGCTACACACTCAGCCCAGCCCAATGGTACACCAGCTAACTTGTGCTCGTTTTCCACTGGCTTAGTCAGTATTCCAGGTTATTTGGTTTTAATAAATTATTAATCACAATCTAAAATTTGGTTGTCCACTGGACAAGTGATATTCAAAAGTCACTTGTCCAACCTAGATATCCCCTTGTCCAGGACAACAAGATCATAGGAATTGTAGAAACCTGTCCTTCGCAATCCATGTGAAACAAATGTGTCTAAACTTTATTTTAGAATAATGTGGAACTGGGCATGTGAAGGTTGCTTTCTAGCAAACATGCGATTTTGGCTTCTAACTTCAAAGTCATTGCAAAATATGCAATACAGTAGTCCTCCTCTTGAGAGGCCTGTTAGCTTAGTTTTAATATAATAAAGTATCAATAGAGGTCACTTTGGTCGTGTGTGCCTGGGGTGTGGCTTTCCCGCGCTTTAAACACGTGTTAGGAAGAAATATGAGAAGGAAGTGGGAGAGAAGCAGAGGCAAGCATGGTCACGGACATGCCAACACGTCGCGCTGGAGCTGCCAGTGCAATATAAGTTTTTTGATTGTCGCATGTGCCAAAACCAGGTTATAAGGAAAGCTGGGAAGCCCACACAGATATCGAACCTATACTCAAGGAGCCTATATTCGACTCCTGTTGATCAGGTATCGAGTGTGATACTGTGTGTCGGGAATGTAAACCAGTGACTGAACATTCAAGTTATGAAAGAATAAAACACGCGAACTGTTAAAGTTAAAAACCTCTCTCAAACTTGTTATTTCGTTTTGCTTGCCACGGCTATATACCAGCTACAGCCAAGTGAAGGCTAATCAGATGTAATTGAAAGTTACATCTGAAGTTCGATATCTAGCTTTTAATTTGGAGACCCACACTGGACAACAGTGATCATAGGCTTTCTTCCGATTTTATAGCCGGATTTCTTGGTATATATCTCATTTCCCAAATATGGCTGAGAGAGGTCAAGAAGAACTAAAGAAGGCCAGAACTGCGGCCAAGCCACTTGTAACGCGGCGAAAGAACGAATTGATTGCACTTATAAATGAAGGAGCGGATCGAGTACGAGTTCGCGCAAAAGCGCAAGAACTAAAAAATGAGTTTGAAAAGTTCTCAGATTCCTATGAGTCGTACGTGTCACCAGATGACCCTCCAGATTACTTCATTTCCGTGAGGGATGAAATGACAATGTGCCTGCAACTGGCGGGAATAAGCTATGACGCCCAAGTCATTGAGCCAGCAGAAAGTGAGAATGGATCCAGAAGGTCCAGTCGTAGGTCAAATGGCTCTTTTGCTAGTGAAAGGGCTAGGGCCGCGGCAAGAAAGGCAGCGCTGCAGGCACAGCAAGCAGCATTACAAGAGAAACAAAAATTAGCACAGGCAGAACTCAAACTGAAACAAAGAAAGGAATATTTAGAGTTGACCACGAACATTGCGGTAGCAGAAGCCGAGGAAAGAGCCTATCAGGAGGCAGAACAAGAATTTGAGTATGACCGTGCCAGTGAAATATACACCGAGAACCAGTTGACCACGTGGAGCCAAGAGCGGCGCCATTGGCGGGACAGAACGCCAACACGCTGGCATTTCAGCCAAGACCTACAGTGTCTCATGAAAGTGTAAGAAATGAGAACGATGGTTCCTGGATAAATGCTATTAACTCATTCCACCCTGATGACGCTTTTTCCCGCTAATATCTAAATGTCGTCTGCTAATTGTATTTTACTAATTTAGGGATTATTTTTCAATATTTTGGATGAAACTTGCATGGAAGATCATTCCAAATTATATGCCCATGGTCAACAGCTTTCCTTGGCGCGCTCTGGGCGCAATGCGCCCAGAGCGCGCCAAGGAAAGCTGTTGACTCAGTCTTCTATCAGGGTGGAATGAGTTAAAGCAAACCAAGAACAGCAAAGACACATGTTATCAGTGTTACTATTGCCCAAGGTAGAGCACATGAGTTTTGATGGTGATCCATTAAAGTATTGGTTGTTTATTAGGGCATTTGAAAATAATGTCGATAGAGAAGCTATTGACGACAACACAAAATTGTCTCAGTTATTGCAACACTGTACAGGTAAGGCCAGAAAGTTGATTGAATGTTGTGCCATTATGCCGCCTGGCGAAGGTTATATGAAGGCCAGGAAAATGTTGAAAGAAAGGTTTGGAAATGAGTACAGTATTACAGAAGGGTGGGCACAACATATCACCAAAAAGCAAAATATTAGAGCAAATGATAGTGCCTCTCTGGTCGAATTTGCAGATGAACTGAAAGGTTGTAGGGAAGTTCTCCATGCCATGGGTAAAATAAATTAAATGAACAACCAGACGAACCTCGTTAAAATAGTAGAAAAGCTTCCGTTTTTTCTACAAGTTAGGTGAAGAGAAGTGAGAAAGATATTCACAAATTACGAGAGAGTTCCTGAATTTGATGATATTTGCAAATTTGTGCATGAAGCGGCTCAAGAGGTTTCAGATCCTGTTTATGGTAAGGTTATGGAAGCAAATAAAGAGTGGTCACGTGGTTTGAAAACCAAGAGGTCAAATTACAGTGTACAGACTGGTGCTAAAGGTGGTCAAAGAACCGAAAGGGTACAAAATGAAAGTAATGGTTCAGGTGGTATAAATCGTACAAGAACATGTGTTTTATGTGAAGGGGATCACGCTTTGCATAACTGTGAGGCATTCAAAGAGTTAAAGCCTGAGGAAAGGTTTAAATTCAGCAGAAGCAAACGACTTTTGTGATAACTGTTTATTGCCAGGTCACAGGTCTGATTCATGTAAGAAACAGTTGTCATTTACAGTGCCTGGTTGTGGTAAAAAACACAGTAAATGGCTACACATAAGTAAAAAACCTGAGACCCCAGTTGAAAGGGTACCTAAATTAGCCAATGACCAGCAAAATGCTGAAAATGGTGAACATGCAGGCTACTCTCATGATGAAGAGGGGCATAGTGTTATAGGGGCCGGGGCTACAAGGGTGGCACTACCCATAGTGCCAGTCAAGGTCACGACAATGGGAGGCAGGCGCAGCCTGCACACATATGCGTTATTGGATAGTGGTTCTACCAGCTCTTTCTGTTCATCACAGCTTGCTAAACAGCTTGGTATCAAGGGTAGAGAGGAAAAACTATCACTGACAACCTTGACATCCAGCACGACAAGTGTTGACACTGAAGTCGTTAGCATACGAGTATCACATGTAGATGGGTCAAGCAAAAGTGTGGTCAAGCTACCCAGGGTGTATGTCCGACAAAATATGTCTGTTTTTGCAGATAATATTGCAAGTCAAAACGACATAAAGAAATGGTCACATCTCAAAGGAATTCAAATACCAGAAATTGACAAAAACAGTGTACATCTGTTAATTGGACAGGACACGCCTGAAGTACTGTTACCGACGGAAATCAGGCATGGAAAGAAAGGTGAACCTTACGCTGTCTAGACACTGCTAGGCTGGGCTGTAAATGGTCCTTTGGGAAGCCGTCAGACATATAATGCAGGTGTCAATGTGGCACATAGTAATTTCACACATGTAAATAATCTGCACGAGCAGGTACAGAAGTTCTGGGAAGTTGAATCGGGTGAAATGATGTATACAGACAAGTTAGGAACATCAGTTCAGGATCGTAGAGTATTGTCTATGTGGGATCAGAATATCAAAAAGGTCGAGGGACACTATGAGCTCCCCATTCCCTTCAAACAAAATTCGCCGGATCTTCCCAACAATAAAACAATGGCAGAGAGCCGATTACTGTCTTTAAGTAAGAGGCTACAAAGAGACAACGTTCTATATGAAAGGTACACGGCTGAGATTCAAAACTTGATTGACAAGGGGTATGCGGAAAGAATTCTCGAAGACAAGTTAGGGCGTAATGACGGGAAAGTGAACTATTTCCCTCATCATGCTGTCTTACATGCACAAAAGCCTGAAAAGGTTAGAATCGTATTTGATTGTGCGGCCAAGTATAACGGTACATGTCTGAATGAGAGCGCATTGCAGGGACCAGACCTGTTGAATACATTAGTGGGAGTCCTGCTAAGATTTAGACAGGGGCTGGTAGGGTTAATTTCAGACGTGCAAGAAATGTTTTTACAGCTGTCAGTTAGCCCAGACGACCGTGACGTTCTGAGATTTTTGTGGTATGAAAATGGGGACTTTTCGAAATCTGTTCTTGAATGTAGGATGAAAGTTCATCTGTTGGGGGGTATTTGGAGCCCAAGCTGTGCTAATTACGCTTTAAAACGTTTAGCAAAAGATGAGAGTCAAAATTATGACAAGACTCTGGGTCGCAGAAGCTGTTGACAGAGATTTTTATGTGGACGATTTACTGACATAAGTGAGGTCTGCAGCCCAGGCAATACCCTTAGTGGCTGATCTTAAGGAGTTATTAGCAAGGGGAGGCTTCAGGCTTACAAAATGGATCGGTAGTGACAAACGAGTGCTCAAGTCCATCCCTGAGTCAGAATTAGCAAAAGGGGTGAAGGGAGTCAATCTTGATCAGGATAGGTTGCCTGCAGAGCGAGCATTAGGAGTTCATTGGGAAGTTGAGTTTGACAATTTTGGCTTCAAAACAGTCAATAAAGAGAAACCGCTGACGAGAAGGGGTTTGTTAAGCATTTTGAGCTCGGTATACAACCTGCTGGGTCTAGTAGCTCCCTTTGTATTGTCTGCAAAACTTATCATGCAAGAGTTGTGTCGAAGCAAGTTTGAGTGGGATGAGCCTATTCCTGTTGTGCAGTTAGAGCAGTGGACGAGATGGGTTAATGACCTGTCAGTTCTGGAAAATTTTAAAGTAGAAAGGTGTCTGATTCCCTCTGAGTTTGATGATGCAAGGCATCAGATTCACTATTTTTGTGACAGTAGCTTGAAGGCCTACGGGATGGCGGCCTACTTACAAGTTACAAATTCAGAAGGCAGGGTAAAGAGTTACCTAATAAGGGCCAAATCGCGAGTGGCGCCAATTAAGCAAATGACCATCGTGCGGTTAGAGTTAACTGCAGTCACTTTGGCTGTGAAAATTGATGCAATGCTCCAAAGAGAGTTAACGGTTCCTTTGCAGGAATCTGTATTCTGGACAGATAGCACAGTCGTACTGCTGTACATTGCCAATGAAAGCAAACGGTTCAATGTGTATGTTGCTAACAGACTTGCATTCATTCACGACCACACAAAACCATCACATTTTCGGTGGGTTGGGACATCTGAAAATCCTGGTGACGATTTGTCACGTGGATTGACCGCGAGTGAGTTAATTGACAGTGATAGGTGGCTACATGGGCCACAGTTCTTGAGCCAGCATCCAGATACGTGGCCTAGAAATCCGACACTAACCAGCATTTCGCAGGATGATCCTGAAGTAAACAAAGAAAGTCAGGTTTATGTAACAGGCAAGGTCAGATGTACTGTAAAACGCCTCATAGAGAGCCATACCAGGAAATAAGAGAGCTTGAAAGGAAAGCTAATGTAACAGAATCAAAAGGGGTGCACAAGTCGAGTTCGATAGGAAAGTTAGACCCTATAATAATAAACGGAGTGATTTGTGTTGGGGGACGCATGAGGAATGCGTCATGCAATGATGTAACTATACATCAGGCCATACTGCCAAAGAGGAACCACATAGTGACATTGATAGTCCGTCACTGCCATCACATGGCAGGTCACTCAGGGGTCAAACACGTGTTGTCGCTGGTACGAAGAAACTACTGGGTGGTTGGTGGTAGGCAGGCAGTAAATAAAGTGGTCCGAGGCTGTTTTGAGTGTAAGCCCAGAACATCCCCTCCATGTAAACAGAAAATGGCTGATCTTCCGTTACAAAGGGTTACACCAGATAAACCAGCTTTTACATTTGTAGGAGTGGATTATTTTGGTCCATTTTTAGTGAAACGTGGCCGTGCTATGGTGAAACGTTATGGCTGTGTATTCACTTTTAGAGCTATACATATTGAGGTAGCTCACAGTTTAGAGACAGATTCATTCATTAGAGCATTGAATAGGTTTATAAGCAGGAGGGGCCGACCCGAACAAATTAGGTCTGACAACGGGTCCAATCTGACAGGGGCCTACAGGGAACTCAAGGAATCCATTAGGTCATGGAACGATCTGAAAATTAACGAATTTCTACAACAGAGAGAGATTCAATGGCTGTTTAACCCCCCACGAGCATCCCACATGGGTGGCGTGTGGGAACGCCAAATTAGGACCATAAAAAAAGTCTTGAGTGGCTTAGTGAAAGAACAGGAGTTAACTGACGGAGGGTTAACTACACTATTGTGTGAGGTAGAAAGTATAGCTAATGGCAGACCATTGACAAAGATATCCAATGATCCCAGAGATAGTGAAGCACTGACACCAAATCATATTTTTATGCTTCGAGCACACAGTCCCATGCCAATTGGCGTCTTTAGCCCCGATGACAAATACTGTAAAAGGTGCTGGAGACAAGTGCAATATTTAGCCAACATATTTTGGCATAGGTGGACCAGGGAATACCTAGTGGAGCAGCAAAAAAGACAAAAGTGGGTAAAGAGGGAAAGAAACCTCAAAGTGAATGATATTGTCCTGATAGTAGATGAAAATTCACCCAGAAATCAGTGGCCCTTGGGGATAGTTGTTGAGTGTTTCCCAGGCAAGGATGGGTGCGTGCGAACTGTAAGGGTCAAATTTCGAAACAACACATGGTTCAGGCCGATACACAAGTTGTGTTTACTTGAAGGCGACATTGAGAGTACTTAAGCCATGTTACATGATTTGGGATACAGATCTGAATTGTATTATGTTGTTATGGATAAATTTAAAGTTGAAAGTGCTTGTATTAGTTTGGTAAATGATACGTTGAGACTGCTCATTTAAGGGGCCGGTGTTAGCTTAGTTTTAATGTATTAAAGTATCAATAGAGGTCACTTTGGTCGTGTGTGCCTGGGGTGTGGCTTTCCCGCGCTTTAAACACGTGTTAGGAAGAAATATGAGAAGGAAGCGGGAGAGAAGCAGAGGCAAGCATGGTCACGGACATGCCAACACGTCGCGCTGGAGCTGCCAGTGCAATATAAGTTTGTAGCTCAGCTGACTTGTCAGTCAGCTGAGCTTATCTTATGGTCCTCCGTCCTCCGTCCGTCCGTCCGTCCGTCGTCCGTCTGTCGTCCATCAACAATTCACATTTTCGACTTCTTCTCCGAAACCGTCAGCCAGATCCACTTCAAACTTGGTGGGGATGTGCCTTGGGTAGGTGTCTACCAAGTTTGTTCAAATGGTCACGGTCCAGTGATTTTTGGATTTTGAATGAATTTTTTTGTTCTTTTTTTGGCAAATCTTAAAAAATCTTCTTCTCTGAAACCGCTCACCCAATTACTTTGATATCACACAGAAACACTCCCTGGGACACCTAGTTTTTAATTTGTTCACCAGGTGGCGCTGCAATTTTTTTCTAATTTTTTATGAATTTTTGTGTATTATAGCTATTTTCGACTTCTTCTCCAGAACCGTCACTCAGATTAAGCTGAAACGTGGTGGATATGTTCCTTGTAGAAGGGTCAAACAAAGTTGTTCACTATGTGGGAATGCTGAGGATTCATGATTTTTAACGATTTTTTCAATTCGGGTACTTGTCGGTCAATGCAGCTTTCCTATTGATTACTATGGAAGTCAATGGGCATTCTAATGCTAATTCACATTTTCAACTTCTTCTCGAAAACCGTCATCCAGATTAACTTCAAACTTGGTGGGGATGTACCTTGGGTGGGTTGTTCAAATAGTCAGGCTCCAGTGATTTTTGGATTTTTAATGAATTTTTTTGTTCTTTTTTTGGACAAATCTTAAAAAATCTTCTTCTCCAAAAGCGCTTACTCAATTGCTCTGATATCACACGGGAAGACACCTGGGGATACCTAGTTCTTAATTTGTTCACCAGGTGGCGCTGCAATTTTTTTCTAATTTTTTATGAATTTTTGTGTGTTATCGCTATTTTCGACTTCTTCTCCAGAACCATCACTCAGACTAAGCTGAAACATGGTGGATATGTTCCTTGTAGAAGGGTCAAACAAAGTTGTTCACTATGTGGGAATGCTGAGGATTCATGATTTTTAAGCATTTTTTTCAATTTGGGTACTTATCCGTCAATGCCACTTTCCTATTGATCACTATGGAAGTCAATGAGCATTCTAATGCTAATTCACATTTTCGACTTCTTCTCCAAAACCGTCATCCAGATTAACTTCAAACTTGGTAGGGATGTACCTTGGGTGGATGTCTACCAGGTTTGTCCAAATGGTCATGTTCCAATGAATTTTAGATTTTTTTATGATTTTTTTTCAAAAATCTTTGCAAAAGTTTTAATAGGAAAGTTTAACATGGGAATTTCTTGTAATGGTTATAACTTAAATAATTTTGGCGAGATTTACTTCAAACTTGGTGGGGATGTGCCTTGGGTGGATCTCTACCATGTTTGTTCAAATGGTCACGCTCTATTGATTTTTGGAATTTTCATGAATTTTTTTGTTTTTTGGGAGGCAAACCTTATAAACTCTTCACCTCTGAAACTGCTCACCCAATTCTTTTGATATCGTACATAGACACTCCCAGGGACAAGTAGTTCCCAATTTGTTCACCAGGTGGTGCTGCTTTTTTTTTTTTTTTTTTTTCATGAATTTTTTATATGGTTTTGCTATTTTTCACTTGTTCTGAGAACCGTCACTCAGATTAAGGTGAAATGTGATGGATATGTTCTTGTGGAAGGGTCAAACAAAGTTGTTTACTGGGTGGCACTGCTTTAGATTCCTGATTTTTAAGTATTTTCAACTCAGGTACTTATCAGTCAATGGAGCTTTCCTATTGATTACTATGTAAGTCAATGGGCATTCTGATGCTAATTCACAGGACAACTGACATGAAATTTACTGTTTACTTGATAACTTGAGATCTGTTTTGAGTTAGTACTGTGGTGTTGGACATGTTAATGTTTTTGTATGAAGGTCATGCTCAGACAGTACATGAATGACTTTGACCTCGTTTCTGGGGTCACAGTGCAACATACATGAATTTTACTCTTCATTATAACTTGAGAACTACTTGAACCTTGATGTTGCACATGTTAAGTGTTCTTTTTTAGTGGTCAGACTTACTCAGAACATGGGTGACCTTGATCCTTTCCCAAGTTCACAGAGCTGCAATTGTGATGAATGTCAAGATCAGCTGAGCATGGGCTGTTCACACAGCCCTCTTGTTTGATTGTCGCATGTGCCAAAACCAGGTTATAAGGAAAGCTGGGAAGCCCACACAGATATCGAACCTATACTCAAGGAGCCTATATTCGACTCCTGTTGATCAGGTATTGAGTGTGATACTGTGTGTCGGGAATGTAAACCAGTGACTGAACATTCAAGTTATGAAAGAATAAAACACGCGAACTGTTAAAGTTAAAAACCTCTCTCAAACTTGTTATTTCGTTTTGCTTGCCACGGCTATATACCAGCTACAGCCAAGTGAAGGCTAATCAGATGTAATTGAAGGTTACAAGGCCCCCATGATGAGAGGCCACTTCATTAATGCAACAGGTGTAACCTTTGCACTATATTTTTCCCCAATGAGAGGCCACCCTTCTTACAAGGTCACATTTCTGATGCATTTGGGGTGGCCTGGGGGGGGGGGGGGGGGGGAGCACTGTATACATGATACAATCATGTGCACTTGGTATAATTTTTTTTAAAATAATTCCTGCTGAATGTATTCAACCGTAAGGCCATCCTTAAAAATATTGTTTGTTTGCCGTAACCCAACCAACCCAATGAATTTACTGCCTACCCAAATATTTTTTTTTATTCAAGGAATAAATCCTTAATTATTCTATATTACTAATTTTAGAATTTGAGGATGTTGGCCAAAAAAAATTTTTGGCCTACCTACCCTACCCCCAAAAGTTTAGATTTAGATGTTACAGCAAACCAACATATATTTAAGGATGGCCTAATACCTGTATATCTTGCCCCAGCAATACAAGATATCGATGTGCATGACCTCCCTGTTCACTTTGCATATTGACTTTAACAGAGCAGACATGTCATGGACAGGACAAGGAAGATGATCCCAGGTGCATCCCTACAAGTGAAACAGTTCTCCCAAACAACACAGGAAGTAACATCAGTCGAGCCAGCAGCAGCAGCTCAAGTGTCACTGTGACCACCAGAGCTGCAAGGGTTAAGTCTGCTCCTATTAAAAAAGTTGTAAAAGGGGTGCACACATACCTGTGCCCTTTTTGTAAGAAGTGGGTGCGTCACACATCAAACTACTGGAGACACTTGAAGATCCATAAGGGCAGATATATGTATCACTGTAATGCATGCCAAAGGGGGTTCTTCAGGAAGTCAAATTTTGTGACTCACAACTGTCAGCGCAGGTCTCTGAGGGGAATAAAATCAGCCGCACCAGATCTGATAAACAGTGGCGGAAAAACAGGTACGTGTTTCATCACTCTCATGGCCAAATTAGAAGACAGAGACTGCTAGTTTTACATATCATTTGCTATTTATACTTGTACACCCCACCCCACACTCATGAAGGGGCCATGTATTATCTTTTTTTTGGGGGGGGGGGGAGGGAGGGAGTTACTCTTCAGGCAAACTTTGGCCAAAGGATGTTGTTGTCATATCATAACGATACCTTAAAAGCAAAAAGAGCTACCCTTACCAAATTTGGTGTGTGGAACCCTCTAATGGAGAGCTTGAATTGGATTGCATATGTGCAACCATGACCCCACTTCAAGGTCACGAGGGTCAACTCTGCTATTAGTAGAAGTGTCAGCATTGTTCCTCTTATGAAGTTCTTTGAGTAGCATTGACTTCATTTCAAGATCATGTAGCTCAATGAGTGCTGTAAATGTACTTATTTTCACGGGTGTAAATTTTGATGATTTTTGAATTTCACACAAAACTCATTAAATTTTTAATTTCATTATTTTTGACAATTTCTATTAAATCAATGTTAAACTGCTATTTCACTATACATGTAATTTTATTTTCATGGTTTTGTGCCATCAGCTAAGTAAGCGAAAATGAAAATACAGTGAAATAAAAGCAATTTACAGTACATTGGGTGAGGGGTATGGAGATCAGAGAGAAGCTTTTTTTCATACATGTATGTATTTCTTTCTGTCAAAACCGGCAAATATTGACAAGTAGTTTGATATTTTGCATGAAGCACATGCTATATGTATTTATTCCTCCCCCACCACCCCCCCACCCCCAGTAAGGGGTCATTCATCATGTTTTTATGCCGCCACCACTTTGGCAGGGCCATATGGATTAAGAGGTTTTTTTTTGGGGGGGGGGGGAGGTCTTACATGTACATCTGTCTTCCCACCACTCTATCCAATCAATGACTGTTGCCACAAAATCTCAAAAACACGTTGACTGATTAGGTTTCCGGAGTACTGTGGCCTATTTATTTCTTAATGGGAATGACTTGGAAGCACTATATATCCAGTGTAAACAGGCCTGATTATAATAATACAAAATTTTACATGTGACAAATCAGAACAAAAAGAGGAACAGGAAAAGCGCAAATTGCCACAGAATGTACACAAGGATCCCTCATTAACCCTTTCCTCTTCAAATTGCCCAGATGTGCCTGGATGTAAATTGTCGTCTTCCATAGTAATGTTCTTATTTGTAGAAAACATTTTTCGGATATTTGTATGTGAGGCCATTCATGATGGCTGCCCTAGGTACAGTGCTGGCAGAAAGTCTTGCTCCAAAACTCTGGGGGGTCACCAGTGGAACCACTTACAGGTACCACTTTTCAAAGTGTAATAAACATTATAGTTCTGACACCATAACCAGTTTAGGGCCAATGGGGGCCACAGGTAGGTACAAGAAGCACACTGAGTAACTAACATCAAACTTCCTAACAGTGTTCTCTGCAGGAGTCGCTTGTACAAGTTGTACCCGAGGAGGACCACGCGGAGGGGCCACCAGAGCAGACGGTGCAAAACTTTCTGACGGCACTGTAAATGTCTTCCCTTCATGTAATGTGATGTTATGTTAACTTTATGACTTTCGTTCAGGGATTGTGACTTAACCCTTTCCCCCTTGAATTGACACTGAAGTCAACAACTTTTCTTGGCATGAGTTGGGCACTAAGTGCCGAACTCATGCCAAGGAAAGTTGTTGACCTGGGGCATGTGTTTTTG
Source organism: Hermodice carunculata (assembly GCA_964020975.1). Lineage (NCBI taxonomy): Eukaryota > Metazoa > Annelida > Polychaeta > Eunicida > Amphinomidae > Hermodice > Hermodice carunculata. The sequence goes on from OZ026627.1 coordinate 51,845,432, forward strand.
ATAGGGTTCATCTACAATTCTCAGTCAAAAGTTTCTTTCATTACGTTGAAATTAGTTGAAAACACTGAAGCAGATGACATTTGACCCGCAGCCGGTTTTGGCCAGTTTAAGGGGGAAAGGGTTAATAATTATATGGTCTCATTTAATATAACATGTTTATAGGGTCTTTTTTTAAGTTTATAGGGTCCCTGCATGATATATGGCATTATCTAATAAGTAATATAACAAGAGTAATCTCAAGAAAGACATACTTTCATGTTGAACAAATGTCTGCTGCAGATTTTGGCATACAAGGATGTTCATTTTAGATTTTATCTTTCAACCTTTCAGGGACCAGGGAATTCAAGGAAGTTGTGCAATCTGACGATAGCCCGCAAGCTCCTGAAAATGGGCCCAGCAGTTCACCAAACAGCTTTACGCTGGATACAATCAGCTCAAATTCAGATGTCAAGAATATTGTAACACATGGTCAAGACGTAATTCATTGGAAACCAAGCTACATTGATGAAAAGTATATAGCCAAGAAGCTAAATCAAACTGATCAGACAAAACCGGGAAGCAACATGGAAAAATCATCAGACTTGGAAGTTTTCAAAACTTTGGAAGACTTGTACAGGGAAGCCCGGAATATTAAAGCAGGAATGGCAAAAAGTGAAGAATCAGAAGGTAAAATGTTGGTACCCAAACTGGAACCATCAGTTTATGTTTCTTCAGGTTGTGAGCCAGAAATTAACAGTATCGAAGAGGAGGGTTACATTTCTTTTGATAAACATCAGTCTGTAAATATTGGAGTTTGTCCTCAAAATGTCATTCAAAGTGACGGAGATCAGTATTATGATTATAAGATTGGTGCTGGCAGATCTTTCGAAGAGACAAACACATCATTAGATTTACGGGGTGGCAATGTAGCAATTTACCCCGTACCAGTGCCAGTGACCATTGTGCCCAATAGGGGTAAATTGCCACATAAAGAACCCTTACCCAGTGCTCCCAGGCACTGGAATCCACCCAGTTCTAGGCAGGTCATGGTGGATGGACGCCCATGTTTTGTATGCTCCATCTGTGACAAAACTTTCACACAGCAAGGCAACTGTACACGGCACATGAAGATCCACACAGGCAGCAGGGACTACGTCTGCCTTAACTGCGGCAAAGCTTTCTTTCGCAAGGACCATCTCAAGAGCCATGTCTGCAGAGCGTCATGTCAAAATTCAGTTCTATGAATATGTATGTGCCAGATACCAAAGATGCATCCAAATATCATTGTTTCTGTCATCCATGACTTGAGACAGCTGTCAAGAGACACCAGGTCTTGAAAGATCACCCGTTGGAATAATTGGTGTTTAAATGTCTAGGAAAAGTGTTCAGTGTTTAAAGATCAACTGCCAAGGTATCATAAATATACTCCTGTGGGACTGTGGGAAAAAACGAGGCCACCCCAGTCTTCTGGCAACCTTATGCTGGGAAAGACCAGACTTCAACATGCCAATGATTCTGCCCCTTTCAAATTCTATGAGCTGCTATTGACCAGTATACCATGGCCCCGTCGATTCACATTGACATGTGAATTGCTGGTGGCCCCTTACAAAGCAATATAGACACCCCAATATTCTATATAAACTAATATTTAGGGGAACCTACACTAAACGAGTGGGGTAAAGGGTATTTCTGAACAGCTTACCGGGGCATTTTTATTTTTCATACATCATACACTACACAGGCAATTTTTATTTGGAGTACACCATACTCAGATGCAATCCCATACATCATACAGGGATAAAAATACTAATCATACAATGTAAACATAGCTGTTATTTGTCATACCCGCACTGCAAATTTCCTGATAACAAAGATCAATAAACAAAAAACAGGAGCAGGAGCCTCCCCATGGGGCCTTCACAGTGGATGAGAGTTCACTGGTCATCCCTAACCACCCTTTGTGACCCTGTTTTCCATCCCTCACACAAAGGCCTGATAGCGACAGTTACTTGAAGTAGAAACCAATGAGCACTAAGCAAGCAGTCATAAAATGTAACTGATGCTGTGATTGGCCGTTTGTACTAAATGAAGAACCAATCAGTTTTATTATATCATTGAAATAGCAAGTCACACACACATGAAATGTTCCCTTATGAATTGAGATCTGAATATTTCAGTGTGTGATACTGGTATATTTGGTCATGATAAAAGTGATTAGGTTACACCACAAACTGATTAAATATTCCTATTAAAATGAATTAAGAACCATGCAGTTTAAATATCATTGAAATAGCAAGTCATAGCTGTCATGTAACCCTTTTCATTTGTGAATATTGGTTTGTTTGAATTGAACCTTTGACACGGAAATTTTCGGCCATTTTAAATATGATCTGGATTAGAATCGGACAGATCAAGTCCAAATTCAGTCAAACATTGCCAGATGCATGTTTGTGGTTGCGAGCATACGTACTTGCTTCATCAGAAAAACATTAAAGTTGCTGAACCTAATATTCAAGGGTCTACAAAGTGTTTATAAAGATTATCACAAAAGAGGTACAATCCTCTGGATCTTCTCTTGGCTGCTTTCTGAATGATAAACAAATTTAGATGAGAATTTGTAAATTTGAATGGGAAAAATATACAGTATAAAATGGAGTGTAAATTGACAAAAACAATAAGAGGATGCCTTTAGACACCAATTTTGTCGATTTTATTTTCCTTCAAATGTAATATATCTGCAAAAGGCCTGGGCATTTCATGATTTGTTCAGCCGTATCTGTGCTTTACGCCTGTCGACAATGCATGTGATGCCTTTTGTCGGGGGCCAATAGCTCTGAAAGTTTTACAATTGCAGTAGGTCGTAAAGTTTTACAGACGATGTATGACTGGAATTTCTCAGTGTTAAAATTTATATACAGTAATTTGGGCCTTGAAAGACCACTCCAATATTTACCTGGCTTGAGAGACCACATTTGTCAGGTTTCTAGTTCTATCTCTTCCGTGTTATACCTCTAAAGAGAGACTGCTGGTTTTCAACAACCATTTTGGGTCCACCGAAGGTGTGGTCTCTCAAGCCAGGGACCACTGTATATGCCACGTACAAAATACTTGAAGAGTGCTCAAGCTTAATTCACCTTTTATTTTGAGTGCCTTGTGGACAGCATCTACTAGTAAAAATTAACACCAGAAAATGTGTCTTATTTTCTGTACAGTGGACTGGCAAGTTTTATTTACTGTACAGTGTATTGAGGTAAAGTTATTGACTGTACTGGTGTAGCAGGATCCCTCACCCTCACCCCCATCTTACACTAATAGGGGTGGCCTCTTTTTTCCCCCCAGGAATATATATATATATATATATTGCTTTATTTCAGACTCATCAGTACATGTACATGTTGGTCCATAGTGAGAATTAGTAAAAGAGAAAGAAAACAAAACAAAAATTTTATAATATATTAACCCAGTTAGACAAAACCAATTATATGACTTTTGGTACAAAAAAAGCTTCCAAATATCCGAGATAATCTAAAAATTAAAGTTAAGGATAGCTATTTGGAACAAATAATATGTTGTAAATTTTGGGGAATTTGGATTGATGAGAAGCCAAACCGGAAACAACGTACATCAATAAACTAAGCAAAATTATTGGAATTTTCAAGAAAATTAAATATGGACTTTTGCAAGAATAGTTTAACTAAACTATATTATACTTTAGCTTACCCTTATTTTTTGTACTGCAACATAACATGGGCTGCAAATTGTGTTTCAAATTTAGACAAATTTTGTGAAAATACAAAAGAAATTTATATGCATAATTACAAATTCTGACTTTAATGCCCATACTGATCCCATGTTCAAACAATTTAATATACTTAAACTTGAACATATGAACACATGCACAACTGCTTTATTTATGTTCAAAACCCTGAACAACCTCACACCTCTCATTGTTCAAAGACTACCATTCACTCTTACTGAACTAGTCAATCCACAGATTTGTTCGTAACCAGAGCCCGGACAAATCTTGGTAAATTTGCTATTAAATACTGTGGATCTCACATTTGGAACAATATTTCTGCAAACATCAAACAATCACCATCCATTCATCTTTTCCAAACAAAAAAATAAAAAAATAAAAATAAAAAACAAACCTGATTTTATTATAGTTGTATTATATGTTGTTGTTTTTTTTGGGGGGGGGGGAGGGGAGGGTCAATATATGATCTGCTTCCCATGTACATGTATTCATGGTACTCTATGCTGAACATGTGGAATTACTCAGCATAATTTGTCACTATACATGCAATCATTTTTTACTGAATGGCTTTTTCTACATTATTTCTGTTTATATTTATTTCCATGTGCATTTGCTACCTTGCATGTACATGGTATGTCTGAGTGCACTTATTATTTGAGAGATACTATAAGCCCAACTGGGTTTCCATCTCTCCTGTGTTAGTGGGGCTTATCTTTATGTCCCCGCTTACTTAAATAAACTTTTAACTTCAAAAAAAAAGTTACAGATAAAGCCACTGGAATAACAAATGAGCCACTGTACTCTTATGTGTAATATGCATGTGCAAAGTGGTCTTGGTGTTACATAATTTCTGGCATTCTGGAGATGGAACAGCTCCCTGTAAGGAAAGATTCAGACCTAAAAAATCTGCAGCAAAATGGGAAATGTACAGTGCAGATATGATAAGGACATATTCAGTCATGGCTCTTTAATAATTCATTTGGATAATGATCTGAAGGAGTCCTTCCCGATACTATTAATTTTATAGTATGGGGAGCTGTTTCACAAGTTTTATGGAATGAGTCTCCTGGCTGGGCACTACTACCATAAATTGGTTTGTTCATCTTATCCCAGGTAATATAGTATTGATGTCAGACGACAACCCCATCTACTAGTTGTGGCAGTCCTAGGTTCATTAACTCTTTAAGTGCCAAATTTGGACCGAGTCAACAGCTTTTCTTGGCATGCATTGTTCACAATCCATGCCGAGAAAAACTGTTGACCTGGAATATTCTCTCTGGAACTAGAGACATACTGGTACTTGAATGAAAGGTCTTTTTACAAGGAATATGAATGTTAGATCGTAATGATAATTCAGGCTAGTTTCACTTTAGTAGATTGAATTTAGACGTGATTTGCACTGAAGGAGTTAATAGTAATTCTGTCTAGTGTCTGATGCCTTTAAAAGAAGAGGTCTACATGCACTATTATCAAGGGTTTCTTGTTATCAAGCAAACTTTTATTGGAAAGTATAGGAGTCTTGTAAGATTGTAAATTGTTCCATTTGAAAGAATTATTTATAGTGGAAATATTTCTCTGCTGTTGCACTCATGATCATTGTTTGGCTGCAAACACCGCATGCTTGTGGTTTCAGTTTCCTCCATGTGTCAAGATCATCAACTACTGACATGTCCTCCCCAAGGTTTACATAGCAAAGCTATAATCAAGATAAGGTAAAGAGTGCTTTGACCAGAGATGATTAAGAAAACAAAAAAAAACCAACTCTGAAATGAGCCCAAAACACTGAAATTTAAGTATCTAACAAAGAAAATGGCCAGTATATTTGCACCAAAAATGTGGAAAATCAGCTGATCTGCTGACAATTCCTAGCCCTGTTCGACACATGGGATTTTTATCTGTGATTCCCTGATACAGCAAGGGACACAATAGACCCGTTCAGCTGAGAACTTTAATTTGCATAGTTTTACTTATTTGCATATATGAAATCCTCATAAAGCTTTTGTAAGCAAATAGCCTAATCTACAAATGAACACCACAAAGTTCTGCAATCTGGGTTCACAAATTCCACAATTGGCCAAAGTTTAGCCAGCATCATAATGCCAAAAAAAAGACAAATTGATTACATAATCACATAAATTTGGTCATGTCTTTTAAAAAAAGTGGACTTGCGTATTTGTAAAAAAAAAAAAAAAAGAAAAAAATAGATGGTGCTGTTAACAGTCAGTTTATCAGCTGCTGTTGCAGCTGAAGAGGTAACAGTCAGAATGACATTCATAAGTCACAATACACAGTGACCTCTGGCCCTGAGGGTACACTCCATCAAGCACAAAGATAGCACCAGTCCACACCAAAAAATCCAGCAAGGTTGAGTTTTGTTTAAGGGTATATACATATTTGTATATTTATGTGAAATAAGAAAACTGTAAAAACAAAACATCCGCCCATGAGAAAGTGTACAAAGTTCAACAAGTCAGGTTAAAATATCAAGATATATACATAATAGTCTATATAATCATGAAGTATATATTTATTGTATATGAAGAGAGCAAGTTCTATAGCTATATATAAATTGCGTGTCAAAACGTGAATGTTGGTCTGGCATGGTCACCTATTGTGTCTACATAATGTAGGAAAAAAAAGACTTGTGTATTTATTGTATATATATTTACATGATTGTTTGTATAAACTTTCCAATACATATGGCATAGAGCACCAGGAACACTTGAATCAGTGCCACATGGCATTTTGTAACTCATACCACCAGGAGTTGCATTCTAAACTGAGTCACACAGCACTGTTGGACAATGCTGTGTTCAGTGTGTGGACATTTGCTACTTGTATTGGATAAAAGTGCTGTGGGAAAATCAAAATGTTAAATCTGAGCCTGTAGCCTGACAACTATTACCATGGTTACCAGAGTTCAAAAATGGGGGTACAGACACTCAGTCAACATGAACATCATATATTTCTGTCTATTACAAGATGTCCATACTCTATAGCATGTACATGTAGCTCAAATTGGCAAAAAAATTTGTTAACCCTTTCCCACTAAAATGGGCCAAAACCGGCTGGTGGTCAAATGTCTGCTTCAGTGTTTTCACGTAATGCCAACACTAATGAAAAACAATTTGACTGAGAATTGTAGATGTAGACACTTATCAAGATCACATGCTTTCCTTGGCATGGGTTGGGCACTTAGTGCCCTACCCATGTCAAGGAAACCTGTTGACTCATTCTTAATTTAAGGGAACAGGGTTAAAAAGTCTTTTTTACCTGTTCCATTTTGTTTGATCAACCATGGTAACAAGACCAATCTCCATGTGTTTTATCCACTCCACTTGGTTTGGCCTTTGACTTCATGTACATCCTCACTTTTAGTGTTAAAAAGGGACTCCCATTTCTAATTGGTCTACTTTGGTTACCGTGGTAACAGATCACAGTGCAACCAGGCACACATACTGCCAACAGCCAAGGTGATGATGATCAAGCGCCTGATTGGTTCATCAGTCCATGAGAAAGGGACAGTTCACTTTCTTTACTACGACAACAAATAAAATCAGGCACCCCTGGGGCATATCAAGTGTCATAGAGGTAATGTGGAACCGTGTCTGCTTTGGAGCAAATCTAAACTGGAAACATTCCAAACCATTTACACATCATACAATAAATAAATGGTTTTCCATTCTCCAATTAAGATGGAAATATTAATTTATTTGTATATATTATATTCCAATTTTCATTTGTATGCATGCCAATAAGTTTTGCTGTTTTAAGTTGTGTTCATGGGACAAGAATTGTGTCATTCAAATTACTTTATATAAATGCTAGGTTACAAACAAACAAACAAAATAATAAAAACTGCAGGGAATATCAAATATTTGAATGAATTTTGAAAAGGGACCTTGAAGCACCAGTACCATAAGTTGTGTTGTCATCTGTAACCATGGCAATGATGCTTATATACTGTGAATACATTTATTTTCACAGGCATTAATTTTCAGTTTTGTTTTGTTTTTTTTCATTTCGGACCTTTCACTGAAACTTTAAATTCACTATTTTTGTTATAATTCCTATTAATGCCTTGTTAAAAATATATTTCACTGGGCTCTTATTTTCACGGTTTTGAAGCATCAGGAAAATGAAGTAAAACAAGAACACAGCAAAATTAAATGAATTCACAGTATTTCCATCTCACTGTGGAGTACGCAGTATATGTGTTGCATCATCAGATACTGTCTGTCTGAAATTACTGCAATCTTTTAAAAAAAGGTTGATTCAGACTGCCGGTTTACTGTAGGAACCCAGCTGTGTGGTTAGTCCGCGAGAGTGCAACAGTCCCATTCATTCAGCAGATGGCATCAAGTCTTAAGTAAATATTGGTGGCTTGGGTTGTGTGACTATTTGGTATTTCCTTTGTTTGTGTCCCGGAGTTATACAAGGATCCTTCAACTCCATTGAGAACAGCTGTGAGAACCAGAGAAAATGAAAGTGAATCCTGTTGCTTGATCCCATTCCTGGTCACATTAACCAGATGTGCACACATATACATTGTGGCCTGCCTCAATGTGTTTACTTGCACCGTTTCCCACTGTAATAGTTCCCTTGAAATATACTTAGTGCCGGCGGTTCCTGCTACCCGAAAGTGTAGTGCGACAGTCGCACACATGAGCACTGATGACCTTTGGCCCAGTTAATGTTGATAAGTGGGACCCGCTTTACAGCGGTGCTCTCATCACCGCGACCTACGGGTGGAAAGCTCCAGAAAGTTATGCCTTAAATCCATGAATATTTCTGAAGATTGTTCAATTTCCTTGAATCTTCCCTGCAGCCTGGTACTTCAAAATGGTAAACGGGCATTTCTTCCCTTGTAGCAGCAATATAAACAGTTGAAAACTTTGGAATCAATTCAGAGTTGTGTGCTGTTCTACACTGTGGCAATGGCAACAATAGCAGCTCTAGAATAGATGTCCCTCCTGCCACTAAGGACACCAGGTAACGATCGTTATGCTGCAGCAACTAGTGCCGACACTAAGCACTTAAGGGGACTATTGCCAAGAAGCGGCCCGATGCAAATTGTTGTCTGTTTTCATCTTTTTATGTAAATTTCATATAAATGGAAAATATCCTTTGCAGAGAATTGTATATAAGACCTATCGCGATGGCATACCCCAGGTCAATAGCTTTCCTTGGTGCAGGTTGGGTGCATTGCACCCAACCTGCACCATGCAAAGCTATGGACTCAGTTTTATTCTGTCAAGGAAAGGGTTAAATTTTAAATTTATAGTAAGAGAACATTTTTGCTGAGCATTGTAGGTAAAATCTTTAATGATGTCACACTTCAGGTCAATATCTTTCCTGTACAACCCAAGTCAAGGAATTTCAAAGGTGCCGAGTGTCATTTCAACAGGAAAGGGTCAACATGTAAACTGTAACCATCGGACATGAGAATACATGGCTCTGGGATAGGATTGGTCTTGCATGGATATTTGAATGAGCCAACCTGGCCCTGCTGATGTCATCGTGTGACTAAGTTGGTGCTTGACACACCCAGAGATGCCATCTCTCAGCATTTTTGGTTCAGGTATTTTGCTGTACACTTGTCACAAATTTAGCAAAAAATAAGTTTCTCCATTTGTCAAAACAGTTGAACCCTGATAAGGATAATATTATTCAGGTTTCAAGTAGTATTTTTCACACGTCAGAAAAAAATGTGCAAGATCAGTCACACGTGTGCAAATTAAAAGTTGCTGTTGAAGAAAAACAAGTCCAAAGTGCTCAACACTCAAAGAAACTTGGGTCAACATCTTCCCTTGACACACTCCCAGTACACTGTACCTGCAGAGCCTTCAGGAAAGCTGTTGACTGAGGACATAATATTCTTAATGACAAAAAAGGGGTAGACAACCTTCAGTCATAAAACATTGCATGCTTTTACAATGGTGCGAGTCTCTCAGGGTCAAGCCACTCTTGCCACGATGCAGAGAGCAACGAGTACATGACAGGGAGATGTATCAAAGGCCTCCACCTCTGTGTGGGTCTCCATTCCGCTGTTATCTCCAACTCTGCCTGAGTCTCCTAGCCATTCTGGCCTCCACCTGTCTGAGTCTCCTAGCCACTCTGGTCTCCACCTCTGTCTGGGTCTCCTAGCCACTCTCGCCTTCACCTGTCTGGGCACGGGCAGAAATAAACTATTTTTTCAAGTTTCGCCTGGGCAACCACAGCATTTTTACAAGTTGCCCAGTTTCCCACCACATAAGAATTGTACTGGCTAGTTAGTTTGTTAAAAGATAGTGATATTTAAAATGTTGCAAATATAGATGAACCAGAGCTATATTTGTCTCCAATATGAAAACAGTGTTTCTGCACAAAAAAGATTTTAGGAACTGTATTTAATGTTCCCACTGTTGTTGGAAATGAGATGTTCTGCTGAAGATAGAAAGTTGCCCCATGGGAAACCAGCTAAGTAAATAAAGTTGGCCAACACGAATGAAAGTTGCCCAGGGCACCTTGACACCCGCTAATTTCGAAACCTCCAAAAGAGTGGGTCTCCTGGCCTTTCTTGCCTCCACCTCTTGACTGGGTCTCCATAGGCGCTCTTGCCCCCACCTGCCCAGGTCTGCTAGACTGTCTTGCCTCCATCTTTGTCTGGGTCTCCTAGCCACTGTTGCCTCCATCTCTCTCTCTCTCTCTGGGTCTCCTAGCCACTCCTGCCTCCATCTCTGTTCTGGTCTCCTAGCCACCCTTACCTCCACCTCGATCTGGGTCTCCAAGCTATAATCTGTATATTATCCAGGCTAGTTTTTCAACTTTTATTTTTGTGTGAAGAAAGCTGAGGAGTGTCAAGTCTGCAAGTCTTCATGCTACACAATGGACAGCATTATCTTATACAGTGTAACCTCCCTATATGGAACACCCTTAGGACTGCAAAAAAGTGTTCGGTATAGTGAGGTGTTAAGTACAGGGAGGTTTGATAGCATTGAAAGTATATATTTGGGACAGAGAAATGATGTTCAATATAGAGAGGTGTTCAGTATACGGAGGTGTTCAGTTAGAGAGGTTTTACTGTATCTTGCGAATAATTCCTTAACACTGGGGAATAAAAAGACAAGGACAGCATACTTGAATGTTAATGCATCATCAGTAAGACTGAGAAAGGAGATTGGCATGGAGTCATCAAATATATGTCACATTAATATACTGGCATCTTAGTATGCACTAAAATGTATTTTACGTGCTTGAAGATTGTAATACAAGCTGTATTTTTTCATGATACTGGAGTGTACATTGTATTTCTGTGATTGTTGAAAGCTGATGTGATAAACATGTACAATTATAATTTATGAATTAAAAGTTGAAAAAACAAACAAATCAACATGCAGTGTTATCTCAAAAACCAAAGCCTCCCCTAGCTTTGTGCAAAAGGGATTTATATAGGGCTATGCTCTTTTTCCCAATCACCTTTTTCGAAATAAAATATGTTTCAACCAAAGCCTCCCCTCTCTGGTTGGAAGCATAATCCTTTTAGGGATGGTTCAACATTATCATCATTTTTGAATTAGTACTAAGGGTACTAAATTTCATGACCCCCCCTCCCCCCCCCCCCCCAATTAGTACTTTAAAAATGATGATTTTCAAAAAAAAAATCATAGCAAATTGCACAAAACAGGCCAAAAATTGACCATCATTTTCAATATTCTGTGAAAGTGTATAGACCGATTTACCCCCCTCGCCCCTTGCATACTGTAAGTACTAATTTAAAAATGATGAAAATGTTGAACCAGCCCTTACTAGCATCTTATTTTAAAGCATATCCATACATTTTCATCTGCTGAAACCCAGTTTTATTCAATCATGAGTACATGTATGGAACTATTTCCAACTGTTGCAAGGTGTTTAATGACCTCTCTGCTTTATTTTATCATGTCTACAGCATTTATAAAGAAAAACAAAACACTGATACAGTTTGACCAGACTTTGCCCTCTGACAGTCAGGGTTTTTGTGACCATGGAATCACATTGTTTGCAAAGCAGACCTGCTCCTCATTCTGTCATTTTCTTGAGTAAAAATTAGAAACAATAAAGGAAGGGTTGTTTAGCAGGCAAGTCACATGCATGTGACCTGTATAGCTATAGGTAGCAGACTTTGGTGTAATGTCTTTCAAACTTTAAGCAGGAAGGTTGGAATATCCAGCACGAATGTGACAGGAATATTTCATTTCAACTCTTTCAATGCCAACTGTGACTTAAGTTCAACTACTTTACAGAAAAATGCTCTCAACTATAATAATGATGCTAGATTCACATTCCTTGTAAAAAAAACTTTGGTTTAAGTACCAGCATGCCTACAGTTTGACAGAGTATAATGGTCCGAATGAACAGCTTTCCTCAGTGTGCTTTGGGCACACTGTACAATGAAGTGGACCAAAGAATGCTGTGGACTCAGTCCAAAATGTGGTACTGAAACAGTGAACAGCATGGCTGCTGTCACTGCTGAATAGTTTATTTCGTCATAAAGTATCTGGTTTACGGTAAACTGATTTAGCAGCCATGACTGGCAGGCAGTCCACACCCAGCATCACTAGGTCTTGATACTGAGCAACACGAGTCACTTTGTGGTATAAATAGTCCAGTTTTTCACAATCTGGCATCCGCTCAAAAGCCTCTTGATTTATCTGAAAGAAAAAAATATATATACAGTACAGAGACTACGAGCTCTGCGACCTTTTGTCAACAAAGCTGAACAACTGTTGTACTCAGATATGTTAAACAAGTGAGATGTGTGAACAGTCCGTGCTCAGCTGACCCAGAGATTCATCACACTTGCAGCTCCGTGAACTTGGGATAGGATAAAGGTCACCCATGTTCTGAGAACGTCTGACCTTTATAAAAGAACACTAACATGTGTAACATCAAAGTCCCAGTTCAAGTAGTTCTCAAGTTATAGTGAAGAGTAAAATTATGTATGTTGCACTGGGATCCAAGAAACGAGATCAAGGTCACTCATGTATTGTCTAAGCATGATCTTCATAGAGACATGAACATGTGCAATATCAAAGTCCTAACTCAAAACAGACCTCAAGTTATCAAGTGAACAGTAAATTTCATGTCAATTGTTCTGTGACCTTGCAAATGAGGTCAAGGTCCAAACATCACTGGAGCATGACCATTTGCACAAAATAGGTAGACACTTATAAAAGGTACATCCCTACCAAGTTTGGCACAAGTCTGGCCAAATTTATCTAAGTTATAACCATTACATGAAATCCCCATGTTAAACTTCCCTATTAAAGCTTGTATAAAGATTTTTTTGTTTTTTAAATCATAAAAAGTCAAAACAATTGGGTGAGAAGTTTTGGAGATAAAGATTTTGTAAGATTTGCCCCCCCCCCCCCCCCCCAATCATAAAAAATCCCAAAATTACTGGAGTGTGATCATTTAAACAAACTTGGCAGAGACCCACCCAAGGCATATTTCCACCAAGTTTGAAGTGATTCTGGCTGTTGACGACGGACGGACAGTATACATTCTTTCAAATTACATCTAACAGCAACTCAGCACACCATTTCTTGTACCATTGTTTTTTTTTTTTTTTTTTTTTGTTGGCATGCAGTGCAGCAACATCAATTATAAGATAAATGTATGTTTCAACTGTCAGGTCTGAAGTTTGAATAAAAATAGTAGAACTATTCAACTTTTACCCACCACAACCACCATATAGTTCTCTTGCAGCAGTTTACAGTGCAGGGCCAAAGGGCCTTTCAGTTGGCCAGTGTTGCCATGGAAACAGTGTCCTGGTGGTACCAACACAACAACACTGCAAGTATAACAGCTCATTTATATATTTAGATAGTAAATGACAACAAATGCTAAAATTGACCAATTTTGGGGAGAAAATGTGAACAAATTAAGAGACCAAGTGTATCCACATTCCCTGGCATTAGTTTTTATTTCTTTTTGTAACTCAAACGGATCAAAATTTTCAAATATACATGTAGAACTAAAGAATAATTTCTTATGCAGGTTTCATTTGCCCCTCATCTTTTCACCAAAACATTGCCAAGCTGGGGACTGAGTCAACTTTGACCACTTTTCCATGCCATGCTTCAGGTCCAGTTTATCATGTTAATGCTCTGTTGTGCACCAGGGAACAAGCAGGGATGTCATTCTTAGGTCTGCCAAGACAACAAAGCAATTTGGGGGTAACTGCTAGCTATCAATGATGGTGAAAATCATTAATGAAAACATAGAAGGTATATATTTTTGGAATTGGACGTGACCCAAAGATTCTAAATCTGACTAATTTCAACCTTGTCATTTAATTGTTAAATAAAAATTCAGGTTTGGGGCAAAAATGTCAAATGTCAGACTCCTATACAAATATGGAAATTACGCTTTTGATCATTTTTTTCACCATAAAATTCATGTGTGCATACAAGTATGTGGTTCAAGAAAAGTTATAATGGACTTTTTTCATCAGTGTTTATTTTGCAGTTATGAAAAGCAAAAATGAGTTTTGACATCTTAAGTTCCTTTCATTTTTAGAAGCACTTTATGTGCCAAGGGTAACAAACTAAACAAGCCTGGAAAAAGTAACTAAAAATCATGCCGACCTTTTGACTCCTGTGGGAGGTGTTGTCATATTGTATATCAACTCTCCCCCTTTTCTCTCTATCTGGCTGCTCTCTGGTATTGGAAGTGGATTAATTTGGTCCCTCAGCCAGACGAGATGATCTGAAATCGTGTAACCACATTACAGGAGAAGCGAAAACAATTCAAGCACCTGCAGTTCAAAGAACCAACAAAATAAAAGGTTATATTTGAAATACTTACATACATTAATAAACAGTGGACACAAATCTTTACCCGACAAATGTAAGACCTCCATTATAAAATAAAGTATGAAATGGAGTACATGTACAATTATGCACGCCAACATTATACTTAAGTACATACCATACCTGTACATGCACCACAACATCAACACATGAAATAAATTACATGTAATACAAAATTATGGCAAATGGAAATTTAAGAGACTAAAAAAGTGTCATTGTGACATCATAATACAAAGCCTAGACTGGAGCACATTGTGACAGAAATTATTGTGTGCTGATTTTTTCATTGTGCACATGAATGTTTTTTTAAGCTTGGTTTAAAATCCAGTTTTTCAAATTTTACTGGAATATGAAAAATTATTTGATCTGAATTATAATAAAGTTACTAGATTCATATTCCTTGCAAGAGGACCTTTGATTCAAGTACCAGTACGCCTGTAGTTCATAGAATATAATAGTCCAGGTCAACAGCTTTCCTCAGCACACTTTGGCCACAATGTGCCCAAAACATGCCAAGGAAAGCAGTTGACTTGGTCCAAAATGTGGCCCTGAAAGATTTAGGGGAATATGTAAGCTGACAGAATTAATACTTTCTTAGTGCAACCAGTCGGTAGTAACTGGAAAGTTGAAAGGTCATCTGCTTCATCTTTTCATTTTTATTAAGCACTGTCCTTTCTCGAAGCATTTTCAAAGAAGAGCCCAAGAAAAAAAAAAAAAAACAGGATCCCATGAGGGTAGACAACAGTTCAGGGACAACTAACCAGAATAACCTGTCATTAAACAACAGCTGAGAGACAACTTAACAGGATAACATGTCACTAGGCAACAGCTCAGTTACAACTCACGAGGATAGCATATTAGTAGACAACTACTCAGTTACAACTCACCAGGATAACATGTCAGCAGCCAACAGCTCAGGGACAACTAATCAGGATAACATGTCAGCAGGCAACAGCTGAGGGACAACTAGCCAGGGTAACATGTCAGTAGGCAATAGCTGAGGGTCAACTCATCAGGATAGCATGTCATTGGTCAACAGCTGAGGGGCATCTAACCAGGATAACATGTCAATAGACAACAGCTCAGGGACAACAACAGCTGAGTTGCTACTTACCAGGACTACATGTTAGTAGACAACAGCTCAGTTACAACTCACCAGCATAACATGTCAGTAGTCAACAGTTCTGGGACAACTAGCCAGGCTAACATATCAGCAGTCAACAGCTGAGAGACAACTCCCCAGGGTATTGGCCTTATACTTAGTTGGCATTTGTGCAATTTCTGCACTGCATCCAATGGGATGGTCCAGCGGGACAATCCAATGGGACAGTCCTATGGAATGAGACTGAATATGTACAAGCAAAGAAGAATGGTGTATTCTTTAAGAATGATAAAAAAATAAAATCATTTGGAAGCATCTGAAGACAGACTGGTATCAGACTGAATTCATACTAGGTTTGATTATCAAAACAATCTCTGTAATCAAATCTAGTGTCTGAATTATGGTCATGTAAACTTTTACACAAAATTGGCACCACGGACAATAAACCCTGACCTATGATGTATGAAGGGCATATAAATGGCTTATCACAATTAATTGCATGCATGGGTGTCAAATATAATCCAGTGGGATGGAACAGAAGCTGGTGATCCAATTGGATCCCACTGGATATCATGGGATCCCATGGAATACAAAGCCATCCTATGGGACATCCAGTAGGATCCTGTGGGATCCAATGGGATGTTTTTTTTTTGGTATCTGAAAAAGTATAGATTCCTGGATATTTTTTCATATATTTATTAGATGGTAAGGACAAGAGATGTTTACACAATAGATATTAGACAATACATGTACTTGTGAATACTTTCTGAGTTAAGTTACAGGACAGATCTGGACTGAGTTCATAGTCTGGATTTGTCCTGCCACATGTTATAACATGTCAGTAGTTGACCACTCAGGGATTGCTAGCCAGGATAATATGACAGTAGTCAACAGCTGAGGGACAACTAGCCAGGATAACATGTCAGTAACCAGGATAACATATCTGTAGGCAACTGCTGAGGGACAACGTACCAGGATAACAATCAGCAGACAACTAACCAGGACAACATCTTAGTAGGCAACAGCTCAGGGACAACTAACCAGGATAACATGTCCATAGACAACAGCTGAGAGGCAACTAACCAGGATAGCATGTCAGTGCACAACGGCTGAGGGACAACTAACCAGGAATAACATGTCAGTGACAACAGCTAAGAGGCAACTAACCAGTATAACATGTCAGTAGTCAATACCCGAGGGTCAACTAACCAGGATAACATGTCAGTAGTCAATACCCGAGGGTCAACTAACCAGGATAACATGTCAGTAGTCAACAGCTGAGGGACAACTAACCAGGATAACATGTCAGTACAACTTTCCTTGCCACACCTTGGGTACATACTTAGTGCCCAGGGTGCACCGGGGAAAGCTGTTGACTCAGTCCAATAATATGACCTTTTGAAGGTTATTATACAAAGATATGCAAGGTCAGAGACAGTTTGGAAGCATCTGATGTCATTTCATACATATGCTGCCGTGGTAATGCTCACATAAGAGTGTCAATCTCTGATTTTATCAAACATCAAAAATGACAACACATGACAATATGACCACGCACCTCACTCAAAATAACATGACAGAGAACTACTTTACTAGTGAAATATTGGTGCTGATTGGGGCTGTCTGAAACCATACTTCACAGTACTATATGGAAGAGGTGAGTCAGTGAGTCAGTCATCATGCAGCAGTATATACTGAGTGGTTCTATATATCACACCATGAAGATACTCTCATTATGGTCTTCTATCAGCCCTCACAGGTCAGCATGCCTCCATACAGCTATAAGGTGTTGGGCCATTCTGCCAACACATGGACATTCATACATTTGGGGAAATAAAGGTGAATGTTGGGGAATTCTTTACTTAGCTTCCCATCCAGATATTGCACTGTCCAACTTGAGTCAAAGTAGCTTGAAATAAGTTGGCAACAAAAGCAAGTAGAGTATTGGCCCCTCGCTGCCCAACTGGCAAGCTTGATTCCTCAGGACTGGCGCTCTGTTTAGAGTGGTGCAGGCTATATTGTAGTACTTACCAATGACCAAACCGTTCCTTGTGACCAGAGAGTCCACTACAAAGTGATCCCCTCCAAGTGCCTGCTTGAGGAGATGACTGATTCCACTAGTATTGGAATATTGCTTGCGTGCCATAGTTACCACAGCTGACAAAATGCAATCCTTGACACTGAAAGAGGCAACAGATTTCTCAAGATCGAACCTTTGCAGCACACATGAAAAAAGAAAGAATGCACGCCAACACACTCACTCATGTTTATGTTTCTTTGAATCACTTCTGTCAACTGGGGTGCATTACAGTGCTAAGATGTAGGTACATGTGGGGGACTTTTCTTCCTTTTCTTTTCATGTCCTTAATGTATGAATGTATAGATAATCATTTAACTGTGACAAAGGCAAAAGTGGTAGATAAGAAAATCTGATAATTTTCAAGTTTTCTGGACTAGGGACATTTAATCAAAGTAGACACCAAGAGCAAACAAAATTTGAGTCGAAATTTTAAAATCTCGAAGAGAAGCTAATTAAGTTTACCTTTCCCCATTGAATTAGGACTAAGACAACAGATTTCTTTATCAGATTAATTAAGATAGGAAAAGAAAAAAGATGTTATGCACGACCTATTGCTGCTTGGCCTTTGAAACAAATAAAAGGCCCTGTTAAAAGCATCTTTCACATCTTGAAATTTGTTTCACCTGAAATATGAGAAATTATACCTCAAATTTAGTACCTTTTTTTCACATATCCAGGGTGAATAGCTTCATATGCACTCAACACCAGTCCCAGTTTGTATGCATTTTGTGTTGCCCTTGCATCTTCTGATTCTATCATAGTAATGACAAACACGTGATCTAAACAGGGCTAGAAATAGGGCTTATCCACTTGTCCATACTGTGTGAAACTTGCGACAGACAAGTAAAGTTGCCAATGCACTTGTCCAAAATTTACAAACAATTCAATTAATATAAGATTCCATTTGGTTGGCAGACAAGTGAAAATTTGTCCTTATTTCTAGCACTGTCAAATGACCACTTAAGTACATGTCAATGTCACATCTAGATTTCAAACAGATGTACCCAAAATTCGACATACAAGTATAATTACCAAAGATTCTGCTTTGGTCGATCTTTTTAAGTCATCTTTAACTAGAACAGACTGATTTTCCAACAGAAAATCAAATGTCACCCGGTGGAACACTAACGTCTCTGTATAAGCTACAGGTGATAACAAATTACAAATGACCAAGTTTGCTTGAAAATTACAATCCTATTTTAGCTCTCACCTAGATACATTACTCTAGCAATTTTCATCAAGTTCTTCAAGACTTATTGCAGAGAAACCAATTTCACATAAATGACCCTGTGACCTTGAAAATTAGGTAAAGGTCACCCAAATACAATCCCAACCTTGGTCTTACCTTGATACATAATCCTACCAAGTTTCATCAAATTCCATCAAGTTCTCCATGACTTATCGAACGGAAACCAATTTCACATAAGCGACCCTGTAACCTTGAGAATTCGCTCAAGGTCATCCAAATACAATCACAACCTAGCCTAGATACATAATCCTACCAAGTTTCATCCAATTCCATCAAGTTCTTCATGACTTATCGAACGGAAACCAATTTCACATAAGTGACCCTGTGACCTTGAGAATTCGCTCAAGGTCATCCAAATACAATCCCAACCTAGGTCTTGCCAAGATACATAATCATACCAAGTTTCATCAAATTCAATCAAGTTCTTCAAGACTCATCGCACGGAAACCAATTTCACATAAGTGACCCTGTGGCCTTGAGAATTCACTCAAGGTCATCCAAATACAATCCCAACCTAGGTCTTGCCTAGATACATGATCCTACCAAGTTTCGTCAAATTTCATCAAGTTCTTCATGACTTATCGAACAGAAACCAATTTCACATAAGTGACCCTGTGACCTTGAGAATTCACTTAAGGTCATCCAAATACAATCCAAACCTAGGTCTTGCCTAGATACATAATCCTACTAAGTTTCATCCAATTCCATCAAGTTCTTCATGACTTATCGAACGGAAACCAATTTCACATAAGTGACCCTGTGACCTTGAGAATTCACTCAAGGTAATCCACATACAATCCAAACCTAGGTCTTGCCTAGATACATAATCCTACCAAGTTTCGTCAAATTTCATCAAGTTCTTCATGACTTATCGAACGGAAACCAATTTCACATAAGTGACCCTGTGACCTTGAGAATTCGCTCAAGGTCATCCAAATACAATCCCAACCTAAGTCTTGCCTAGATACATTATCCTACCAAGTTTCATCAAATTCCATCAAGTTCTTCATGACTTCTCGAACGGAAACCAATTTCACATAAGTGACCCTGTGACCTTGAGAATTAGGTCAAGGTCATCCAAATACAATCCCAACCTAGGTCTTGCCTAGATACATTATCCTACTAAGCTTCATCAAATTCCATCAAGTTCTTCAAGACTTATCGATCGGAAACCAATTTCACATAAGTGACCCTGTGACCTTGAGAATTCGCTCAAGGTCATCCAAATACAATCCCAACCTAGGTCTTGCCTAGATACATAATCCTACGTAGTTTCATCCAATTCCATCAAGTTCTTCATGACTTATCGAACGGAAACCAATTTCACATAAGTGACCCTGTGACCTTGAGAATTCACTCAAGGTCACCCAAATACAATCCCAACCTAGGTCTTGCCTAGATACATAATCCTACCCAGTTTCGTCAAATTTCATCAAGTTCTTCATGACTTATCGCACGGAAACCAATTTCACATAAGTGACCCTGTGACCTTGAGAATTCGCTCAAGGTCATCCAATTACGATCCCAACCTAGGTCTTGCCTAGATACATAATCCTACCAAGTTTCGTCAAATTTCATCAAGTTCTTCATGACTTATCGAACGGAAACCAATTTCACATAAGTGACCCTGTGACCTTGAGAATTCACTCAAGGTCATCCAAATACAATCCCAACCTAGGTCTTGCCTAGATACATTATTCTACTAAGTTTCGTCAAATTCCATCCAGTTCTTCAAGACTTATCGAACGGAAACCAATTTCACATAAGTGACCCTGTGACCTTGAGAATTCACTCAAGGTCATCCAAATACAATCCCAACCTAGGTCTTGCCTAGATACATTATTCTACTAAGTTTCGTCAAATTCCATCAAGTTCTTCAAGACTTATCGAACGGAAACCAATTTCACATAAGTGACCCTGTGACCTTGAGAATTAGGTCAAGGTCACCCAAATACAATCCTAACCTAGGTCTTGCCTAGATACATAATCCTACCAAGTTATATCAAATTCTGTCAAGTCTTTCAAGACTTATCGCACGGAAACCAAGTGTTGAAGAACCTGAACAACAACAACAACAACAACAACAACAACAACAACAACAAGCGGAAGAAACGGGCACTAAAACAATATGTCCCCCGGCTTCCACCGGGAGACATAAATATTTTAACCATTTACACACTTCTTGGGTCAAGGAATACTAGCACTTGGCTGGTCAGAGCTGTTGAGAAATTGAAAACTTTCTTTACCATTTTTACCCAGGCCACATACAACACAAACTATCATGCAGTGTCAAAATGAAGACCTTAAAGACATGCTCATGGATTTCTCAGCAGAAAATGTCTGAAGGCAATGACATGTGCTATTACATGAAAATGTAGAGATTCCAGAGCTTTCATACAGTACAAACCATACAAGAGCACAACATGAAAACAATAAAGAACCACCTGGTGAAATCCCCATGATCATGCTGATAGAGACAACTTTGTTCACACCTAATAACATTCATTCACTTCCAATGTAAAATTAATCTAGGGCAGCATTATCTACTAGCCAAAGAACAAATGGCTAAAAAGCTGTCATTTGTCAAACCAAAGTTTGTAAACTTCTATAGGCTTAGGATATTTCGTCATTTATTCAACTTTTGAATGCATATCTTCATGGTATTGTTAATACTATTTCACTTAAGTGCTTAAATCTACTGTATTGAGTATAATTTCAAAATATAAATTTTGCTCATGGTTTTGGCTAACATAATCTGCCTTTGGCTAAAAAGGTTTTATTATGTTACATGTACTTGAGCCAAACTGGGAACAGTTGTAAAATTCCTAGTGCCACCCCACTTTGTCAATGTAATCCTTTTAGCATAGCGACTCCGACAGTGCACACCTACAGCATGGTAAACAATATTAGACATATATACATGTACTATTACCAGCGAGATACTGTACCTTGCAATAAAGTTATATGTTTTCCAGTAAGCAAAAGGTCCATTTGGTCAGGTGTGGATTTGTATCCAAGTGAGAGAAGGGACAACAAAACATCAAGCAACACACCTGAAATGGATCACACACAGAGCACCATGAGTACTATACATGTACAGTGAAACTTGTTTTGCGAGACCACCCCTAGAGCAGCCCAAATAACACTTGGTTACATAAGGCAGGTGGTCTCTCCATGGAGATGCATTAACATGGGAGAGATAGCAAAAGGGACTTTGGAAATATGGTCTTAAAAGGCAGGGGTCTTTCATTATAGTGGTCTCTCAAAACAGGTTTCACTGTACATTGAAACTGGTTTTGAATGACCACCAACAGAGATGACCCGATTATGGTCTTCCATGACAGGTGGTCTTTGATAGAAGGCATAAGATGAAAAATATGTATCCAAGTATCCTTAACCTTAGTGCTGCGGGGCCCGTGTTTATAGGGTAAAAAAAATGCAGGTTAAAAAAACAATTCAGCAGTACTAGGGTTAAAATGTGGTCTTACTAGACAGGTGGTCCCTCATTGGAGTGGTCTCTTCAGACAGGGACCATACTGCCCTCAAGCTTTGTGTGACTAAAGCACAGTTTCAAAGCTGAACTGTATGCATATGGTATTGATATAAAGTATCACCAGGGCTTGATCTAGTGGTGGCTAAAAAACCATAGTTTGGCTACAACATTCCTACTGTTTTAGCCACCTTTGCCACAATAGACCATGTCAGAAATTTCACCACCAGATGGCTCTGGGGTACTATCAACCCTAGCTTGACTGAGTGCCCACTGGCTAGGCATGGCAGAGTATGGGAGGTGGACAGTCTTTGAGTAGAAACAGGAACTAATCAAGAGAGGAGCACCAATTAAAGGCAAAAAGTGTGATTTAGTAGAAAGGTAAGTACTTGCTGATCAGTTTCATATATTATCTTACAGGAATTTATCCCAAGATTAGAAGTTTAGTCACCTGACTCCAATGGGTTGAACCAGCAGTTTACATCACTGGTCATATATTGCTGTGTGTGTGTTGTCTCTTGGCCACACACAATTCTGTGACAAGTCAAATTATGAGACTGTGATTAAAAGTATAATTAATGTTCCATAAAGAGAGACTTTCATAGCCATACATACATTATTTTGAATGTGGAATACCCTGCTCAAAGTGCACATAGGCCACCAGTAGCCTGACCTGAGCCAAGCCTCTGGGGCCCAGCCAGTAGCTTGTATATTGGGTCACTCCAGGGGATAAGCAAGGTGTTAATGCTGCTGTTGTCTAATTCCTCTGGGGAGTGTGCTTTATTGGTGTGCTGTGAATACAAGACACTTGTTGGTAATGTGTTTGTCCAGAATAACAATGAGGTAAAAACACTGCATACTCAAAGGCAAAGATGAAAAACTAAACAAGAAAAGGAAAAGTAACTTTATGTCCCCTCCAGTTTGAAAGTTTACCTTTTTCCTTACATTTGAACAGCTTGGCTGCCCTTCATTACCTCATACAGTTCAGTTGACAGGACACATATTTAGTCTTGCACTTTTTTTCAGACTTGACGCATATGACAGAAATAACAATTTTCATTCTGAACCTATACTCAGTCTGAAAAAAGAAACACCCCTTCCTCAATGGCCCGACCAAGGATTCAAAACCATAACTGAAAGCACACAAAACATACCGCCAATGCGCATGTCCCATCCCAAAGTTACTTTTCCTTTTCTTGTTCAGTTTTTCATCTTTGCCTTTGAGTATGCAGTGTTTTTACCTCATTGTTATTCTGGACAAACACATTACCAACAAGTGTCTTGTATACACAGCACACCCATAAAGCACTCTCCCCAGAGGAACTAGACAACAGCAGCATTAACACCTTGCTAATCCCCTGGAGTGACCCAATATACAAGCTACTGGCTGGGCCCCAGAGGCTTGGCTCAGGTCAGGCTACTGGTGGCTTATGTACACTTTGACCAGGTTATTCCACATTCAAAATAATGTATGTATGGCTATGAAAGTCTCTCTTTATGGAACATTAATTATACTTTTAATCACAGTCTCATAATTTGACTTGTCACAGAATTGTGTGTGGCCAAGAGACAACACACACACAGCAATATATGACCAGTGATGTAAACTGCTGGTTCAACCCATTGGAGTCAAGTGACTAAACTTGTAATCTTGGGATAAATTCCTGTAAGATAATATATGAAACTGATCAGCAAGTACTTACCTTCTACTAAATCACACTTTTTGCCTTTAGTTGGTGCTCCTCTCTTGATTAGTTCCTGTTTCAACTCAAAGACTCTCCACCTCCCATACTCTGCCATGCTTAGCTAGTGGGCACTCTGTCAGGCTAGGGTGGATAGTACCCCAGAGCCATCTGGTGGTGAAACTCATTTCTGACATGGTCTATTGTACAATTCCCTGTACCACCCTGGTCCATTATGCAAACATTCACAAAGAGTACACTAGTACTGAAAGGAAACACTAAGAAATCAAGTTAAAAAATCTGTTATTTGTTTTTTTACAGAAGCAATACATATATGTGCATGTAACTATTTACATACCACTTGGTAATGTTGACAATATTGTTGTGAAATTGTCACCCTGTCTGGACACATGAAGAATAATGTCACTTTGTCCCTTGTGCCAAGTGGTCTGGCTGTCTGCATAAATCTTCACCATATCTGCCCACTGGTCAGCAGAAAAAGTGTCCAGCACTGATGGGCATAAACAGATATCAGTTGATAAAGCTTCCAGGAGATTCCAATGAAAATATGACTTTGTTGTAAAAGACTCGAGCATGTAGAGTTTGTTCCATATATCATATTGTTCTGAAGTGTACAAGTCGCCAACTGCTTGAAATAAGAGTTCCCAATCCAAGTCATCCTTGAAAGGTTCACCCTGAACTTCAAGCAGCATGTTCGATGTTTCTGTGTCCAGCTGATCACACTGTTTCAAGATTTCACTCAAACAGTACTTTTCCAGTGCATGGAAAATGAAATCAGTTTTGGACAATCCAGCAAGAGTCTTCATGTAGTCTCTGAGATTCATTTCATCCTTTGATAGGTATAAAAGTCTCACTGCTCTTGTTAGAA
This sequence comes from Hermodice carunculata, assembly GCA_964020975.1. Lineage (NCBI taxonomy): Eukaryota > Metazoa > Annelida > Polychaeta > Eunicida > Amphinomidae > Hermodice > Hermodice carunculata. Next base: position 51,870,495 of record OZ026627.1, read on the forward strand.
ACTTTTCCTTCAAATCCGGACCAAACAGGTAAATCACATTTGCAAGGTTACCCACCTGAAGAGTTTTTATATGAATCCAAGCGGATTCTGTTAAAAGAGTCTTTATTCCTTGCATAATGATTTCAATCTTTTCTGTTGGTTCCATTCTGGACAATAAAAAAGCTAACTCAACCATTTGATCCCAGGTGAGGTTGTTTATATGAAACTTGACTAGCTGAAGAAAAAATTGCATAACCAGTGAAGAACTGGGCACACCAAGGTGATAAAGGTACTTAATTGTCAAATAAACAGACTCCGCAGAATAGAACTGTCCTTTTTTGACAAGCTGCACACATAATTTCTGAAACCCTGGTTGTTTCACAATACTCTGTCTAATATCTTTAGTGTTTTGTTCTTGTACAGTTTCCTGGCACATAATTTGCAAAAGTGCCAAAAGATGACTTCGATTCATTTCTTCTCCTTTCATTTCAACAAGTCTGAGTAATTCTGCTCGGTCACCTCTGCTTATATGTGCCAGAATTTCACTCGGTGTATCTAAGACTGATGTCTCCGATTTCCCATGATATAAGTCAACAATCTGTTTGCTACCATTGGAAGATTGCTGCAGAGCAACCTCACCTGATCCATGATCTTTAGCTTCATATTTTTGCTGATGCGTGTGCTCTTGTCCATTCTCTGGTATCCAAGTATTTGACATCTGGGAGAAAAGGCGTCTTGCTTGTGAAAAGGCATCATGTTGTCTGTATACAATATTGCAAGATTTCTTGGTGCAAGCACACTGCCTGTGTGGACAAATTTGAAGCAGGAGTCCAAGATTCCTTGATAAGATTCTGAGAAACATTCTCACAGAACAGTCTCCCGGTCAAATACTGCAACACTGCAGGATAAAACACATGGAAATGAAATCATTAACACCACTGCTTGAGAGTCTTCTATTTTCTGTTTCAAAAAAACTTCATTTTTACAAAAATAATAATGTTCCACTACATCCATCTTTTGCATTTATTATTAGAAGTCAACCTTTTCATCAACAGATTTATAAATCTACAGTTAATATTTCTACAACTTCAGCCTTATTCCATCACCAGACCTATCAACATACAGTAATAACTTTGACATTGTCAACCCACTATAGGACTAACCTCAACCAGTCTCAAAACTCTTATATGGGTAACTACCCTCCTAGAAGAGGACTGTCATCAATGTTTGTTTTTCAAAGATTGAACACATGCAACTTTTGGTACTTTTTTCCTAAGATATTGATGAATAATAGGTACATATGAGACATACAAAACTGAAATAAATAGTGTAATATCTGTATTGTATCGAAACTGCATGAAATACACCTGGACAGTAGGCCCAAAGTACTGTATGCAAGGTAGCCTGACCCCAAGGACTGGTACTTGGTCTTGCAAGGGAAAGCGGACATCCAAGAAGGCTTCCAGCCTATATTTTACTTGTACATGCATTTTTTTTCAACAGGGGTCCAAAACTCTACATTTCAAATAAAAAATTGGGGGTTAAAATGCTACATCTTTGCAAAAAATAAGCTATTTTCCACATTTGGTTTGAAATTTGGCTTAGAATTGTCCACATTGTATACATGAAGGCCTATGTATGGTTACACACAGGTTACGCGCTATCGACCGATAGCGCTGTGCAGAAGATGGATCTCTCGTTCATGCAAAAATCAATACACAGTGCTGCACTCTAGATCAGTCGTGCTGCACTATCAATCGTGTTGAGCTATCAATCGACTAACATTTAATTACTGTGACACTTCGTCAATGTTATAAATCCGTTGTTTGCCTGCACCATTAGTAGAGCTGTTAGCTTAGAGTGAACTTTTTAGTACTTTCTGAGTGGCATGTTGAAGGTGTTTAATTCAGATTGGAGTACTTTTTGGGTGTGTATTCTTTTGGGTATAAATATGACTGCATTTCCATGGGATGTGTGTACATGTTATTTGTTTAACATAGGCATCTGGAAAGAAAATAATTGCCAGGTAAAACAACTTCTCCTGATCCTGAGACAAAGAACAAAGACCAAAAAATCTGTTGATTCAAACATTAGTGCAATATATCAACATGATACTGATGGCTCAGTTAAAAATGGAATTTCCTGCTCAGTGTGCGTAATATAATAAACAAAATATATGGAGCATCATTCTCAATTTTGACCAAAACATATTCACAACTGTGATCCAGTTGCTCACAAAATTTTTGGCACACATTTCATAGAAAGTAGCAACGCTTCATGCTGGACAATCATGGTAATGTTTACATAGAGTTTAATGTACCACTGGGACCCTTTCCAATTCTGATGTTTGGGTCATCCATACACAATACATGGAATGAAGTATGAAGTACACAATATATTTGTTTTTAGTTTGCAAAGTGCAACATTTTATGTCGCTTGGTGAGTAGGGCACATCATGATAGCAGTACACATTGTGATTTATCAAAGAAATCATAGAAACATCATCAACCTATGCCTAAGACAAGATATCACACACCATTAGTTGGTTCCAACACTATAGCATGTGGTTCCTATAATACAAAACTACAGATCTATATGGATTACAATATTGCGCAAAGTTTTAATCATTAACAACAAAATAATGTCATTTTAGTATGACAAAAGTTAAAAATCTGAATCAGTTAATTATGATAAATAGCTGATGATCTAGTTAACATATCGATTGACTGTTCACATAACCATGGATATATCTGATGTCAGCGCAGCGCAATTAGTTGATACGTGCAGGATCAGTAGATTGGTGTGTGAACAACAGATCCATCGTGTGCCCAGCGTGATCAGTCCACGGCATGCAACATATATATATATATATATATGGCTGCTCTCTCTCTAGATACATGTATGTATCTGTGTACGCATGTTACACTTTAATGCACTGAAGATTACAGTAGCGCTAAAGAATTAATGCATGAAATCTTAGTGTCCAGTCAAGGCCACTTAAAGCAAGCATATTGGATCTGTATTCATGCAATGATCAACTGTAGAGATAATTTAATAAATGCGGGTCCAGCATTGTACATTTTCTTGAGAGCCAGAGTGATTTAGCCATAATATGCATGCAAGCTTTGTGGACCAGTGCTTGAAGCATGCATAATGCATTCAAACGCAATGCATTATGGGTCCCAGTTGGTGACGTCAGTGTACACTGCTTATCTGCCATTGGACGTTATATTTTGGGGGCCATAAAAAGATGCTGTCAAAAAATTGAATTGTATTTGAATGAAAAAAGGAGTCTTCAAGCTTGTTTTCTATAAAATTATTCACATATTTGACACAAATATGTCAGAAAATATATAATTACCCCCTGAATTGGAGGTAGATTGACTAAGAAAGGCAGAACATGGGCTGTTTACTTCTGAAGTGTACCTTTGAGGCTTTGTCTTTGTAGCATGCAATATGTATTTATACGCAAAATATCGTGGGTCTTTGTTGGTGATGTCAGGTTACATTGTTTGTCTGCCATCGTACATAATATTCAGAGGGCAATAAAAAAAATTCTGCCAAAAAAAAAATTAATTGCATTTAGAATGAAAACTGATTCTTCAATCAAAATGTTATGGAACATTTCATTTATTAATACAAATATGCCAGAAAATTTATCATTGCCCCTCAATTGGGGTAGGTTAGCAAATAAGTGTATAGGCTTTTTAACTTTTACGTGCACTGTTAAAGCTGCGCTCGATTTTTACTTAACTTCATGGAGGTGCTTGCTGATCAGATGTTCCGATTGTTCCTGAAAATCGCCTACGAACCTCGTTCTGCGCTTCAAAGCTGCATCCAAAATTCAAAGTATAAAAATGGGAATGTCCCGCCGAAAAATATAATTTATTTCCTGGGATACATCTCACTAATATTGGTGTTTGTCAATCACATACGTGCCCGCCGATGAACGAATTACTTGGACCCAAACAAGAAACCCTGACAGTGACAAGGCCAGGGTTCCACTCACGTGGACGTGCAGCCATCTGTGTGAACAACCCGGATAATTTTCTGATGAAAACACTGTATGAATTGTAGACTGTGGTCAATTGACAACACATAGCTTTGCTAAATACACAACTATGCACATCTAGATCAGCAATTAAAAATATTAAACACGTTAATGTTAGTGCATACACTCATCATGATGCGATGAAAGAGTTTCCAGTGGCAGTACCCGAGACCATGAGACTATCCGGTGTCTGAAAAATCCACGCGTGTATCACAGCTTCCATAAATCACTTACAGGTGGCGCCACAAAATTAGTAACAGTATTATCAACTTCATCGCACACTATGGCATTAATTTAGTGAACTGCATTTAACAGATAAAACCACGGATTTGTGTCATGGCATGCTGGAAGCTCGATGCGGAACCAGTCAATCACAACTGCAGTCTATAACCATATGTCCACAAGGGACTAGTGCACTACAAAAATAAGCTCCCTCTGCAGCCAACTCTCTGTATAGCTATGAAGAAAAAACAACTACAGTCAACCATGATATACTTGAGTTTGATACACATTTACATCACAAAGAAATAAAAAAAAACCTAACCCCACAAGTGCAGCACCATTAATTTACACAAAATGAATCATAATTGAGTATACCTCATATATATATATATATATATATATATATATATATATATATATATATATATATATATATATACATACATACATACATACATACATACATACATACATACATACATACATACATACATACATACATACACACACATATATATCTATATCTCTCTCTATATATATATATGTGTGTGTGTGTGTGTGTGTGTGTGTGTGTGTGTGTGTGTGTGTGTGTGTGTGTGTGTGTGTGTGTCAAAACAAATGTCGCTTCGGAGTTCAACGCTTGACTTAAACTTTACATGTGCACTTCTACGGATTTTCATTAGCACCTTCCTGTGCATGAAATTAGGTACCATGTTACAGTAATTTTCATAACCATGACTGGTTTTTAGACATGCAACAGCTCAATCATAATATCCAATAACCTCTGGAAGGCTGAATGTCACAATTTTAATGGTGAGACAAGTGGGTTGTTTTCTTCAACCTAGATAAAACTAAATCAATGATATGAAGAAAATAACCCTGAGGACCATCACAGGCAACCTAATATTTAATAATGATAGTCTCGGAAATATTGTGCACAAACATATGGGTCTCTTGTTTTCTTCAGATCTCTCCTGGTCAACAGACATGTTGAACATATTGTTGTAAAACCTAAAGTACAGGTTGAACAGAAAATCTCTTGAATGTCTTTCCTTTCATTTTGTATTTCCTCGACTGAGGATATTGACGGTGTTTAATAGCAGTTTTGGTAACCTGGTCTTGAGATATCTTTGTGGCATGTGTCAAATTAAAGTGTCAAAAGCGCAAAACTTAATTCCAAGGTACAGTAACTACTTCGGAGTGATCTGTGTATTTCTTGTGTATTATACAGGAATGGACTTCATAAATTTTTCTTCCCTTGTTCAAAATTATAAATTTGTTTTATACAAGTCAACAGGAAGTTTCCATATATCAAATGTACAATAATGTAGTAATTGTTGAGTGAATGTGGCATACCAGCCGCTGATTCTGATAAAAGCACCAGATTATCAACCTTGGTTTACAAATATTTTATTAGAAAAACAATTGGCCAACAGGCTTACCTCTTGTACATATGCGCAAAACAACAATGGAGATTTCGAATCACCAGTACACAGATATACAACAAACAGGACCAAAATTAAGACGGTGAAAGGAGGAATGGAGCAGTGCTTGAGCCAAGTGGTTTTGTTTTCTTCAACCTAGATAGCAGAATACGCTTTACCAAATTCTTGCACAAAATCATATTCTAAACCTTCCAAAAGACTTAATATCTTTATGAACTGCCTCATATACTCCCTGCTGTTCGGAAAAAGAAAGAAAAAAAAACACACACACAAACAAACACACAAACAAAGCTTCTGGTGGGTGTGCAAGTGGAGGCCAGGCACAAGAGTCAAGACGTTGCCTTCGTCGGTTACAAATGTAGCTATAAAATCAGTGAATATCTTTGCATGTGTCTTGCAATCGTAACGGAAAACTTCAGAAGAACTAGCTGAACCCTAATCCTATGAAAATATCAAAGTTTTTACACTTTAACAACATCAAAAGGGCAAGAGTTGCCGCTTTTGTTGTGCCCAGCTTAAATGTGCTCACCAACGGCATGTTGTTGAGACCTGGGTGGAAGTTCCAGAAGGAACTAGAAAGGATGATTTGCTTCATAGCAAATCCGTGTGTGTGTTTGCAAAGCATATTAGTATGGCAATGTACAACTAGTCCATAACATAGGAGTAGAAGTTGGAATGGCATCTCTATCTATTATAGCTTTGAAGTTATTCAAGATTTAAAATTTCTAATGGTGCTATTTAGCATAATTTAAATTTGCACAACTTTTGTTTTTAATTCATTTGGTGTGCGATGGTCAACAACCCCCTAGTAGGAGTTGGAATGACATTTCTATCTATTATAGTGTTGAAGATATTCAAGATAGAAAATCTCCAATATTGCTAATTATCATGATTTAAATTGTTACAACTTTTGTTTCAGATTCATTACATGCGCAATGGTCAATAATCCCCTAATACAAGTTGAAATGACATCTCTATCTATAATAGTTTTTAAGATATTCAATTTTTTACAATTTCAAATGCTGCTAACTGGCATAATTTAAATTGCTGCAACTTTTGTTTTAGATTCATTACATGCGCAATGGTCAATGACCCCCTCGTAGAAGTTGAAATGATATCTCTATCTACAATAGTTTTGAAGCTATTCGAGATTTAAAGTTTCAAATGCTGCTAATTAGAATAATTTAAATTGCTACAGCTTTGGCTTTAAATTCATTAGATGCGCAATGGTCAATAACCCACAAGAAGAAGTAACTGTTGGAATGGCATCTCGATCTATTATACTCTTGAATATATTCAAGATTTATAATTTCTAATGCCCCTAATTTTCATAATTTTAAACATCTTCAGTCCTCTGCATTGAAAGGTCAAACTCCTTGTATGGAGGTACACATCATGCCAAGTTTGGAGTTTCTATGTAAAAATGAGGTCAGAGAAAAGTGTCGGACAAATTCACTGGTAAAGAGGAAAGAAGAAAGAACTAAAAAAGAAGATTTGCTTTACAGCAAATTTGTTTGGGTACCTTGAAAATGAGAACAGTTTGAAATGCTATACTTTACCATTCTTCAACATATTCTAAATTTTGTGTATTAGCCTTATTTGTATAAATTAAAATGCTACAACTTTGGTTCTTGGTTTATTGGATGTGACTATGTCACAAACTTATAAACTGAAGCTTGAAAGACCCCACCATGTACAGTCGTTTTGAAGCTATTCAAGATTTTTATTTTGAGTATTTGCCTTATTTGCGTAATTAAAAGCGTAAAACTTTGGTTCATGGTTCACTGGATGTAGTTATGTCACAAACCCACAAATTGAAATTGCAATGGTACCTCTATGTATAATAGTTTTGAAGTCATTCAAGATTTAGATTTTGTGCATTTGCCTTATTCGCATATATTAAAATCCTACAACCTTGGGTTATGGCTCATTGGATGCACCTTTGTCACAAACATATACGGTGAAATTGAAATGGCACCTCTATCTATGACAGTTTTGAAGTTATTCAATCTTTTAATTTTGTTTATTCATCTAATGTGCATAAAGTAAAAGTCTACAGCTTTGGTTCATGGTTTATTAGATGCAGCTGTCACGAACCTACGAATTGAAGTTGCCATGGCACCTCTATGTATAATAGTTGTTAAGTTATTCAAGATTTAGATTTTATGTATTCACCTAATTTGCATAAATTGAAATTTTACAGTCTTGTTTCATTTAATGCGTCTATGTTACAAACCTTTAAATTGAAGTTGGGATGGCACCCCTATCTATAATAGTTTTGAAGCTATTCAAAAAGATTTAAATTTTATGTATTAACCTTATCTGCATAAATAAAATTGTAGAAACTTAGTTTATGGCTCATTGGGTGCAGCTATATCACAAACCTTTAAATTGAAATTGGAATGACACCTCTATCTATAGTACTTTTCAAGCTATTCAAGATTTAAATTTTGCATTTACACTTAATTTATATAAATTGAACTCCTACTACTTTGATTCATGGTTCATTGGATGCGACTTTGCCACAAAACTGTAATTTGAAGTCGGAATGGCATCTCTATCTTTGATAGTTTTGGAGATGTTTAACTTTTAAAATATTGAATGCCCCTTATTTGCATAATATTAAATTCCACAACTTTCATTTACTGTCCATTGTATTGGCAGGTGTCAAAAAATTATACTTGATCATTGAAATTTTGTGTCTATCTTCGATAGTTTGGAAGATATGGAGCTTTTAAAATTTTAATTGCCCGTCATTTGCACAATTTTAAACATCATGACTGTTCCAAACCAGGTGCACAATTTCATTGGTTGGTCAGTTACCATGCCGAGTTTGGTGGTTTTGAGAAAGAAAGAAAGAAAGAAAGAAAGAAAGAAAGAAAGAAAGAAAGAAAGAAAGAAAGAAAGAAAGAAAGAAAGAAAGAAAGAAAGAAAGAAAGAAGGTTTGTTTTAAAGCAAATCTGTCTGGGTGCCTTCAAAATGAGAACAGTTTGAAATGCTACACTTTGCCATTGTTTAACATGATCTAAATTTTCTGTATTAGCCTAGTTTTTAGATTAAAATTAAAACGCTCAGCTTTGGTTCTTGGTTCAAGGGATGTGGCCATGTCCCAAACTTATAAAGTGATGTTTGAGTGAAACTACTATCTATAATACTTTTGCAGCTATTCCACATTTTAATTTTGTGTATTTGCCTAATTTGCATGAATCATAAGACTAGAAGAACTTTGGTTTATTATTCATTGGATCGGGCTATGCCACAAACCCATAAATTAAAGTAGGAATGGCACCTGTATAATAGTTTTGAGAATAGTTTTCATGGTTCATTGGATGCTGCTCAGCCACAAACCTACAAATTGAAGTTGAAATGGCATCCCTATGTAACAGTTTTGGAGATACTCAACTTTTAAATTTTTCAATGCCCCTTATTAGCATAATTTGACATTCTACAACTATACTGTCCATTATAGTGGCAAATGTCACAAAGGTATATGTATGCACACTGACATTTTGAGTCCATTTGCAATAGTTTGGAAGATATGGTGCTTTTAAAATTTTTGTTGCCTCTAAAATTTGCATAATTTTAAACATCATGACTATTCCAAATGAGATGCACAGTTTAACTGGTTATGTCAGTCACCATAGCAAGTTTGGTGGGTTTTTTTCCAAAAGTGTCTGCAAAAAAACTCTGGACCAACTTGGTCAAAAAGCAAGAAAGAAAGAAAGAAAGAAAGAAAGAAAGAAAGAAAGAAAAGAAGAGAGAGAGAGAAAGAGAGAGAAATAAAGACATTGGCCTTTTATTTCTTTGCTAATTCATCTGAGATGAAAGACCACCTGTCCTATGTGACCACTTTTGTCTGGCATTAGGGGTGGTCTTAAATTGCAGGTACCACTGTACAGTGAAACCCCATGTACACTGGGCACCTTCGCAACCAGAGAAAAGTGCCCACTCCTGAGTGGGTCAGCCCTTCTGGGCAGTATTGATGAGTATATATGCATGTACAGTGTACACAAATTATAATTCAGTGGGATGTGTAAACATGCAATACAAAACTGTCTTTGTTCCTTTATTACATGAACAAATTTTAACAGATGCTGTCACAAAACTACATGTACATGTACATGTACCTGTAAACTGAGACATGCACTATACTGACTCAGTATTGGCTATGAAGAAGAGGCTTCATCTCACTGGTTACAAGAAAACAAAGATATGAAAGTGTCCATTGAGATGACTCAAATGCACATACTTTATCAAAATTCCCCAAGTTGTGAAAACAGTCACTGAGGACTGTAAGTCAGACTTGGATCGGTCCAGCAAACTCAGCTCTGTATGTAGTCTATTTTTAACAGGGGGTACACTCTGGCTTGTTCTGCCTAGAAGTCAAGTCCCTCTGATCCGTTGGGACTGATAAGCCCATTGGACTCCTTGCGTCAGGCAAAAACAGATCCGAAAACAGATACGCTAGGACACTCTGACTGGTCAGTCTCAGCCATGGTGCACTTACAGCTCTGTCCAGCATTAGTGTAAACATGGGTCAGTTGTGTTTCTTGAATAAGCAGAAAGAGATTCTCTGTATTTTTTTTGAGAACCTCATTACACAGTTGTTGGGAGCTCCGACCCCGCCCCCACCCCACCTCCCATATGCCATAAGACCCAAACCTTTCAAACCATAAACCCAGCAGGCATGGCTAGAAGGCTGCCTTTGAGTCACTTTCAAGTATAATGAATGCAAAATGGTTGCTTAGCACCATGCAGGCTTATAACATGCAGTACAGCAGAAGCCCTAGTCAAAATGTGGATTGTTGGAAAATTCACTCAATTTAGCATACATTAAAATTCCCCAACTTTTATTGCATGCCATTGGATTTGCGAGATGTCTCAAACCTATATGTGTAAGTTAGAGCTTTGTGTCTATCTATAATATTTTTGAAGATATAAAGCTTTCAAAATTTTAATTGCCCATAATTTGCATAATTTTCAACATCATGACTTTTCCAAGTCAGGTGCCTAATTTCACTGGTGATCAGTCATAATGACAAGTTTGGTGGTTTTCGGAATAATAGTGTCTGAGAAAAACTCCAGACAAATTTGGTCGTAAAGAAGAAAGAAAGAAACAAAAAAAGAGAAAAGAAAGACGGAAAGAAAAAAAAAGAATTCTTGGAAAAACAAAATGTCTGAGTTGGCACCCAGACATAACTAGAAAGGCAAATTTGCTTCAAAGCAAACCTGTCTGTGTGCCTTCCAAAGTTGTAAATATTAAATGTTATAACTTTTGTGCTTTGGTACTTCACATTCTAGTAAGCTTATGGCTGGATGGAAATTCCAAATGTCCAAATGTCCTTGTAAATTGCAAAAATGTACAGTGTTACAATTCCCACAATTTAAGTCCAGCATGATCAGAATCGGATGGAAGTTGGCTAAGTGATGGCTGAGTGAAACTTCAAAGGTCCAGATGAGATTGACCTTTGACCTTTAGGGGTCACATGTAATTTTCAAAATGTGCAGTGTTGCAATAGCTACAATTTGAGCCCAACATGATCAAAATTGGATAAAAATTGACCACGTTATGGCTAGAAGAAAGTCACCATCGAAAGTGGCCTTTGACCTTAAAATGACCTTTGACCTTGAGATGACCTCTGCCTGTAGTGAACCTTGACCTCTAAAATAACATTTTGACCTGAAATTGGCCTTTCACCTTGACATGACCTTGACATTTGAGATGACCTTTGCCTTGCTATGACCGAACTCCTATACATTTGGAACTATATCTACTATAGTATACAAAATATTGAAGAATTCAAAATTCAATTACCGCTCATTTGCATAATTTTGAATAGTATGACCTCTCATTATAAAAGGGCCAGACTTCATCTATAGAAATATAATTGTGCCAAGTTTGGAGTTTCTACTTATAATACTTTTCAAATGAAATGTCGGACAAATTTGCCCGTAAAGAAAGAAAGAAAGAAAGAAAGAAAAATTCCCTAGAAAAACAATATGTCTGTGTTGGCACACAGGCATAATTTGTGTATTGTAGGTGACACCTAGGAAGATTACATGTTCCAGATCAAATGCCTTCCCTGGCATGGTCTTGGTGAGGTATTGACTAGGTCTTTAAACTTGTCGTCTTCATCCAAAACGAAAAGGAACAATAAAACTATGAAAAAATCAGACCAACATGATTTCTTTGATGTCCACAGCTACTCAAGGACATAGGTCTGCGTCCGTCACCTGTCGTCACAAATTCACGTTTTCTACTTCTCAAATCGAGTCCCATTGTTCTTGATCAAACATAGTGATGATTTTCCTTGGGTTGGGCTTGGGTTCTCTCAAACGTGTCAAATATATCGTATTTCTATTACCATTATTGTCATTACTACCACAACACAAGAACAACTACTACAACTGATATCATCATCATCATCATCATCATCAGCATCATCATCATCATCATCATTCATCATCATTCATCATCATTCATCATAAAATTTTAAACCTGAAATTCGCTTCCTGTTGGAAACGGCTAGGTAAAATGCTTCAAAATCACAGCAATTTTTCTACATAAATGTCCAGCAAGCGTTGCTGCGATTTTGTTCTTTTTAGGTACGTCAGCTGACATGTCAGTAGCTGAGTTTATTTTATGGACCTTCGTCAACAATCGATTTTTTCTTAAAACCGTCAGCCAGATTCACTTCAAACATGGTGGCAATGGACCTTGGGTGGGTCTCTACCAAGCTGATTCAAATGGTCTCGTTCCAGTGAGTTTTTGGACTTTATGATAATTTTTTTCTGGGGGGGGGGGGGCAAATTTTAAAAATCTTTTCTGAAACCGCTCACTCAATTGCTTTCATATCATACACGTCAGGAACACTCCTAGGGACTCCTAGCATTTAATTTGTTCACAAGGTGGCGCTGATTTTGTTGTTTATTTTGTGTGTGTGTGTGTGTGTGTGTGTGTGTGTGTTGCTATTTTTGACTTCTCCACAACCACCACTCAGATTAAGCTAAAATTTGGTGGATATATTCCTTGTGGACGGGTCAAACAAAATTGCTCACTCGGTAGCACTGCTGTGGATTCTTGATTTTTAACGATTTTCTTTTCAATTCGGGTGCTTATCACTAAACAAACCTTTCCTATTGCTTACTATGCAAGCCAATGGGCATTCTAATGCTAATTCACACTTTGCACTTCTCCGAAGAAACTGTCAGTCAGATTCACTTCCAACTTGGTGGCAATGAATCTCTACCAAATTTGTTCAAACAGTCACGCTCCAGTAATTTTTTGGATTTTTGTATGATTTTTTTCCTTGTTTATTCTTTTTTTTTGGGGGGGGGGGGCAAATCTGAAAAATCTTCATCTTCTCTAAAACCTCTCACCTGATTGCTTTGATATCACACAGGTTCACTCTTAAAGATGCTTAGTTCTTAATTTGTTCACCAGGCGGTGCTGCCTTTCTTGTGGAAGGGTCAAACAAAATTGCTCACTAGGTGGAACTGCTGTGGTTTCCTGATTTTTAACGATTTTTTTTTTCAATTTGGGTACTTATTGGTGAATGGACCTTTCCTGTTGATTACCATGCAAGTCAATGGTCATTCTAATGCTTTTCCACTTCCTCATCAAAACCGTAATCCACAATGACTTCCAACATTTGTCCAAATGGTCATGCTCCATTGATTTTTGGGTTTTGTGTGTGTATGTGTGTGTGTGTGTGTGTGTGTTTTGTTTTTGTTTTTGTTTTTGTTTTTTTCATGAGTTACTTTGTTTTTTGGGGGAGGGGGACATCTTCAGAAACTCGCCAGGGTGTATGTTCATGTCAGCGGAGCACAGGACTGTCACAGTCTTCTTGTCTATTATTATTATTATTATTATTATTATTATTATTATTATTATTATTATTATTATTATTATTATTATTATTATTGTTTTGTTCTCTTCTCTTCCTTTCATTATTTTTTCCTTCCTGTCCTCGTCTCTTCCTTTCTCTTCTCATCGCCTCTCTCGTCTCTTTTCATCATTTCTCTTGCGAGTTTCTTCCTATAATATTTCTCTTCTCTTCATTTTTTTTTTTTTTTTTAATTTCTTTTGCACCGAGTCCTCTTCAAACTCTGTGGGCGATCTAATTTGGTTCGGTCAAAGATGGAAAACAAAAAAGTCTATACTAGATAAGCCTTTATGTAAGCTGTGCCTTGTAGGGTCGTCAAAGATTAGGAAAAGAACTTTAATACGACAGAAAAAAAATCCGGCTAATTTTAGCCTGATAAACATGAACTGTTCCCAACGTTATTCACGGCATCAGCCTCGATCGGATATCACTTTCCTTGCAAACACATTTTTTGTAATGAATCACCTGTTCAGTCGGACAACAGATGTCCATCAACCTCGTGATAGCTCAGTTGGTAGAGCGGAGGACTGTAGTGGACAATGGCTGACATCCTTAGGTCGGTGGTTCAAATCCGCCTCGCGAGAGTGTGATAAAATTTTTTGTTTAATTGGTTCACTTTCCTTCTTCTTCTTTGTCGTTCATTGGTAGCAGAAAACGCAGTATCCTTGCCTGTAAAATTTTGTCAGCCAGAATGTCCAGCTGCCTTTCACCTCCAGCAGCCATTGCCTGACTGTGAAGGCTGTGTGGCTGGTTGTCGGGAATATAATAAAGGAGCTTTCTCAATGGATAATTAAAAAAATGAGGGATATACTGTCTTTCAACGCTGAGGCTGTATCTTCCCTTCGGAAATAATGAATGTTGCCAGGGTAATATTTCTCGAACATTCTAATTGGACAGTTTCAGTATATACGCTCCCTCATTCTGATGTGGTCACGCCCCTTTCAACACACTTTATGTTGCCCGAGTCGACAGGACTAAAAATGCAGTATATGAGGGCAATTTTGATACTGTATTTAGGACACGTGTATGTGTGGACATATATATATATATATATATATATATATATATATATATATATATATATATATATATATATATATATATATATATATATATATATATATATATATATATATATATATATATATATATATACATATATATATATACATATATATATATATGTATATATGTATATGTATATATATGTCCTAAAATACATCTATATTGAAATAAATACAACACACGTCCACAGTCTGACACAGTATGAAAATGAAACACACACATGCTTATATACAGAATATCTTTCACAATGCCTTTTATCATTTTGACATATACATCATTCTTTTTATATGGAGCTCAGAATTTTGTTTGAATTCCATGTAAAAAGAATGATGTGTATGATAAAACTTAATAGCATTGCCAAAGATATTTTTGGCTTGTAAGCTGTAAAATATTCTTGTTTGAATACATTTATGAAGATGGTGCGTATCATATTTCAAATGTTCAGCTGGTAGTATCAGATTGTTTCACTATATTGCACCACCCTCGACTGGATTTCTTTTCCTTTTTTTTTCTTCGATTTTCTCACATATTTCGAAACCGACCACCTGCTCCACGTACAACTACTATTAAATATGTCAAACATGGATAGCTCATTTGGTTGAGCGGGACTGCAGTGGATACTCCATAGGTCGGTGGTTCAAATCCGCCTCGCGGGAGTGAAACTTAAACTACAGTTGAATTATTTCACCATCCTTGTTCCTCTCTCAGACATAGATGTGTTCTATTTTTCAGCAAATCAAACAGATTAAGCATACATATACATGAACATGATATATATTTATATATATATACATATATGTATATATATGTGTATATATATATATGTATATATATATATATATATATATATATATATATATATATATATATATATATATATATATATATATGTATGTATGTAGGCGACTGGTGCCAAAGGTTGCAGGTTCGAGTCCCGTTCGTTCCGAACATAATATGTGTATATATATATATATATATATATATATATATATATATATATATATATATATATATATATATATATGTATATTCCGCGCAGTATGGGAATGTGGGCGATACTAGAATTGCGCCAGCCGAATGAAATGTAGTGGTGGTTAAAGAAGGGGAGCTTCTTTGAATATGGTTCGGGTTTTCAGCAAACAGAACAAAACATTTTGTAAAGTTGTCACTCCCTAGAAGAGTGAGATGTTCTCTACTTTCGTTATAATGTTAGGGCTTGTTGGCAAACGCGCTGACTCGCGTCACTTCAGAAGATTCGATGTTCCATAGTTCAGGTATAATGAAATAATACAGTCTGGTAGGTAAGCAGGGGAGAGACAACCCAACACGTCCGTTCAGTGGCCAAGATGGTAAGAAAGGCTGTTTATTTCTGATGTACATCGCTTATGTGATAAACACGTCACCTTTACTGAGTCACCAATATGTTCTCGTAGGGTCTGTTTTGATAATACACTGATAATAATGTCTCATGAACTCATGTAATTTTTCTTGGATCAACACCGAGAAGCGTCAGTGAAGTCTCGTACTGTTTAAAGAACGTATAGTTTTACCGGTTACCTGTTTTCAACCCGGGGTTTTCAATAAATACTTCCATATTTGCAATAATATCTGAATGTCTTGTTTACCAAATAGCTTAATGCGATATTTACGACTTCATGACTAAATAAGTAAGGATGGGCCAAATGCCTTGTTGACTCTTCATCAGGTAATAACTAAATGACTATTTAACGACCTGAACGTATTTGTACAGTCTTATTGGCTTCTCGCTATGTGGTGATTAATGACTTTTTAATGTTCCAAGTGCATCTGAACTGCTTAAAGTAAATACTACATAAGATGGTTCCATCACCTATCCACAAATAATTACAATTTAGCTAGTGTGCAACTTTTACTGCCATTAATCCTTTCTTCTTACTTTTGAAATTCTTAATATTACAAGTATAATTAAAATCACTCAATATTAGAAATATAATTAAAGTCACGGCACGACTTTGATATTTAGAGGTTTACCAGAAAAAGTCACTGCAGCACTTTACAACGTGTACACCTTTCACACTTGAATGCACAACTGAGTGCAGGGTTTCATGGCTGAAATCACGGACCGTATTCCAAAGAACGGCCAGATGAGGAGTGGAACACTGGTGTCTGGTCAATGTTTTAGAGATGTGTAGGATGTAGCTGTCGAAAATGGTCAACTGAACTTCCAATACCAGGTGTCTTCAATGGCAAGGAATTTTTTTTTCGGTCTGTCTTTTCTACTTTTTAAGTTCCAGAAAATACTAGAAAAGAACGTTTGCTTCACAGCAAATCGGTATGGGCGCCTTCAAAATGAGAACAGATTGAAATGCTACACTTTGTCATTGTTTAACATAATCTAAATTTCGTGTACTAGCCTAATTTTTACAAATTAAAATGCCTAGCTTTGGTTTTGGGTGTAAGGGATATGGCCATGTCCCAAACTTATAAAGTGAAGTTTGAATGAAACTACTATCTATAATAGTTTTGAAGCTATTCAGCATTTTAATTTTGTGTATTTGCCTAATTTGCATGAATTATAAGCCTAGAAGAACTCTGGTTTATTGTTCATTGGATGGGGCTGTGCCACAAACCCATAAATTGAAGTAGGAATGGCATCTCTATAATAGTTTTGAAGCTATTAAAGATTTACATTTTGCATACTCACCTAATTTGCATAAATTAAAATCCTACAACTTTAATTCATGGTACATTGGATGCGGCTTTGCCACAAACCTATAAATTGAAGTTGGAATGACATCTCCATGTACAATAATTTTGGAGATGTTCAACTTTTAATTTTTTCAATGCCCTTTTAAGCATAATTTGAAATTCTACAACTATACTGTCCATTATAGTGGCAAGTGTCACAAATGTATATATGCACATTGAAATTTTGAGTCCATCTCCAATAGTTTGGAATATATGGTGCTTTTAGAATTTTTGTTGCTTCTAAAATTTGCATAATTTTAAACATCATGACTATTCCAATTGAGATGCAAAATTTCGCCGGTCATGTCAGTCACCATAGCATGTTTGGTGGTTTTCGGAAAACTAGTGTTGGAAAAAATCTCTGGACCAACTTGGTCAGAAGGCAAGAAAGAAAGAAAGAGAGAGAGAGAGATAGAGAGAGAAAGAGAGAGAGAGAGAGAGAGTGAGAGAGAGAGAGAGAGAGAGAGAGAGAAAGAGAGAAAGAAAGACATTGGCCTTTTATTTCTTTGTTAATTTATCCGAGATGAAAGACCACCTGTCCTTTGTGACCACTTTTGTCTGGCATTAGGGGTGGTCTTAAATTGCAGGTACCACTGTACAGTGAAACCCCATGTACACTGGGCACCTTCGCAACCAGAGAAAAGTGCCCACTCCTGAGTGGGTCAGCCCTTCTGTGCAGTATTGATGAGTATATGTGCATGTACAGTGTACATATTATAATTCAGTGGGATGTGTATACATGCAATACAAAACTGTCTTTGTTCCTTTATTACATGAACAAATTTTAACAGATGCTGTCACAAAACTACATGTACATGTACATGTACCTGTAAACTGAGACATGCACTATACTGACTCAGTATTGGCTATGAAGAAGAGGCTTCATCTCACTGGTTACAAGAAAACAAAGATATGAAAGTGTCCATTGAGATGACTCAAATGCACATACTTTGTCAAAATTCCCCAAGTTGTGAAAACAGTCACCGAGGACTGTAAGTCAGACTTGGATCGGTCCAGCAAACTCAGCTCTGTATGTAGTCTATTTTTAAGAGGGGGTACACTCTGGCTTGTTCTGCCTAGAAGTCAAGTCCCTCTGATCCGTTGGGACTGATAAGCCCATCAGACTCCTTGCCTCAGGCGAAAACAGATCCGCTAGGACACTCTGACTGGTCAGTCTCAGCCATGGTGCACTTACAGCTCTGTCCAGCATTAGTGTAAACATGGATCAGATGTGTTTCTTGAATAAACAGAAAGAGATTCTCTGTATTTTTTTGAGAACCTCATTACACAGTTGTTGGGAGTTCCGCCCCCACCCCACCCCACCTCCCATATGCCATAAGACCCAAACCTTTCAAACCACAAAACCAGCAGGCATGGCTAGAAGGCTGCCTTTGAGTCACTTTCAAGTATCATGAATGCAAAATGGTTGCTTAGCACCATGCAGGCTTATAACATGCAGTACAGCAGAAGCCCTAGTCAAAATGTGGATTGTTGGAAAATTCACTCAATTTAGCATACATTAAAATTCCCCAACTTTTATTGCATGCCATTGGATTTGCGAGATGTCTCAAACCTATATGTGTAAGTTAAAGCTTTGTGTCTATCTATAATATTTTTGAAGATATAAAGCTTTCAAAATTTTAATTCCCATAATTTGCATAATTTTCAACATCATGACTTTTCCAAGTCAGGTGCCTAATTTCACTGGTGGTCAGTCATAATGACAAGTTTGGTGGTTTTCGGAATAATAGTGTCTGTGAAAAACTCCAGACAAATTTGGTCGTAAAGAAGAAAGAAAGAAACAAAATAAAGAGAAAAGAAAGAAGGAAAGAAAGAAAAAAAGAATTCTTGGAAAAACATTTGAGATGACCTTTGCCTTGCTATGACCGAACTCCTATACACTTGGCACTATATCTACTATAGTATATAAGATATTGAAGAATTCAAAAT
Source organism: Hermodice carunculata (assembly GCA_964020975.1). NCBI lineage: Eukaryota > Metazoa > Annelida > Polychaeta > Eunicida > Amphinomidae > Hermodice > Hermodice carunculata. The sequence continues at coordinate 51,889,820 of OZ026627.1, forward strand.
TCAATTACCGCTCATTTGCATAATTTTGAATAGTATGACCTCTCATTATAAAAGGGCCAGACTTCATCTATAGAAATATAATTGTGCCAAGTTTGGAGTTTCTACTTATAATACTTTTCAAATGAAATGTCGGACAAATTTGCCCGTAAAGAAAGAAAGAAAGAAAGAAAGAAAAATTCCCTAGAAAAACAATATGTCTGTGTTGGCACACAGGCATAATTTGTGTATTGTAGGTGAAACCTAGGAAGATTACATGTTCCAGATCAAATGCCTTCCCTGGCATGGTCTTGGTGAGGTATTGACTAGGTCTTTAAACTTGTCGTCTTCATCCAAAACGAAAAGGAACAATAAAACTATGAAAAAATCAGACCAACATGATTTCTTTGATGTCCACAGCTACTCAAGGACATAGGTCTGCGTCCGTCACCTGTCGTCACAAATTCACGTTTTCTACTTCTCAAACCGAGTCCCATTGTTCTTGATCAAACATAGTGATGATTTTCCTTGGGTTGGGCTTGGGTTCTCTCAAACGTGTCAAATATATCGTATTTCTATTACCATTATTGTCATTACTACCACAACACAAGAACAACTACTACAACTGATATCATCATCATCATCATCATCATCATCATCATCATCATCATCATCATAAAATTTTAAACCTGATATTCGCTTCCTGTTGGAAACGGCTAGGTAAAATGCTTCAAAATCACAGCAATTTTTCTACATAAATGTCCAGCAAGCGTTGCTGCGATTTTGTTCTTTTTAGGTACGTCAGCTGACATGTCAGTGGCTGAGCTTATTTTATGGACCTTCGTCAACAATCGGTTTTTTCTTTAAACCGTCAGCCAGATTCACTTCAAACATGGTGGCAATGGACCTTGGGTGGGTCTCTACCAAGCTGATTCAAATGGTCTCGTTCCAGTGTGTTTTTGGACTTTATGATTATTTTTTTTTTTGGGGGGGGGGGGCAAATTTTAAAAATCTTTTCTGAAACCGCTCACCCAATTGCTTTCATATCATACACGTCAGGAACACTCCTAGGGACTCCTAGCATTTAATTTGTTCACAAGGTGGCGCTGATTTTGTTGTTTATTTTGTGTGTGTGTGTGTGTGTGTGTGTGTGTGTGTGTGTTGCTATTTTTGACTTCTCCACAACCACCACTCAGATTAAGCTAAAATTTGGTGGATATATTCCTTGTGGACGGGTCAAACAAAATTGCTCACTCGGTAGCACTGCTGTGGATTCTTGATTTTTAACGATTTTTTTTTCAATTCGGGTGCTTATCACTAAACAAACCTTTCCTATTGCTTACTATGCAAGCCAATGGGCATTCTAATGCTAATTTACACTTTGCACTTCTCCGAAGAAACTGTCAGTCAGATTCACTTCCAACTTGGTGGCAATGAATCTCTACCAAATTTGTTCAAACAGTCACGCTCCAGTAATTTTTGGATTTTTTTATGATGGGGGGGGGGGCAAATCTGAAAAATCTTCATCTTCTCTAAAACCTCTCACCTGATTGCTTTGATATCACACAGGTTCACTCTTAAAGATGCCTAGTTCTTAATTTGTTCACCAGGCGGTGCTGCCTTTCTTGTGGAAGGGTCAAACAAAATTGCTCACTAGGTGGAACTGCTGTGGTTTCCTGATTTTTAACGATTTTTTTTTCAATTTGGGTACTTATTGGTGAATGGACCTTTCCTGTTGATTACCATGCAAGTCAATGGTCATTCTAATGCTAATTTACAGTTTCCACTTCCTCATCAAAACCGTAATCCACAATGACTTCCAACATTTGTCCAAATGGTCATGCTCCATTGATTTTTGGGTTTTGTGTGAGTGTGTGTGTGTGTGTGTGTGTGTGTGTGTGTATGTGTGTGTGTGTGTGTGTGTGTTTTGTTTTTGTTTTTTCATGAGTTACTTTGTTTTTTGGGGGAGGGGGACATCTTTAGAAACTCGCTAGGGTATATGTACATGTCAGCGGAGCACAGGACTGTCACAGTCTTCTTGTCTATTATTATTATTATTATTATTATTATTATTATTATTATTATTATTATTATTATCATCATCATCATTATTATCATTATTATTATTATTATTATTATTATTATCATCATCATTATCATTATTATTATTATTATTATTATTATTATTATTATTATTATTATTATTATTATTATTATTATTATTATTATTATTATTATTGTTGTTTTGTTCTCTTCTCTTCCTTTCATTATTTTTTTCCTTCCTGTCCTCGTCTCTTCCTTTCTCTTCTCATCGCCTCTCTCTTCTCTTTTCATCATTTCTCTTGCGAGTTTCTTCCTATAATATTTCTCTTCTCTTTTTTTTTTTTTTTTTTTTTTAATTTCTTTTGCACCGAGTCCTCTTCAAACTCTGTGGGCGATCTAATTTGGTTCGGTCAAAGATGGAAAACAAAAAAGTCTATACTAGATAAGCCTTTATGTAAGTTGTGCCTTGTAGGGTCGTCAAAGATTAGGAAAAGAACTTTAATACGACAGAAAAAAAATCCGGCTAATTTTAGCCTGATAAACATGAACTGTTCCCAACGTTATTCACGGCATCAGCCTCGATCGGATATCACTTTCCTTGCAAACACATTTTTTGTAATGAATCACCTGTTCAGTCGGACAACAGATGTCCATCAACCTCGTGATAGCTCAGTTGGTAGAGCGGAGGACTGTAGTGGAAAATGGCTGACATCCTTAGGTCGGTGGTTCAAATCCGCCTCGCGAGAGTGTGATAAAATCTTTTGTTTAATTAGTTCACTTTCCTTGTTTTCTTTGTCGTTCATTGGTAGAAGAAAACGCAGTATCCTTGCCTGTAAAATTTTGTCAGCCAGAATGTCCAGCTGCCTTTCACCTCCAGCAGCCATTGCCTGACTGTGAAGGCTGTGTGGCTGGTTGTCGGGAATACAATAAAGGAGCTTTCTCAATGGATAATTAAAAAAATGAGGGATATACTGTCTTTCAACGCTGAGGCTGTATCTTCCCTTCGGAAATAATGAATGTTGCCAGGGTAATATTTCTCGAACATTCTAATTGGACAGTTTCAGTATATACGCTCCCTCATTCTGATGTGGTCAAGCCCCTCTCAACACACTTTATGTTGCCCGAGTTGACAGGACTAAAAATGCGGTATATGAAGGCAATTTTGATACTGTATTTAGGACACGTGTATGTGTGGACATATATATATATATATATATATATATATATATATATATATATATATATATATATATATATATATATATATATATATATATATATATATATATATATGTCCTAAAAATACGTCTATATTGAAATAAATACAACACACGTCCACAGTCTGACACAGTATGAGAATGAAACACACACATGCTTATATACAGAATATCTTTCACAATGCCTTTTATCATTTTGACATGTACATCATTCTTTTTATATGGAGCTCAGAATTTTGTTTGAATTCCATGTTAAAAGAATGATGTGTACGATAAAACTTAAAAGCATTGCCAAAGATATTTTTGGCTTGTAAGCTGTAAAATTATTGTTTGAATACATTTATGAAGATGGTTCGTATCATATTTCAAATGTTCAGCTGGTAGTATCAGATTATTTCACTATATTGCACCACCCTCGACTGGATTTCTTTTCTTTTTTTTTTTCTTCGATTTTCTCACATATTTCGAAACCGACCACCTGCTCCACGTACAACTACTATTAAATATGTCAAACATGGATAGCTCATTTGGTTGAGCGGGACTGCAGTGGATACTCCATAGGTCGGTGGTTCAAATCCGCCTCGCGGGAGTGAAACTTAAACTACTGTTGAATTATTTCACCATGCTTGTTCCTCTCTCAGACATAAATGTGTTCTATTTTTCAGCAAATCAAACAGATTTAGCATACATATACATGGACATGATATATATATATATACATATATATATATATATATATATATATATATATATATATATATATATATATATATATATATGTATATATATATATATATGTGTGTGTGTGTGTGTGTGTGTGTGTGTGTGTGTGTGTGTAGGCGACTGGTGCCAAAGGTTACAGGTTCGAGTCCCGCTCGTTCCGAACATAATATATGTATATATATATATATTCCGCGCAGTATGGGAATGTGGGCGATACTAGAATTGCGCTAGCCGAATGAAATGTAGTGGTGGTTAGAGAAGGGGAGCTTCTTTGAATATGGTTCGGGTTTTCAGCAAACAGAACAAAGCACTTTGTAAAGTTGTCACTCCCTGGAAGAGTGAGATGTTCTTTACTTTCGTTATAATGTTAGGGCTTGTTGGCAAACGCGCTGACTCGCGTCACTTCAGAAGATTCGATGTTCCATAGTTCTGGTATAATGAAATAATACAGTCTGGTAGGTAAGCAGGGGAGAGACAACCCAACACGTCCGTTCAGTGGCCAAGATGGTAAGAAAGGCTGTTTATTTCTGATGTACATCGCTTATGTGATAAACACGTCACCTTTACTGAGTCACCAATATGTTCTCATAGGGTCTGTTTTGATAATACACTGATAATAATAATGACTAATGAACTCATGTAATTTTTCTTAGATCAACACTGAGAAGCGTCAGTGAAGTCTCGTACTGTTTAAAGAACGTATAGTTTTACCGGTTACCTGTTTTCAACCCGGGGTTTTCAATAAATACTTCCATATTTGCAATAATATCTGAATGCCTTGTTTACCAAATAGCTTAATGCGATATTTACGACTTCATGACTAAATAAGTAAGGATGGGCCAAATGCCTTGTTGACTCTTCATCAGGTAATAACTAAATGACTATTTAACGACCTGAACGTATTTGTACAGTCTTATTGGCTTCTCGCTATGTGGTGATTAATGACTTTTTAATGTTCCAAGTGCATCTGAACTGCTCAAAGTAAATACTACATAAGATGGTTTCATCACCTATCCACAAATAATTGCAATTTAGCTAGTGTGCAACTTTTACTGCCATTAATCCTTTCTTCTTACTTTTGAAATTCTTAATATTACAAGTATAATTAAAATCACTCAATATTAGAAATATAATTAAAGTCACGGCACGACTTTGATATTTAGAGGTTTACCAGAAAAAGTCACTGCAGCACTTTACAACGTGTACACCTTTCACACTTGAATGCACAACTGAGTGCAGGGTTTCATGGCTGAAATCACGGACCGTATTCCAAAGAACGGCCAGATGAGGAGTGGAACACTGGTGTCTGGTCCATGTTTTAGTGATGTGTAGGATGTAGCTGTCGAAAATGGTCAACTGAACTTCCAATACCAAGTGTCTTCAATGGCAAGGAATTTTTTTTTGGTCTGTCTTTTCTACTTTTTAAGTTCCAGAAAATACTAGAAAAGAACGTTTGCTTCACAGCAAATCGGTATGGGCGCCTTCAAAATGAGAACAGATTGAAATGCTACACTTTGTCATTGTTTAACATAATCTAAATTTCGTGTACTAGCCTAATTTTTATAAATTAAAATGCCTAGCTTTGGTTTTGGGTGTTAGGGATGTGGCCATGTCCCAAACTTATGAAGGGGAAGTTTGAATGAAACTACTATCTATAATAGTTTTGAAGCTTTTCAGCATTTTAATTTTGTGTATTTGCCTAATTTGCATGAATTATAAGCCTAGAAGAACTCTGGTTTATTGTTCATTGGATGGGGCTGTGCCACAAACCCATAAATTGAAGTAGGAATGGCATCTCTATAATAGTTTTGAAGCTATTAAAGATTTACATTTTGCATACTCACCTAATTTGCATAAATTAAAATCCTACAACTTTAATTCATGGTACATTGGATGCGGCTTTGCCACAAACCTATAAATTGAAGTTGGAATGACATCTCCATGTACAATAATTTTGGAGATGTTCAACTTTTAATTTTTTCAATGCCCTTTTTAGCATAATTTGAAATTCTACAACTATACTGTCCATTATAGTGGCAAGTGTCACAAATGTATATATGCACATTGAAATTTTGAGTCCATCTCCAATAGTTTGGAATATATGGTGCTTTTTAGAATTTTTGTTGCTTCTAAAATTTGCATAATTTTAAACATCATGACTATTCCAATTGAGATGCAAAATTTTGCCGGTCATGTCAGTCACCATAGCAAGTTTGGTGGTTTTCAGAAAAATAGTGTTGGAAAAAATCGCTGGACCAACTTGGTCAGAAAGCAAGAAAGAAAGAGAGAGAGAGAGAGATAGAGAGAGAGAGAGAGAGAGAGAGAGAGAGAGAGAGAGAGAGAGAGAGAAAGAAAGACATTGGCCTTTTATTTCTTTGTTAATTTATCCGAGATGAAAGACCACCTGTCCTTTGTGACCACTTTTGTCTGGCATTAGGGGTGGTCTTAAATTGCAGGTACCGTTGTACAGTGAAACCCCATGTACACTGGGCACCTTCGCAACCAGAGAAAAGTGCCCACTCCTGAGTGGGTCAGCCCTTCTGTGCAGTATTGATGAGTATATGTGCATGTACAGTGTACACATATTATAATTCAGTGGGATGTGTATACATGCAATACAAAACTGTCTTTGTTCCTTTATTACATGAACAAATTTTAACAGATGCTGTCACAAAACTACATGTACATGTACATGTACCTGTAAACTGAGACATGCAGTATACTTACTCAGTATTGGCTATGAAGGAGAGGCTTCATCTCACTGGTTACAAGAAAACAAAGACATGAAAGTGTCCATTGAGATGACACAAATCCACACACTTTTTCAAAATTCACCAAGTTGTGAAAACAGTCACTGAGGACTGCAAGTCAGACTTTGATCGGTCCAGCAAACTCAGCTCTGTATGTAGTCTATTTTTAACAGAGGGTACACTGTGGCAACTAAATATTAATGCCTCCAAGACTAAATTCACAGTTTTTAACAAAGGAGGCAGATTAACCAATTCCCCTGTCTTCTACGTACTGTGGTAATAATATTATTGAGATGACACAGAGACACCGTTATCTAAGGATTGATTTCCGTGCTTCTGGAGTTTTCACCTATGTTATTAATAAATTAAAAGACCAGGCCAATAACGCACTCTTCAAACTGCGGCAATACCCATTTAACAATAATGTCAATTTAGCACTGAAACTTTTCAGAACACTTGTTAAACCTATTCTTGCATATGGTAGCGTAGTCTCGAGTGTATTTCTACTGAAAGGTCTGAATCTTAATAATTTCAATCAGTTATGTGATAAGGCTGTTCCAGAAGGGTTACATAACGAATTCTGCAAATTTGTACTCAGTGTGCACAGAAAGGCCTCAAATGCAGCAGTTAAAGCTGAACTTGGTAGCTTTCCTATCTTAATTGAATTATTGTGTGGAGCAGTGAAATATTGGTTATATCTCCAAGATGGTGGACAAGATACATTTAAGTATAGATGTCTCATGGAAAACTACAACTTATGTAGAGATGATAACTACTGCTGGTTGAAATATGTCAAAGAAATTCTAATATATGCTGGGCTTCATGACATTTGGTCAAATTTAGATGGTACAGCGCCCAATACTGTGATAATGAGATTGAGACAACATTTGGAAAACCAATACAAAACTCATTGGCTGGAGCAAATTAATGGAAACAACAATGATGCTTCACACAAACTGCGTTCATATTGTAAATTCAAAAATACGTTTGAGATTGAAAATTATCTGAGAAAGAATATTCCTGTCAACAGGAGGAAAAACTTCAGTAAGTTGAAAATTAGTGCACACTCTTCAAATTGAAGCAGGAAGATACACAAGACCAAAAACTCCGGTTGAATTACGTAAATGTAAAATTTGCAAATTCAATTCATTTGAAGATGAATCGCATTTTATATTAGATTGTAGTTACTACTCTGAACAGAGGACACAATTATTTAATGGTCTTTCATGTATTTACAGTGGTTTTGCACAATTTGATAAACTTTAAAAATTCAATTTTATCATGACAATGGAATATGGCAAGGCAGCTGTATATAAACCTATCTTGTCACTTGTAAATTCCGCTTTTGAAATGCGACATATGAGTTCATGGGTCACTAAAACAGCAGTGGCAGGAGCACCCGTAATTCTTCAGGTAGTAGTGTGTAGATACATTGATTGTTTGTGTATACCCCCATGCTAGGGGACAGTTTAATAATTGTACGGGTTTTATTTGTCTTTGTGATGTGTATGTATGTGTTTTGACGACACCATTTAAATGGTATATGTCAATAAAGTTATTTCATTTCATTGTCACCCAGACGCATCATTGAAACAACTTATTGCACTTTCAGTATTATATGCACAGACTTTGACAACGGCATGGACAGAATGTAGAAAAGTCGATATGTTACATAGTCACCTCAGTATTGGCATAGACCCTTCTGGGTTGAATAAAATTGAAAATGAATGAAAGCAGCAGTTATTATACTAAGTGTAGAGTCATAAGAAAGAAAGAAAGAAAGAAAGAAAGAAAGAAAGAAAGAAAGAAAGAAAGAAAGAAAGAAAGAAAGAAAGAAAGAAAGAAAGAAAGAAAGAAAGAAAGAAAGAAAGAAAGAAAGAAAGAAAGAAAGAAAGAAAGAAAGAAAGAAAGAAAGAAAGAAAGAAAGAAAGAAAGAAAGAAAGAAAGAAAGAAAGAAAGAAAGAAAGAAAGAAAGAAAGAAAGAAACTACCACTAATTTGTGTTAGAACCTGTCTCAAGTCAGGAAATGTATATGTTTTCCTTCATAATGCATTTCGTATTCGTTGACCGATAAAAAAATATCAACTGTGCAGAAATTTGATAAGATCTGGCGTGGTCTTGTCAAGGGAAGCTATCCCTGTCACACCGTCGTCACCATTTCCGCATCCGTTAGTTACGCGGGGTCGCAAAAGGTACAATCTCGAAGTGTCCGCGATGTCCGTCATATCTACGACACGGACATCGCGGACATTTACTGGCTCTGTTTAGAGATTAAAGCGGGTGAAGCCGGCCGTGCACAGAACATCATTGTTATTTTTCATTTTAAAGATGATTGTGTTTTGGCGTGACTAAATGTAAATTTGGAGGATAGTTCCATGATCTTTCGCTCTTGCTTTCGGGATGGATGTGAAGATTTTTTTTTTCTTTCTCAACCTTTCTTTCTTTGGTGGTTGGGCACTGCATGCTTTTTATCATGCCTTTCATGGTCATGGATGTGAGCATTTTTCTTTCACTCTTTTCTTTCTTTCTTAAGTTTGGTGGTTAGGCACTGCTTTTGCCAAGGATGCAAGCATTTTTTTTTCTTTTTCTGCCTCCCTCCCTCCCTTTTTTCTGTCTTTACAAACGAGTATAACGTGCCTGTAGCTTGAAATCTGATTTTTTTTTCTTCAGATGTTTTCAACTATTAGGCTAATTGGGGCCTAGAAGCATTGTCAAATGGGATTCTGAAAAAGTGGATGATGACAACTTAACTCTGTGACAACTAGCTCCGTCTCCCGGCCCCTACTTGTTGTTGCTATGTAAACAGTTCAATGGTTTCAATATTTATCGACATTCTCAATGAAAAAAAATCCTACAACCATGTTGCCCATCATTGTTGGTAAATTATAAAATATATACACTCAAAACCTTCATAATTTTATTATCTGCACGCCCTCACAGCCTCATATTTCTAACGCTACTTGCATGAGGCAAGAGTGGAAATTTTGCTCTCATTTGATGCCAATTTTTAAGTGGCATGTCATGATGAAATAAGACAATATAACTGAATAAAAATTCACCAATAAATCGTCATCTCAACGCGGACGCTGTGACTGCTATAAAGGTACACGTCGTCGAGTTGGTAAATAATATATGAAAGGTTTACTTGTGCATGTTTATTTATCATCTCATTTTGTAACTGTACTTTGTGATTTTGTGTGTTTCGTGTAACTATTTTTTTCGTCATCCCTGGGGGCTCAATAAAATATCATCATTTATAATTATTGAAATGCCCATGTAAACAGTTTTGACGATTATCTGTGTGCCCAGGTGGCATTAGCTTTGCATACGTACTGTACTTACGCCTACTATGGTCTTAAAAAAAAACAAAAAACAAAAAAAAACAACTCTTTGCTTTTGTACTCATATTGCAAACTACTGGGTCGGATTCTGATTTTGCAGCAAAATTTCGCCAAAATTAATGTTGCATTGAGGCGTACAGTAAAAGAAAATCCTCAACATTGCAGAGTGTAAATGTGTACACGCACATCCATGTGGACACGAAAGTTTGGTTCAAGTTCCAAGCGACGGGGAGGGAAGTGTGCATAATTTCATTTAAATATTAAATATTTTCTGAATTATCATAGATAGAGGTACCACTCCAAGTTCAATTCACAGGTTTGCGCTATAGGTTCTTGCAATGAGCCACAAACAAAAGTTGTATAATTCTTATTTATGCTAATTAGGGACACATGAAACGTTTGAACTACCGTATTAGTCTATACTTGCATACACACTCGAACAGATAATTTACCACATTTCTTATTCTTCAAAGATTCGGCATGGAGGGAGATTCTAGTTGATAATAGCCACGCAGGTCTGTGTGTTGACGATTAAACCCAGAGCTGGGAACAGTAACGCTTCAGATCAGGGCCAGTCTCTGCATTGTTGACAGGTACACGGTCATCTGAATACCGTGCGGTCGCCACCATGTGTATCAGACATCTACTTTGTGTATTCCTTGCTATCAAGGCCCGGTTGAGTCCCGCATGAATGCAATGCAAAGAGATGGACAAAATTCACTTTTTAAAAAATTTATTCACATATCTAAATCAAACTTTGTCAAATTTTACTGGGAGACTCGGAGAAATTTGAAAACTGAAGTAGACACTATACACAAGAAATTCAGATAGGATATTTAAATTACACAGATACCAAACAAACACGGGACAAAGTACATTTACGTGGACAGGAATAAAGCAGTGGAATGACTTGCCTACTCAGATTCGGAAAATAGAAAATCATTATTTATTCAAAACCACAGTAAAGCAAAACCTTTTGAATAAAATTTCCCTGGAACAAAAACAAAGTATACCTCTTTTACTGATCTCTCCCCCCCCCCTTTATGAACCATAAGTCAAGAAGGATAATAGGGACTTCTTATACAACGATGCTCGTCTGTTGGAGGGCAACGTGACACATGTATAATATCTGGGATGTTCTTTGTATGTTGATGGGCGAATGTTTTGTACCTTTAATTATACCTGATACTGTTGCATGTTTCTTTTATATTGTATATTCTAATTTTTGTGTATCTATTATAAAAAAAAAAATGACGTACAGGACCACCATGGAAATAAGTTGTTAAAACTTTCTGGTGCCATCCTAGGTTCCTTTTAACTCTAATTGTATGTATCACAGTAAAATGTAACTGCATGAACCTGAATCAAATCAAAATCAGACTAAAGGCAATTGGTGGATTAAAGTGGAAGAAACAAAGTAACGCACGTTCAGCAATGTAGTAGTAGTAGTAGTGGTAGTAGTAGTAGTAGTAGTAGTAGTAGTAGTAGTAGTAGTAGTAGTAGTAGTAGTAGTAGTAGTAGTAGTAATTACTGAGATATTGGGACCGAGTATCAGGCCCAGCACAACAGGTAGCAGTAATCTCAGCGTGTTTTGTGTATAATTAGCGGTTAATGACTTCACGCAGAGCTGCTGCGGCATGTCTTTGATCTCATTCACACTGCATGGGTGGCTGCAAGCTCACCATCATGTGAGATATGATTCCACACGGCATAAAAAACTGCCATTTACCGTCAGAAAATTCAGTAGACAAAACATGGAAAACTTGGAAGGGTTTTGTAAGTTGTGGGATCTTAGAACAAGCTCAAATTTTTCTACCTTGATGGAAACCAAACATCTTTACCACCCGGCCCGCCCGTGGTTTTGTTGGATATAGGTACCAGCATGCGGAGTGATGAACAAACCAGCAAAGCAAAGTCAAAGATAGGCCAAATTAAATTACAACGAATTCAAAGATTCATTAACAGAAGAAAATTACTTTTTGAACCCAGTGAAAGAAATTAGGGGAGGTTTGGGCCATGCCGTTCATGGGATTGTTTTGCCGCATCACTTCGGCTTTGTACTTGAACCGCGACTGGTTTTAGCTACATCAATTTTGTACTTGAACCACGACTGGCCATGGTTATAGCTACATCAAGGAAATTGATACTGTAAGTTTAGTTTAAACATATTTATTTTAACTGGGTGACCTAGTATTACAATAAAACTGACTAATCAAGAGGATCTCCAGAGTTATTACGGGGGCTTTGAATTACACTAGCCTTTGTAAAATATAATTTTGCTGAAACGGGATGGGAGCCACTTTCTGAACGATGACGGAGACATAAACTCCAACGTATGTACACAATAGTTAATGGACTGGCTCCCTCATATTTATGTAATTTAATTCCACATACAGTTGAAGAACGAACTAGATATAATATCAGGTCAAGGCAGAATAGTAGCTCAATTTATGTTCGTATAAATACTTTCTTTTTTCTTGGCACAGAGTGCAAATGGAACCTTCTTCCACAATCAGTAATAAAGTCTGAAGATTTAGATGAATTTAGGACGAAATTAAATAAATCCAAGCCGAAATGTAATGAAATGTTTTATTTTAGAGATCAGAGGATAGGTATCATTCATGCTGGACTGAGAATAGACTGTAACTAGCTGAACAAAGATTTGTACAGGATGAATCTAACTGAATCACCGCTTTGTTCCTTTGGTATTTAGACTGAGGACAGCCAGGGACCCATTCAGCCTCATCTGGTCCAGAACCAGCAAAACTAATGATCAATGATTTCTGTCCATCTCCACAACTTCAACGGTTGTATTGCTAGCAGTAATTCACATTATAAGTAATGGACCAGGGACCCATTCAATCTCACCAGGATTAGAACCAGCAAAACTTCTAATCAATGATTTATATATACATTCACATATGCATAATTTAACCAGACGAACATTCTACCTTGTCTGTGTATTGGGTTATGTTTTAATTTGGTTGTGTATACAGAAGCTTTAAATATGTTAAATGTGACCTCCCTCACTGGTCATGCAAGGTGTAGTTCTTGCTAACTCCCAATATATCACATGGAGGATGGAATATACATACCTAGGGGCACCCGAGTGGATAGCTATATTATCCCAATTGTAACAGACTGCATGTAGTCACACAAGGTCACACCTTATAAGCACTTTATAATTGACTGTGACAGAAAGAGAATTTTTGTGTTTATTGATTGATGATTCAAGTACATGTATGCCTTTCTGAAGTTTGGCACTAAGATACTTTGCGAGTTAAATTGTTCAGACCAAAGCCATCATTATCATGCATGTACATAGAGTGATTAGAAACACACACATAAAGCAAAGCATATGTATGCAATAATAGTTGCAATAGCATTGATACCTGTCATCAGAAACCATGTTTAGTCTAAACACATTTAATCCAGTATAAATAAATATGTTCAAACTAAACACCCCTAAGGAGGAGCAAAATATGGTCTTATGAGACAGGTTGTCTTTTATGAGATGTGCAAATATTAAGAAAATATTAAGTAAAGAATGTTAAAAATGGTCTAAAATGGCAGGTGATCTCTCCTCATGGCGGTCTTTTGTGATAGGTACTACTGTGCTGAACAGTTGCCTTATAGTGAAAGATTACAGTTTAGCCTATGTGTGATGAAGTCGTGAGAAATCAAGCCCTGTGAAATATCAGTATCACTGAATTAAAAAAGACAATCAGTAGCGGCAACTTCAGATAATTCCTTAGTTGTCCAAGTGACAACTTTTTATTTCTCAGCTTAATCGTTGTGGTGTTTTATAACAAGAAATAAGCCAGACCAGGAATCACAAATGGTCTGGTGACATTTATATACATTTCACATAATAATTACCCGAGTAAATGTATAGTACATTTTATCAAATTAAATGACTATAACAGGAAAGGTCACGACCAGCTATTACATGTGTATTCAGCTGAATATACAACAGAACACACAAAATTCTTGAAGGTATCAAAAACGATGTTTACCTTTGAAGATTGTTATGGATGTGATGTTTGTTTTGATTTAGACAGGTCACTGTACTCATTGAGTGTGTGCAGAGTCCCTGAGTTGGCCTGCTTTGTCGGGGTGACTCTCATGATTTTGTACACAACTGGAATACCGGTAAGCTAGAATGATGACCTAATCCATATGGGGAAACTCCTTATGTGGTCTTGTGAATTGGGATGTGACACTAATTGGAAAACTGTGAAATACCGGTGAGAATTCTCAGCATAGATATATAAAGTAGATCCTTGCCTAACTGAAAGAGAATTCTGAGATCTGACAGAAGCTGTGTGACTTCAAGCCAGTGGGACTGTGAGCCATTGTTAGTGTCTTTGTTGAGTTCTACTGCGGCCTAGAATATTCAGAAGGTGGGAATCGTAACAAAGATGAAGTAACATAATGTGACCTTGTGGGTTATACACATAGTTAAGTTATTTCATATGCCTTTATAATTATGCAAATGAAATATTAAATTTCAAGTATCTCTTTGTGAATTGAAATTGGAAATTTTGACATTTGTTTAGTCTTTGGGTCTACATGCAATGATTTAATACCATATTGCACATTAATTAATCAGTAGCTTATGTGCTGTTTTACTTCTTAACCTGTTTTCCCCCCTTCAAATTTTGACTTGGATGCAAAGAACCTTGCATTATGTCACCAGTCAATGCTTTTTCCAATAAAGTAAGGCAAGTCAATAGCACAGGAACACTGCTCGATGTGAAATTACCAAAAGCTATGTGACTCAGTAAACAATTATTTGATGAATTATTTACATAAGAGAGAAATCATGATCGGCCGTGATCTATGAACATGGTAAATCCCGGTTCCCCAAAGTCAAATACAGAGTCTCACCTCACCTTAGCCCCAAGGGACCTCCCCACGCTCCACCCGCAAGCCTACAGTCTGTACAGAGCGTGGGGAGGTCCCTTGGGGCTAAGCTCAACCTAGGCCTAGTAACCCTCCGGACCTAACCCTGGTCTTATGTTTGGACCAAGACCATATTCCCGCGTTATTTTACATTTAAACGGAATCTGAAACTTATCCACGTCCAAAGTCCATATTTTCTTCTAAAATTACTAAAATCTCCATGCAAAGAAAGTAGCAGGCGCCACGAGTTGAATCCACGTCCACAAGGCCATAAATATACCCTCACACCAAACTTTCACGGACAACTGAAGATTGTACCTTACGGACATCACGAACATTGCGCTATTGTACCTGTTGCCGCGGGGTCGAACCATTTTTCGTTTTGGGCCACAGAGCAGCCAAAGAAAAAGTTTTAACGGTATGTTTGCCTTTAAAGAGTGTTAACAAAGTTAAATCATGGCTGAGGCCGATACATCGAACGAAATGACGCTCAGGCAGCCATACTTTAACTTTGTTAACAACTTAACACTCTTGAGTAGTACTAGGCCCCCTAGTATATTCTTAATTTGATACCCAAACAACCACATTTTAACTTTTAAGGCCTTCAAACTATGGATTCAAGTTCAGATTCATGATGACAAGTTTAGAATTGAAATAATGGATAGGCTAGGGTGCGTCCGCTGCAGTAATGCCCGAGCTGCGCTCGAGCATTACTTGATGCGGACTCACCCTAACCTATCCATTATTCATTCAGCATGGGCAGCGGGCAATAGCCAATCAGATGACTGCATTTTAATCTTTGACCAGCAAGTAAGTAGGCCCTACATGTAATAGTTTTATTGACATAATAATAGACAAGGGCAAGAACAGAACGTTCAAGAACTGCCTAAAAGAGGGCAGCGCAGTCAGTGGAGGGCTATGGTTGTGTATTCTCATTACTTGACATTGTAATTTGCAACTTAATAACTTGAGAACTACTACTCATAGAAACAGCAAATTTCAGATAGGAAATCTAGATGAATAACTAAATATCTCATAAAAATCATACAGCCACAGCTACATAAGTGCCTAGTTTATTTAAGGTTGTTTTAACCTTTTCACCTCCATGGTTCTCACTAACCTACCTCTCACACACTGTGACTCGTCATGCTCTAGCCCCCATATGCCTGATTCCTGGGACCACCCACCCGCTTTTGTGCATATACATTTGCTGTGGTCTTATACTGAAATATTCCAACACCAAACAGGGCATACTGTGCACCAAAAATGAAGATAATTACATGAAGATTCCAAAAATATATAATTTTACCAAGTTTATAATTGTCACAATAAACCTCATTTTTTCATGGCTAAATTTAGGAAACCATCACGCACTGATCAGCCTCATCAGAATCAGACAGATGCCCGGGTAGGCTTGATCATTCTCCTCGCCCTCGGCGAAATCATTCTCATCATCATCATCATCATCTATAATTTCATTTCTGACGAACCCAAGTGGTTCATCATCACTAGAATGTTCATCCAATTAGTCAGCATGGGGGGTCTCCCCGTTTATCTCATCATCCACCCAGTTTACTGCTCCAAAATCGATCGTAAATGCCAGTAAAACAAACGGCAGAACGAACTACGCTGCCATTTTGAATTGTCAGTTCATAAAAATCGTTAAAAAAACTGGGTTCAAACATTTTGATTGTCAGCAAATCGCTACATTTGCCCTGGAAATCGGCCATGCTGGTTTCTGTAGCAGGGCCATTCTCCCGTTACGTGTGTTACATTCAGACACATTTTGCAGAGGATTTGTTCAAAGTTCTTTGCCTTATAAACCTTGTTTTACACTAAAGTGTTGGCCATGTCTTCCTCAAAGGATGAGGAAAGGGGAGGTAACTACACACATTCAGGATATATGAAAACAAAAATTTACCAGATTCTTTTGTCAGTGTTACGTGTTGAAAAAGTGGTGGCCAACTTAACTGAAAAAGTGGTTCACTTTCTAGGGCTTGTTTATGGAAACGCTGCTTGTACATGTGTCAGAAGATTGCTTGTTCATGTCCGTGATGAGGACCAGCCAGTCTGACTTGGCTGTGCATCAAGCCTGCTTGCCTGCCGGGCAGCAGGAAGAAACCACACATCCACTCAAGTTGAGAGAAGTAGAAGAAGACTCAAGACTCACTTTATTGCTTGTACATCGTATACATATGTGTTTCTGTCCACACTGGCCACGTCACTCATTGGTTGATCTTTCTGGCGTCTTTGAACACCTTACATAAATGCTTATTGTGTATTCATTAACCTGCGTAAGATGTACAGGTATCTACGCACAACAAATTGTTTCCCCGCAAGGCATACACCTGGATATGTGATCAAAGAGCATCCTGGATCTGCTTCACATTCCAGGACAAATTAACTTGTTTTGTTGGCTTCTTAATTTTGGGCTGCAAATGAGATTTTTCCAATTTAAAACTTCAATTTTACTTCCACAAATTACTAACTGCATTCCTGGGGCTTTGGTTCACCATGAAATTGCTGCAATTAAACCATTAAAACGTCGAATGTACATCTATGCAATTCAGCACAAACCAATGAATTCAGTTGCGGTTGCATACAGGTGCGGATTTAGGATTTGTCAAGGGGGGGGGGCTGAACATAGCAAGTAAGGCCGGGAGTCCGGGGGCCGCCCAGGCCCCCGATGGGTCCAGGGCAGAGCCCTGGCGGGAGGTCAAGGGGGGCTCCGCCCCCCGAAGCTCCAGGGTTTTAATGCATTTAAAGGGGCATAAACTGCTTTTTTCTGTCAATAAAATACAGTGGCGCCCCTCTTACAAGGCACCCAAAATGCAGCCTAAAAGTGGCCTTGTAAGAGGGGTGGCCCCTTCTAGAGGGGGAATATATATAATAAAATGTTACACTTTCTGCATAAGAATGGTGACTTTTCAAGAGGAGTGGCCTCTGGTGAGAGGGGCCTTATACAGGGGACCACTGTAAGATATATGAAATTAAATTGCTACAATGAAATATGAAATTAAATTGCTACAACTTTTGTTTTAAATTCATTAGATGCGCACTGGTCAATAACCCCCCAGTAGAAGTTGGAATGACATCTCTATCTATTATACTTTTGAAGATATTCAAGATTTAAAATTTCAAATGCCACTAATTTGCATAATTTTAAACATTTTTATTCCTTTGTATAAAACGGTCAAACTCTTTGTATGGAGGTACAATCATGCCAAGCTTGGAGTTTCTATGTATAATAGTGTTCGAGAAAAGTGTCGGACAAATTTGCTGGTAAAAAAGAAAGAAAAAAGAAAGAAAGATATAAAGAATTTCAGGAAAAACAAAAAAGTGTGTGTTGACACACACACTTTAATTAACAGTTTTTCTTCTATGACTTAGAGCATGAAAAACATGTGACTAGTTGCCAATACAAGTTGAGTGTTACCAGTATAACAGATGCATGGACGGAGAAGGTTAATCATACTGTGTGTATACACTCTCTGCAGTGAAGTATGAGTTTCACTTATGTGACCTAAAGCATGAAAACTTGTGACTAGCGTCAAACCGGAAATTTACAATGTATGGCGGGAAGTAAAATAGCCTGGCTCCTTGCGATTCGCTACTCTGGCTTATGCATTCACGTTGGGAACCAGTCTTCCTTCACCCGACAGAGGGCGCTGCAGTATTTGTTGTTGTTTTTGTGCCTGTCAGCCTGAGGATCTTTGACACCACATTGATTAATCGACTCTGTGTCTTTGAAATTTGGTGATTCGGGAAGCTCGGACCAAAGATGTAATGGGTAGCCCCCTATACTTTCTCGTGTGACCGGAGATGACCAACAATTTTTGGAGGCGCCAGAATTTTTTTCTTTTAATTTATTTATTTATTTTTTTTTTTCATTATTATTTTTTTTTTTTAGGGGCGGGGGGGGGGGGGGGGGGGGGGGAGCGCACTCCCGGCGCTCCTCCCCCTAAATCAGCGCCTGGCATAATACAAAACTCTTAACAAGTTGTTCCTTTCTTACTGATGAAGCAAGGCTCCCCAGGTTGTTATCCTGAACACAAAAGTTACCTAACGCTACATCTGACAGTCATTTGATCACATAACCAGGGGCAACACAACAGAACACGCCACTGACTAAGTGTCATCAAAGTGTCATCATTGCATAAGTGAACACGAACGATTGCCACATCAGACCCGAAAAGGCATTGTGTGGGAGGATGGCCAAACACAAGCTTGTATGAAGTTACTACCTGTTTGGTAAGATTGCTGCTGGCCATTCTGGTCCCATCTCTGGCCTGTGCCAAGTTTTCGACCTTGCCAGCCCACCTGCCTGTGCAGCTATCCCTACTTGCCTGCTGCACAGCCAGTGCAATCCCAGGCAGCCATCATTTATATACTAAACATTACAAAAAGGCCAGTGGCTTTTACATTCGTACCCTCCTTTTTACCTCAGCTGACTTGTCAGTCAGCTGAGGTTTTGTGAGGGTCCGTCGCCCGTCCGTCCGTCCGTCCGTCGTCTGTCCGTCGTCCGTCCGTCCGTCGTCCACAATTCACATTTTCGACTTCTTCTCAAAAGCCGTCTGCCAGATCCACGTCAAACTTGGTGCAGATGTGCTTGGGTGGGTCTCTACCAAGTTTGTTCAAATGGTCACGGTCCAGTGATTTTTGGATTTTTTATGATTTTTTTTGCTCTTTTTTGGGTAAATCTTAAAAAATCTTCTTCTCAGAAACCGCACACCCAATTCCTTTGATATCACACAGGAACACTCCCTGGGACTCCTAGTTCTTAATTTGTTCATTATGTGGCGCTGCAATTTTTTTCTTATTTTTTATGAATTTTTGTGTGTTTTAGCTATTTTCGACTTCTTCTCGAGAACCGTCACTCAGATTAAGCTGAAACATGGTGGATATGTTCCTTGTAGCAGGGTCAAACAAAGTTGTTCACTATGTGGCAATGCTGCGGATTCCTGATTTTTAACAATTTTTTCAATTCGGGTACTTATCGGTCAATGCAGCTTTCCTATTGATTACTATGGAAGTCAATGGGCATTCTAATGCTAATTCACATTTTCGCCTTCTTCTCCAAAACTGTCATCCAGATTAACTTCAAACTTGGTGGCAATGTACCTTGGGTGGGTCTCTACGAAGTTTGTTCAAATGGTCACGGTCTAGTGATTTTTGGATTTTTTATGAATTTTTTTGTTCATTTTTGGGTGAAATCTTAAAAAATCTTATTCTCTGAACCGCTCACCCAATTGTTTTGATATCACACAGGAACACTCCCTGGGACTCCTAGTTCTTAATTTGTTCACCAGTTGGCACTGCAGTTTTTTTCTATTTTTTTATGAATTTTTGTGTTGTGTAGCTATTTTCAACTTCTTCTCCAGAACTGTCTCTCAGATTAAGCTGAAACATGGTGGATATGTTCCTTGTAGAAGGGTCAAACAAAGTCGTTCACTATGTGGGAATGCTGCGGATTCCTGATTTTTAACGTTTTTTTCAATTCTGGTACTTGTCGGTCAATGCAGCTTTCCTATTGATTACTATGGAAGTCAATGAGCATTCTAATGCTAATTCACATTTTCGACTTCTTCTCCAAAACCGTCATCCAGATTAACTTCAAACTTGGTGGCAATGTATGTTGTGTGGGTTTCTACCAATTTTGTTCAAATGTTCATGCTCCAGTGATTTTTTTATTTTTAATGAATTTTTTTAGGGTTTTTTTGGACAAATCTTAAAAAATCTTGTAAGTCAATGGGCATTCTAATGCTAATTCACAGGACAACTGACACGAAATTTACTGTTTACTTGATAACTTCAGATCTGTTTTGAGTTAGCTACACATGTTAATTATTCTGTATGAAGGTCATGATGAGACAGTACATGAATGACCTTGACCTCGTTTGTGGGGTCACAGTGCAACATACATGAATTTTACTCTTCATTATAACTTGAGAACTACTTGAACTTTGATGTTGCACATGTAAGTGTTCTTCTATAAAGTTCAGACTTACTCAGAACATGGTGTCCTTGATCCTAATTGGGTGCACGGTTGGCAGAGCGGTAAGACGCTCGCCTTTCACCTCTGCGACCCGGGTTCGATTCTCGTCCTGGGCAGCATGTGGAAAAAGTTCCTACCACTTTAACCGTGCACGGTGGTTTTCTCCGAGTTCTTCGGTTTCCTCCACTAGGCAAGGTAGGAAGTATACGCCAACATCTGTGCCATGGAGAGTGACTCGATAAGTCAATGCTTGACTTCTTTCACAATCCATGTAAAACAAATGTGTCTATATATCCTTTCCCAAGTTCATAGAGCTGCAAGTGTGATGAATGTCAAGATCAGCTGAGGCATGGGCTGTTCACACAGCCCTCTTGTTCTAGTTTTGATACCTCAAAACTACAGGCACACATGTACTTACTAAAAAGCCACTTGAAATATGCAATAACCAACGGCTCAGTGTGGACCAACAGAACAACATATTCAAATTACAAAGCACAAAATATCGTACATTTCAATACAGTACAAAATCATTATCAGTACCATACATAATTCAATACATAATTTAATACTCGGTTTATCAAAAACTTAATACAGTCAGGCCGCGTTTATCTGGCACCATCTGTTTTTAGTAATTTTGCCGGATTAACAAGGCTGCCAGATTAACAAATCACAGTATAATTCACCAGGATATGTAGAGAATAAGAGACCGAATTTGCACCTTAAAATGAGTAAATGAAAACATAATCACATACATGTATTACCAATCATATGAAATTTTAATATCGAAAGGTGAAAATTATAGAAAAAAACATCATTCAGTGTATTCATATCCATATGTACAATTAATGGTACGTTCAAAATTCCTCGAGCGAGTGGGCATAAATGTCCCAACCCCATTGTTAATTTCACACACGTATTTGGACATATTTTGCCTTTAATCGCCTATTTTGGCACAAAGAAATCCGAATTTTTTTTGTTTACTGCGCTCAGTTTTCATGCCAAACTTTTGTCACGTTGTCACCACAAAATCCCTCATTGGATTCTAAAAATGATTGCAGGGTGGCAGTAGAAGCTAGCGCCTCAGTTATTGTTACCTTTTCCGTTTTTAGATTGTCAAAGTGAGACTGAGTTTCGTCGTCACTGTCATGCTCAGATTCGAGAGGAATTATCATTCCTAAAATGTCCTCCTCGGTCATTTCTTTTGCAAAAGCGATTCCATTATCTACATTTACAAACTCGTGTGCAGACATGCGGTCTGACGGATCAATGGGTAGCTGGTTCACCAGGCCAAACAATTCGGGCAAGGGTATTTCATCATCACAGTCAAAGTCACGATCATTGGTCTTGTTACTGGCTTGTTGCCTTGCAATCAGACCTGTGTGTTGCCAGCACTTGTAAACAGTTTGTGTAAGCACTTTGGCCCAAGCATCATTGACAAAATACAATGCCTCTTTCAAATTCAACTTTTCGGTAACCGCATTGTCAATATTCTGCACTTCACGCTTTATTTGTAATTTTCTGTAATGGGTTTTGAAATTAACAATTATGCCGGCATAAAGTGGCTGTCCATGGCTCGTGGTGTTAGGGGGCAGGAATTTCAATTCGATGTTGAACAAATCCAAATCAGCTGTTGAGTGAGATGTTGCATTATCCATTAGCAATATAATTTTACGCTTCTCACGTTTCATGGCACGATCGAAATTTCGAATCCAATCTTGGAAAATAATTCCTGTCATCCATGCGTTTGAATTGCTGTAATAACAACACAATAGATTGGGATCGAAGTTCTTAAAACAACGAGGCTTTGCAGCTTTGCCAATCACCAGTGGTTTTCGTTTGTTTGTACCTGTGGCATTTACACAAAGGGCAATAGTAATCCGTTCTTTTGATTTCTTTGTGCCTTTCACTGGACCTGTTGCAAGAGTCGCATTTGGTGCCAGACGAAAAAACAAGGCTGTCTCATCAAAATTGTACACATCATTTAAGTCGTACTTTTTAATGAGATCCGGAAGTTCATTTCTGCCCTGATCGACCACTTGCATATCGGCACTATTGGATTCTCCATGTATAGTGTACCATTTGATGTTGTGCCGACGTTTAAAGTTATATAGCCAACCTCTAGAATAGGTAAATTCTTCTGGCTTGATCTCAAGCTTTTGTCCAAAGAAATGAGCTTTCTCCAACAGAATTTTGTCACTGATAACACCGCCATGCGACCTTTTTTTCACTTAACCAAATGTAGAGAGCCTGTTCAAGTTTTTCAAATTTTGGATTTCTGATTCGTTTTGTTGAAACTTTGGAATTTTCCACAGTGACCCACTTCTCTACATCCCTTACGATATACCCTACCGTTAAGCGTGGCACCTACAATAAAAAAAAGAGTAGAACTTACTTAGATTTTGATCTTGTTCGTCACGGAAAAGACTAAATCGATTAATTTGATTAAAAAAAAACAAAAAACAAAAAACTAAAAACAAAAAAAACAAAAAAAAACAAAACAAAACCCGAGTCAGATCTTGGTCTTGGTCCTGCAAAGATTAAATCGATGAAAGTGATTCAAATATTTTCTTACCGAAATGCCCCATAGGTTAGAGAAGTGGTTCGCAATATACTGCTGTGACGCATTAGGATGGTCTCTTCTATAGAGTGCTATCTCTTTCTTTTTCCCATGGCCCAAATCCACTCTCGCACGTTTCGGGCTTGGGGTCGCCATTGCAATGAAATTTAACCATTTAAGGCGGGAACAGTTAAACATCTAATTAACTTGGAACTTGTTTGGAACACGTCAGGTGATTGTTTATTTTGCGATATGGCGCAATCAGGTATGTTATTGCAAGGTATATGCTCCATTGTACATCAGGTGACGGATTAAAGAGGCAAATGACATTAAAAAAAGCCCTTTTGTTCTGCAATTAACATGCCGGTGACGAAATTTAAGGGTGCCGGATTATTATGTAGTAAAACAATGGGGGAAATCCGTTCACAGCTCATTGCTTATTGTTTATTTTGCGATACGGCGCAATCAGGTATGTTATTGCAAGGTATATGCTCCATTGTACATCAGGTGACGGATTAAAGAGGCAAATGACTTTAAAAAAAGCCCTTTTGTTCTGCAATTAACATGCCGGTGACGAAATTCAAGGGTGCCGGATTATTATGTAGTAAAACAATGGGGGAAATCCGTTCACAGCTCATTGCTGCCGAATTTCAAGGGTGCCGAATTATCAAGTGACGGTTAAAGGCGGCCTGACTGTACATGTATATTTATCAATAAAATATATGTATTCATCATTTAAAACTTCCCTCAGTTTACAAACTGTCGCTTCCATGAGCGCGACAGGAACCATTCCATGCTGGACATGGGCTCTGCAGATGTGGTCACTGATGTAGACCCTGGCAGAGAACAATGGACAGACTGAGGAACAAGAGTGATAACAACAAAAAAAAACAAAAAAAACCCATGCCTTGCTGGATTGACATATAACTTTAGAGAATCACACATGCATTTCCATCTGCACTTGCAATTAGTTAAGAAATGCGCTGGCACTTCTGTCTGCACTCGCAATGTCTGCACCAGCAATTCTCATTATGCCATATGATATTCAGCAAGTAACAACATAATGTAACAAATAGGAAACATACATAAATGACCATTATAGTTATACACCCATTATAATTTATACACCAATAAATGATAGTCAGTAATAATAAAAAAAAATTGTGTGGCTGCCCCATGAACGCTCCCAAGATCTAGGTACACACACTCGTACCCTCCTTTTTCAGTTTTGCACGCGAAACTGACCGCAACAAAGCTCGCCAGTTCATTTTGGGAGTAGAATGAACAAACTACATACCTGGGGCCAGAGGTTACAAGCACATGGCCCACCGATGGGACAAGTCTTTACCACCTGTCCGTACAATAATCAAGGTTCATGGCGGGACCACTAAAATATGAAAGGAAGATTACACAATAGTATAAAAGGTAATGAATACAGCATATAGAAAAATATACAATACAATGAAATCAAAACCAATAGTGTTCGAGTACTCACAGGAAAGTGAGAACTTCCAAGAAAGGTGACAAGAGAAGAGGAGGCAGGAAGTGACAAGAACAGACTGGGGCTGTAACGGATCAGGGTGCCAGAGCGGCTCCCGTCCCGCGCCAACCACCAGCCTGAGCTCCCGTATGGCAGGGTCGCAAGGCCTGAATTTCATCGCAGCAACCCAAAGGGTGGCCACTCCACCGGTACCGAAGCTCTCTCATAAAATTTTGCCAACCTCAACCCCTGCACACTCACTTTCCTGGACACATAGCCCAAGGCAATGCAAGGAATGCAAAGCATCACGCATCATCGCAGCCTCTGAAGATACACTAACTAAGGTGCCTATACATGGAGTTTTTGTGGCACAGCTGGTAAAAGCTTACTAAGTTGCACTAAAAGATACATAAGAGGCAGTGATGCATACCATATAAGCAAAAGTAACAAAACAAATGGATGGGGCTAATTACCACCCTAAGGTACACAGTACCACAATCAGGTACATGCAACCATCCATATCCAATCAGGAGAGCATTCAGCTGCCCAGGCAACAGCCGCCACAAGGTGCCTGGGTGAGACAACAGAGTGGAGTGCCGTGCAAGGAGCACAAGGTGAATACGCGCCATTCCATTATATACAAATCATGCAAAAAGGATATATACAAACAAGTTCAATAAATCATATAAACGGCAAACGCAGGTTGCGCACTAGAGCACAACATGCTCAAGTCACTCAAGCAAGTGCAAGAGGAACCAATTCATGTCGCCTATACATGTCAGTTAATAGGCATAGTACAATACAAAAATCATCACCAGTCCTGCCTACCAGTCCAGGAAGACAGAGACTGTCCAGGTGGTCCTGCCTGCCAATCCAGGGAGACAGAGACCGTTCAGTTGGCCAAACTGAACATCAAAGCCCAACACTCTCACCGAGTGTGGTCAGTTCACCTGGGCAAGGTGTACGCTCATTTTCACAGGAATATTTACTCACGGAAGTCCACCTTATACATCGTGACACATGGATAAAACTTCCCAGGCATGTAGATACTCAAGCAGTAGAACACAATACAATACAATGGATTACATATCAATGGAATATATACAATCAGTGCATAAACAAATGGGTTTACCCCTCAATTTGACACAGTCAACTATACAGATAACCAGGGAGATGCAATAAACACCGGCAAGGTAGGATACAGTAACTTTGGTAATCTTAATTAAAACGAATCAGTACAATGTGAAAACTAAACATGATAGGCACCTAAACTATCATAACCATGGCCAAGTGCTCCCCAACTCCATGTGGTGAGTCCTAAGAACATGGTAGTAATACACATTACACATGAATACATTGGGACCAATCTGGTCTCGCACTATTTGGCGGTACTCAAGCCACTAAAAACAAAAGGAGGTTGATCAGGGAGAGGAGATTTCAATGGGGCTGATGGGGATATCATAGGGGACTCTTCCGAAGCATGCTCGACCATCGGAGATGGTGGGTCAGGGATCTGGCAGCGCGTCACCTCCTGTTCGAGTATCTCAATATCGAGAGGCTCAACCTGGGGTGACTCCGCCCGCCAGGGCCTTAACTTCTGAAACAACACATCACGCTTATGCCACAAAAGACAGCAGGTGATAAGCAATATTACACCAAATGCTATTAAGACAAATAGCAGGCCAAAAGACATCCTGCCACCATGGTGAGTCCAATCAAAAGATGGAACAGGGAGGGGAAGAGGAGACAAGTTAATATGTGCTATGGGTCGTGACTGGTCAAAATGGGGTTTTTGTAACAAAGATATCGCTTGAGCCTTGGGAATAATGTCAGTAATGTTAAGGATATTGGACGCCATAACGCGCAGTGCCTTGACAGACACATGACCTACATGCTCAATGAGTCCTGTCAGAGTGACACCATTGCCCATCACCGTACAGCTGGGAGGAACCGTGACCAGTTAGGCACCAGCAGCCACACTCTGTCGCGAACTGGGCCTCCCTGCGCACTGAGTCTCGAAGGTCTCCCCCCAAGTAACTACAACATATTCACCATAAGCTATTTCGGTAACCTGCGTGTGGTTACCTTGTCTGGATGACAACGTGACAATTCCTACTGTGCCGCACATTACCCGCTCTCAATGTCCGGGGGCAGCCCCACCGGTGAGCACTGTAGCGGGGGCCAGTGCGCCACACCATGGGATTCCATCCCATGCACCCAGTAGGATGGAAAATATCCCCATCTACTGTACTGATGCCGACGTCAGCATGGTCCACCATAATCTTAATGGAGTAGCCCCGCGCCGCATACGGAACGGGCCACGTAGCCAAGTTATAACGGTTGTACCTGCGACCATCCACCAACGGCAACTTAACCCGGTAGATCAGAGTGTCCCTGCCCCATACTGGATAAATATGGGAGTGTTCATAATACCACTGAATTGGATCCACGGGGTAAGTGGTCGTAGTGGTCGCCTGTCAGAGCACATCGCGTAATTGCGACACACTCAAAATGTCTTCAGTCAATCGCCCCATCTCTAGGGAAGCCTTCTGACGGGCATAAGTGCGAAACAGACGTACATATGAAACTGTAACTTGCTCCAAGGTAGCTACAATTCTCTCGAAATAAAATGCCTGCTCCAACCAGTAAAGTCTATTAATGGTCACATTCAGCTTAGACAAAGCACGATTCAATTTTGGAATTAAATACTTAGAAGTGAAGGTGGTCATTTGGGTGACTTGTCTTCTATTCCAGGTCACAGCATTATGGGTCTTATTCAAAACAGTGGTAAATTGATTTACCTGGTGCACCATAGTGCGCTGGTACTGTCTGGTTTCTATGATGGCACGGCGACACTCATCCACAGAGTCGTCCGTGGCTAAACCAAAAAGTGTAGAGCCAATCTGTCCGGGAAAAGTCAAACAATCCACGGGTACCTCTGTGCCGTGCCGGTTGCGCTGGAATAGAGGTCACATCCGCCCCTGACAGATATTCTTTTAAAAGCTGCAATCGGCCCAGCCATGCTTTACTCTGTACACTGGAGATGACAGAATAGTGCGCTCAATGTGGGACTTGAGGTGGGCCCACGGCACCTGAGTCCGCTCCTCCGCCTGGGAGTTTAGGTACCGCTCGTGGTCCTACTTACGATGCTGATGATCGCCCGGTTGTCATTTTCTACCACCGGGACCAATAAATCGACTTCATATAAGTAGTTGCGGGTCTGCGCCCCAACTTCACCGTCACAGATGGTGAACCCCCTGCACAGGTTGTTCAGCAGGTCTTTCCCCCTCTGCATTTGCCACTGAGCCCGCTGATCCGCATGGAACGAGCTCTCTACATCTTTAATTTCATTGAGCATGCCCACCAATTGTGAGGTGGGATTGTGCTGCTCCATGGTGTCCATATCTCAATTATTTAACATTGATCAATCACAAATATGTCTATGATATATATTGGTGGCCACTCACCACAAATAAAAGTCCCGCAATCTTTGGGATGGGGCCGGTGTCCTCGTGACTCTCACCAGCATGCGACGCACGTCGTAGCACCGGGTGCCCTCGTGATTGGCCCACACCAAATGTTGTTGCATCAAGTATGTGGCCCAACCGTGATCGCCGCTTGTGCTGGCTTGTCCCAGCCGCAGGGTGCACCGCCCACACTCCAATAGGTAGACTCTGAACACTCCACAGTGCTCTTTCCTCAAGTGCCTGACGAGGTCCCCTTCACCTAAATAATTATGCTCACACAGGGAGCACCTATATTTGGCCATCAATAATCATAAGAACGGTGGTCGACTTACAGTCTGTTGGTCTCCCACTCATCAATCTCGTCTTCTAATGTCTTCAGATCATCCCTATAACTTGCCCACACGGGTTTTGTGAAGGAGTCTTTGGGTTTGATCCCATCATGGTCCCCTGCAGGTACCAACCGTAGCTTTGAATAATCGGTGTGCCGCTTCCAATTCTTGCGGGCTTCATCCCAGTCCACTCTGGGGGCAGGTTTGTCTTCATTCTTGGAAGCCATCAGTCTAGAGCTGGTCCGTCAAAAAAAAATGTAAAAGAAGAAATCCTGGCAAGCTCGCCAATGAAAAAATGGTGGCCAACTTAACTGAAAAAGTGGTTCACTTTTCTAGGACTTGTTTATGGAAACGCTGCTTGTACATGCGTCAGGAGATTGCTTGTTTATGTCCGTGATGAGGACCATCCAGTCTGACTTGGCTGTGCATCAAGCCTGCTTGCCTGCCGGGTAGCAGGAAGAAACCACACATCCACTCAAGTTGAGAGAAGTAGAAGAAGACTCAAGACTCACTTTATTGCTTGTACATCGTATACACATATGTTTCTGTCCACACTGGCCACGTCACTCATTGGTTGATCTTTCTGGCGTCTTTGAACACCTTACATAAATGCTTATTGTGTATTCATTAACCTGCGTAAGATGTACAGGTATCTGCGCACAACAAATTGTTTCCCCGCAAGGCGTACACCTGGATATGTGATCAAAGAGCATCCTGGATCTGCTTCACATTCCAGGACAAACTAACTTGTTTTGTTGGCTTTTTAATTTTGGGCTGCAAATGAGATTTTTCCAATTTAAAACTTCAATTTTACTTCCACAAATTATTAACTGCATTCCTGGGGTTTTGGTTCACCACTAAATTGCCGCAATTAAACCATTAAAACGTCGAATGCACATCTGTACAATTCAGCACAAACCAATGAATTCAGTTGCGGTTGCATAATACAAAACTCTAACAAGTTGTTCCTTTCTTACTGATGAAGCAAGGCTCCCCAGGTTGTTATCCTGAACACAAAAGTTACCTAACGCTACATCTGACAGTCATTTGATCACATAACCAGGGGCAACACAACAGAACACGCCACTGACTAAGTGTCATCAAAGTGTCATCATTGCATAAGTGAACATGAACGATTGCCACATCAGACCCGAAAAGGCATTGTGTGGGAGGATGGCCAAACACAAGCTTGTATGAAGTTACTACCTGTTTGGTAAGATTGCTGCTGGCCATTCTGGTCCCATCTCTGGCCTGTGCCAAGTTTTCAACCTTGCCAGCCCACCTGCCTGTGCAGCTATCCCTACTTGCCTGCTGCACAGCCAGAGCAATCCCAGGCAGCCATCATTTATATACTAAACATTACAAAAAGGCCAGTGGCTTAAACAGTGTGTTACACAGAAAAATGGAAATAACAGACTTTGAAATTTTGATTGCAAAACTCTGTGATTTTTCTAGAGGGGGAGGGAAAAGCTTATTATTTCTGTAAAATTGAGTGTCCAAATAAATATTTATTATCACAACTCAAATTGGATATCACATGGTTTGCATGGATAAGGCCAACATATACGTGTTACATAACTTTGTTACGTGTGTTACGCTGTGAAAAACCATCACTTTCAGTGGGACATCATGTATATTAGCAAAGCTTTAAGTTAGTTTAACTGTCTAAAAAATTTGGATACCTTTTTTTTTTTTTTTTTTTAGTGCAGAATTCTTTACATAACATAAATGCATATATTAGCTTATCAGATCCCCAACTTACCCAGACTATCTCTAAAGATAGTTAAAATCAGTGATATTGCCCACTGGTCTTGCATGTTCAAGTGTGGGGATGCTATTTGAAGACCTGTATTCATGACTGCTCTAGCAAACATGTAACTTGAAACTAATGCCAATAGACCTGACTGCATAGACCTATAGTGAAAAATAAATTTGGTAGTATTACAGAGGCTCCATGCTTTAAGTATCATCATTAAAACACAAACACAATAGATACATCTGTAGGAATAATTATTTACTTTATCAAAACACATAAAATTAAATTCTAACAAAGACAGAGTTTGAACATTTGATCCATCAGACTCTGAAAATGTAATACAAACAACATATTATTATTTTGAAAAATACAGTACAGTACTTATGGTCAACAGTAGTGCTTAGGACTCTAGATTTAAGTCTTATAGCTCCAATCATGTTGGTCACTTGAATATATATGCATGTGACAAAGCATACAGTATTTTATATACCTAATCCTAGTTAGAACTTACAAGTCATCAAACTTGAAGTTGTTGCGCCCAGTGACTGGCTTGGGAATCGCAACTTTGGCCACAATTTTGTTTTGTTGGTAGAAGAGAACATCCCTTGGGGATGGCCACTTCCAATAAGCTCCTGCTTTGACCATTACACTGACTTCATATTCACCACCCTTTTTCTGTATCACCTCCCCAGGATATTGTTCATCTTCGTATATAACCAGGGACCAATCACCTGCTTTTAATGCAATAGATGGACAGGAATTGTGGTTTGTGTACGCCACTGAAAAATCGGGTACACTCTGACCTGAGGTGTGGGAAAATGATATCTTCTTGTTTTTAAAGCTGTAGCTTGCTTGATGCATTTGTTTAATACCTGCAATATCCAGAACATCTGTCCATGGATCATCCCTCTGGATGGATCTGTCTATTTGAGCCTGGCTTATATGAGAAACTATTGTAGATGTCATGGCCCCTGATGCAACACTACAGAAATCTAAAGAGTTCTGCACCACAGTTGCTTCACTTTTACTCATACTCTTTTGGCGTACAAGGCATTTTGCCCTGCCACCAATTCCGTCCACCACATCCTTTCCATGAGAAGTGGTGAAATACTTCCGGGTAAAATCACAGCTGTATACCTCTGATAGATCTCTCAGGAGTTTCATAACAAATTCATTTTGAACTCCGAAGATGGGCCATCTGAGAAAATAATATTCCTTGCCTGTGTCTGCAAGGAAACCCTGGTGCTCAAAATGCTCATACAATGCCTTGACAAATGCATACACCATATTGCGTCCCTTGTCATGTGTATCCGAACATAGAAGGAAAGTGGCACAGGAATCTAAGGGGGTGAAGAGCGCAGCAGTGAACAGCTGAACAGATTGGCGACTCCATAGGGCAGATTGAACCTCATTCTGATAGTCACACGAATAGGCCATCGCAAAATCTATTTGCAGGACCCTGTTTACTTTTTTGTCACTTTCAAATGCTGCACTTTGAATTCTTTTGACTCTAACATGCTCCTGAAACTGTGCCAACCCACTCTCTATTTTGTCCCATAGCTCTCCAATGCAACAAGTTTCAGTTTTCATGATGAGCCTACCACTGTCGTCTTTGTCCCACACATACCAGTGTACATCTTTTGACATCTCAGCTGAGTGCTGTTCCTGGATTGTGTTCAATCCAGGACAGTCTGTGCATTCCCCCCCTCCAAAAGCTGGAATGCAAATCATCGCTGCAACACAGGACATTGTCCCACCAGTTATCTGCATAATATACTGTAGTTCTAGAAATTTTCGTGCTCGATTTAATTTCGCGCTTTTCGCGCTACCACCTAAAGCACGAAATTAAAATGCACAAAAATAAGTTGCATTGTATTTCACTACATTGTTTGGCATTGGATTGCGCAAAACTAAAATGCGCGAAAATTCTGTAATTTCAGAAAAAAATGAGTTTGCGCGAAATTAAACGCGCGAAAATTTCTAGAACTACAGTATGCCAAGTGCTTTTAATTTTAGTCGAAAATTTTCGTGATTCTGGCACTTGCATTGATCTATGGGTGTGTCTTCTAGAAGCAACACATTTTTGGGACGCAGCTTGCAAAGCTTTGAAAATGATAAGTTGTATGTAGGGTGCAGAACAGTAAAAACTGCAAATGCTTCTTTCAGGTACACTGTAAGATAATACTTTCTGAGTTTTTGTTTTTGTCCATCAATCCAAACAGTCATTTCATCTTTCATACCAGGCATGGTATATACTATGTCTGGTTGGAAATAAAACTTCTCGACAGCTGCCAAGACTTCAGAAGGTGTGCCTGGATTTCCTGGAGAAGATGGTGGTGACAGATATCTCTGTAGATTTTCTCTTGTATTTATGCCTCCCTCTCTGCCAGGCCTGAGACAACTGCTCTTTTCTTGATGGGCGATGTTGGAAGAGCTCTCAAGGATCTATTTAATGCTTTCCCATAGAATTGCCATCTCTTAAACGGAAAGGCAACTTTTAATACTGTAGAGGATGTGGCCTTGGTATGCCAGGGTGTACTGCTGGAAGCTTCAGGTGATTGGTTTTGACGTTTTTTTCTATCACGACATTCCCTTACTCTTTGTGCAATTTTAGACCTGTACTCTTTCAGTTCCCCTTCATTCATTCTCTCTACTCTTGCTTTTCTAATCTGTTCCACTCTGTAATTTTCTTTCTTTTGGTATGCAGGATCATCATTGTGTTTATCATGAAATTTTTTTATTCTCTCTGCGTCAGTCATTATGTCTCCCGGTGGAAGCCGGGGGACATATTGTTTTAGTGCCCGTTTCTTCCGCTTCTTCTTCTTCTTCTTCTTCTTCTTGTTGTTGTTGTTGTTGTTCATGTTCTTCAACAATTGGTTTCCGTGCGATAAGTCTTGAAGGACTTGACAGAATTTGATGAAACTTGGTAGGATTATGTATCTAGGCAAGACCTAGGTTGGGATTGTATTTGGGTGACCTTGACCCAATTCTCAAGGTCACAGGGTCACTTATGTGAAATTGGTTTCCGTGCGATAAGTCTTGAAGAACTTGATGGAATTTGATGAAACTTGGTAGGATTATGTATCTAGGCAAGACCTAGGTAGGATTTGTATTTGGGTGACCTTGACGTAATTCTCAAGGTCACAGGGTCACTTAAGTGAAATTGGTTTCCGTTCGATAAGTCATGAAGAACATGATGGAATTTGATGAAACTTGGTAGGATTATGTATCTAGGCAAGACCTAGGTTAGGATTGTATTTGGGTGACCTTGAGCGAATTCTCAAGGTCACAGGGTCACTTGTGTGAAATTGGTTTCCATTCAATAAGTCTTGAAGAACTTGATGGAATTTGATGAAACTTGGTAGGATTATGTATCAAGGTAAGACCAAGGTTGGGATTGTATTTGGATGACCTTGACCTTATTTTGAAGGTCACAGGGTCACTTATGTGAAATTGGTTTCCGTGCAATAAGTCTTGAAGAACTTGATGAAAATTGCTAGAGTAATGTATCAAGGTGAGAGCTAAAATTGGATTGTAATTTTCAAGCAAACTTGGTCATTTGTAATTTGTTATCAACTGTAGCTTATTCAAAGACGCAAGTGTTCCACCGGGAGACATTTGATTTTCTGTTGGAAAATCAGTCTGTTCTAGTTGTTTTAGTTCTTCGCTCTTCCATCGTGAATTAGAGGCAAAAAAAAAGAGTGGTTACACTTAACATATTAGTATTACTTGTCAGTACAGTAAAACCTCTCTAACCGAACACCTCCGTATACCAAACACCTCTCTATACTGAACACCATTTCTCGGTCCCAAATACATTCTTTCAATGCTATCAAACCGCCCTAAACCGAACACCTCATTATACTGAACGCTTTTTGCCGGTCGCAAGGGTGTTCAGTATAGGGAGGTGTTCGGTTAAGGGAGGTTTGATAGAATTGAAAGAATGTATTTGGGACCGAGAAATGGTGTTCAGTGTAGAGAGGTGTTTGGTATATGGAGGTGTTTGGTTAGAGGGATTTTACTGTACTTGAAAGTGAACGAAATAATTGTTTAGGCCAGAGATAGTTGTGAACTTACAAGGCAGTCCTGCTCCTTAAAAATTACACATTAATGAATCCTAATCATAATATCTTAGCATTAATACAACATGTTAGATAAAAACAGGCTCTATTTTTAAAAAAAAAAAAAAATAGTTGCTTGGTGTGTAAAATGAAGACATAGTGGGATATCCTCTCCAGTTTTATTAACTCTTCCATTACAGCAGTAATGTTGTGCTTATTTGTATAATAACTATGGGCCTAATCATGTAGTAATAAAATTTCTTCATGCAGAGACTTTTCATTCAAGTATGGCACCACAAAGTCTGCCCTAAGGATAGCAGTTTCAGTCAAAGTTTGGTCTAGGTCAGCGGTTACCCTATTCAGTGTACTTTACATGCAAAACGTGAAATGTGCACCTAGGATAGCTGCTGATTTTTAAATTTGGCAATGAAAGATTTTTTAAAATGTAACTAAAATGGGGTATGCTAAAATTGTGTATCTAACTAATAAATTTGAACATTTTCAAGAATATGTACATTCACAGTGAAATTATTATAAAAAATATATAATTTTCAATAATGTCTCATCACAGAATTTTAGATCCAGAAATGTGTGTGTGTGTGGCCGGGGGGGGGGGGGGGGTGGGGGGTTCAAAAGATGTGTTACCTAATAGATTAGGAGATACAGTACTGCTGAGTATGTGTGGATAATTGGGAAGAAAAATACTTCAAACATGTTAAACAATAGAGCAGAACTTGTTTACATTTGATGATAAACTGACCATTGAAATCTGCAGGGACAGATTTAGACTTGCTCAAGTCTCACTGGACTGTCTTCCGTATTTTATTGCAAAATAAATTTTTAAGTAAACACACGTCACAGCCTTATTCTGTTACAATACAGGTAGGCCCTTAAACCTAGCTAATTGGCGTGGAACGTGTCTATAACCAGATAACATTGACTCCAGATAATTAGCGCCGGCCAGTCTGCACTTTGTTTCTTATCACATGGACAAGCGAGCGGTCATAACGCACCCCTCTCCAAAAGCTGTTAATTGAGCTACTGTGTAATGAAGGATTAATTGCAGTGCACCGCGTCAGGCGGAGGGCGTCCAGTGAGACTTGTAAAGCTTGCCGGCATGTCGCTGCTATGGATTATTCATGAGCAGTCAAGCACGTGATCGATTCAAGGCCGTCTCAAATTCCTTGTGTTGACTGTTGTTTATTTACATGCAATTAGAGAAAGTTCTCAGTTCTTGCCGATGGCTATTTCGATTTAGCGTTAAAATGAATACTTCTGCGATGATTTAAATCAATGATCGGGCTGTTGCTTGTGATAATTTGAATGATGTAACTTTGCAAAACTGTGCAAAAATTGGGTGATTTCATCATCTCAATCTCGATCTTTTTTTTTTTGTCTCTGTGCCATGTTGTTTACCTCGATAGAATGCTCAGAACCTTGTCTATTTTAACAACAAGCTCTCCCATTGGCTGAAACATAAGTATTATAGGGGGAACCCCTTCACAACTGCTTCTATTTCAAACAGATGCGTCGTTATTTTAGATTGAAACTACAGGGGCCCAGAATCGATCACATGGTGTTCGCTGTCCAATCCAAAAGTTTTTCCACCGCTGTTTCGTTCTGTAGTGTTGTTATCATTCTGACCAATTTACCGCTGTTTCGTTCGGTAGTACTCGCTGCTTCTTCTTGTGAAATCTGGCTTGAAAGATGGGTGACATTTGTGTGAACACAAGTGACGATTACGGACAATTTATAAAAGCAAGAAACAAAATTTAACCCTGTAAATTGGTCAGAATGATAACATACTACCACTGTACCTGTCTTTGCGTACAATAGAGCAGAAGGTCCAATTTTTTCACAGAAAGAGAGTAAAATACGCCAGCCGCAGGTAAACATGGCTCGGGTGAAAATACCGCTGCCGCTTGTGTTTATCATGTTGACAGTTTGTCAGTAACTGCGATAAAGTGTGTTTATGGACCATTTACTGCAACAACAAGCTCTACCACTATAACTTAATGACAATTATAACACACAACCGATCTTTAGAAAAAATTAAAGAGGAACCATTGTTCGTGACGCTAACCAAGAAAAATGCGCGGACCGGTAGGCCTACCCATGCAATTGTATTCACACAGGTTTGACCGCTTTGATCAAATCGTGATTGAGATCGATATATTCCCTTGGTTAGGGTTTAGGGCAACTGTTTAAAATTGTTAAAATTGACAAAAGAACCACATAGAAATGTAGAGGTCCTACTCAAAACTGAAATCATGACGTGGAATATTTTGCATTAATGCAAAAATAAAAAAATTGTGGCACTGATTTGACTTCTCAGATCCCACGAAACCCCGGATGTTGTGACGTCACTCCCACCGAATTGATGGTAGTCCAGAGTGGGCTTGTGCAAGTTTAACAAGTCCCTGGTGTCGGCAGCCAAAGGGAGACGGTCAGCTTTGTCTCCCTTGAGTGGCCAGTGATTAACCATGCATTCATCGAAGACCACTTTCCGCTCAGCCTTATAGCAATGGTAATGGGATTAGAACTGACTAGGACTCAATAGCTGCTAGTGCTACTGTTGAAACCAGCACGGCGGCAGTGTCGACCAGTTAAAAAAAAAAAGTAATAATAATAATAATAATAATAATAATAATAATAATAATAATAACAGTAGGACCTACTTAATAACATTAACATCGTTTAGTTGGCATAATTTTATACAGTTAACTTTGTGGAGGGGAAAATGTATTGCACTTCTGGGCGGGACCGCGGGATGGGTATTTAAAATAGGGACATGCACCAGGGGCTTGTGCAAGTCTAGGACAGATTTAATGCATCCAAATGCACAGGCCAGAGGCCCTCACTACAGGTAGCTTATATTGTTACTTCTGAATCAAATGTTTACGTGGTGGGGGGAGGGTCTGTAAACTGTTGAGTCATTGTAAGATGGCACATTTCTCTGGTGATTCTGATCAAATATAAATTCCAAGTTTAAACAGCTTTCATAGACTTCAATGGTAGGACTGGAAATCTCAGTTTTTGTTTTTTTTCAAAATTCTTATTTTTTTCTATTAAGTTGAGTGATTTTGTTGTTTTAAATGATAGTATACGACAAACATTATAATATACTGATATTTTTGTTGTTGATGAGTACTCACCTTGTTCAAAGATGTTTTAAAAAAGAAGAGCCTGCAGATGAAGTTTTTGAGCTGCTGACAAAGCTGATGCAATCCTAAGAAAAAAGCATCATGGGAAGGCTTTGTGTCAGCAGTGCCCCCTTGTGGTAATCCCTGAAAATGAATCTTGGGACCCCTGGTGGTGAAATGAGATACAAGTTCATAATCCATGCATAACCAAGCACCCATTTCAGAGACTGCATATAGGACTTGGAAAGAGAACAGTACATATCATGCATACCTTGGTAAAAAATAAAAGGATGCATTTTGACATTTCACTGAAACATTATGTAATATCTGTGTCTATGTCAGGCTCCCTCCTTACTTTGAGCCACCCTCTATGTTAAATGTAATGTAGAACTTATAAAAAAATGCACAAAATTTTGACCGCAAATAAACAAAAACATCTTATAAATTTTGGTTAAAATTGCTTTGTGTTGCTGTGTTGTGTTTGCTCCCGTTCAGTTCTTACATGACAAACTGGCCAAGCAAAACACACCAAAATAGTCCTCAGAAATTTATTTTTTATCTTCAAAAACTTAAAAAATTATATGTACCAATTACTATGTATTGAGTATAAGATGTGAAAATAAGGTAGATTGAGCAGTGAATATTTCGTTTTATTCAATTACTAAATGACTATCATTCTGTAGCTACATTTTGACTGACAATGGGTAGATAACTTAGTCTTAAATCAAGATTCATTCAGAGATTACTTTGTTGCTGCCCATTATTTCCCAGTTGATCTGCCTTAGTTGTATTAAACACAGCAAGTTCCTACTCAACAAAGTGATAATAAATGAAAATAAGTTTAATTTGATTACATACTGAACCAAAAGTATAGCTGTAACACACGTAATGTAACACACATAACAAAATATTACGTGTGTTACAAGTGGTTTATTGTGGATTTAATAAACAAGATTGCATAATTCGATACTGTTATTTCACAGGAGGAAAGGGGACCTGAAGTTAATTTATAATCAGTTACTTTGCTTCTACAACTAGTTTAGGCCAAGCGAGAAAACTTAGATCAACATTTTGTTATGTGTGTTACATGGTTAAATTAGTACATTTGATTTGACTCCCAAATGTTATGAAATTGAATAGATGTGCAAAGTAAATGTGCAAAGATGAAGAATGGAGTCTACTGTGTCGATCTATTCCTGTCTCACCAAATTTGAGTTAAATATGGTGTTCTGATCCTACTATAAACTGAACTGGATGAAATTCAAGAAAAAAATACAGAAATGCTCGTACAAATTACTTGTGTGCCATTTGTAAGAGAGATCAGGTGACCGTGATTCATGGTGTCATTTTTATTTACTCTGCATTGTGTAAATTGTTTTTAAACACTTAACAAATGGGTAGCTGGCAAATGAAAATTTGACCCTTCAGGGTTATAATTGGGAGAATGGCCCGGCAAGGACCCGGATGTTAGGAAACCCCCACAGTAAATAGGACAATGACGTCATGGGAAATACTGCTCTGTGCTATTTCATAACTATAGAATGGCCTCCGGACTGCTGCAGCGGGACAAAGTGGTGTATCTGTATGGCCCGCTCTGGCAGGATACGGGGTTGAATGAGTGGTCCCGCTACAGCGGGACAGAGAGGTGAAAAGGTTAACATACAAACTAATGGGAATACACAGCTCTAGCCCTCCAAATGTTTGTGTATTCAGTTGTGTATTGGGGTGAATACACACCTTGGAGCTAATTCTGACCTTTCCTATTGAGTCAAACTTGCCATCTATTAAGAAAGTAAAGAACATAGACTAAGGTTACCGGAGACCTTATAAATGATATGAATTGGCAAAAAATATAGAAGACACTACTCACTAAAATAAATCAAAATTAACTGGCAACTAACTATGGATACAGAGAGAGAATACTTTTATTTGCACAAAACGCACTCAAGGGGCCATCGCATGGACAAATTGAACTAGTCACAGGCTACATCAAGGTGGCGCCCTCATGTGTCCGTTGAAAGTACTAAACTACTGACATAAATACATATATGAATAAATGAATTAGAATGTCAATGTCACTAATACAACAAGTGTCCACGTGTCAAACTTCTTGCGTCGCACTGTAGCACCAATGTTTCATGACTGCTTCTGTAAGTTTAATAGTATGAGGCACTTAGCTAACTAAAATTGAATTGATAAGAAAAAAAATAAACCAACCCCCCCCCCCCCCAATATCCCCAAAACTACTAATACTGGTCTGAGTGATAATAGTACACGTTACTTCTGTCACACACGTGAAAGTCTCAATTCAAACTAAGGGTCTGCACAAGGTATCACAAGATATGCTCCTTGGATACGGGCATTTAAAACAGGAGTACGAACTTGAAACTTTGCACAGTTCTTCATCATATATATCTCCTTCCACATACGAAGTTACAAAATACAATATTAACATGAAATTGAAATATGACACCTCAAATATAAAGCTTTACACAGCCAAATGTGTGGAAATTTTCTGCATTTCTAATAACTGAACATCAGTCAAATGTTTGCCTATAGTACATCATACATTAATTACCAAAGGCTGCAAATTTGGCACCTTAGTTGCACAGAACCCTCAAAGGTGGAATAGGGCCAGTACTTTTCCGCGATCACGGAAAACAGACGGAATTTACAGAATCTATGATCTCAAACGGAATTTATGATTTGGAACGGAAATCGGCAAATGCCACGGAAATTAAGCGGAATTTGTAAATTTTGCCTCTCAAATAATTCAAAATCACCACATGTCATTGCATAAAGCAAGACACACGGACTTGGATCCAAATTTGACGAGTCGGTGGCATTATCGATACCATGTGGAGCAAAGATAATGACAGGCCGGACACCCGCGCGCTATAGACCCCATTACTACCATATCTATATACTATTCATTTGCATGGCATATAGATATAACGTGCAAGAGAGGTACAATGATAATAGCGCCGTCTGTAGGTGGAGGCTATCAACGTAAATAGTAAACAATATGGAGTCACTTTGCCGTTCGTCGATGGATCAACATTTTCCAGAGGCGATAAGATCAACCGTTTTTCCTATTTTATTGACCAGTGCTAAAATTGAGCCCTAGAATTAGTGAAACGGAAATGAAACGGAATCTGTAGTTTCCCAAAACGGAAAAACACTCATTTTCATATGGAAAAATACAGGCCCTAGTGGAATCCGTGGCTGACAAAAGTGCGAAAACCTCAATTGGGGGCAGGATTCCCCCAAGAGTGGACCCACCTTCATTTTTTAAACTTTGCCTGTGCTATTCTCTTAACCAAATGAGTGAAAAATTTAATGAAGCACATTTATTCAAGTATAATTTAAATAAAAAAAACCTCAGTCATTTTTATGTCAGATTTAATCTTACACTGTTTTCCGCAGGCGCCGCGCGCAAAAATAAAAATATACAAGAATGCACTTGCACGGTTATGTAGTGTCCTGCATGGGTAGTCATCCCTTTTCAGTGTACATGTCCGTATGATATTCTTGTGTATGAACACAGTATAACAAACCTTTAAGATTTTATTAAACACTTTAGAGGCCCATTTCTTTTCATGACCAACATGACCACTGTCAGATTTAATTTCTTCTTATTTTCGTCAGATGCTGTGCAGAATATGTTAACGATACACAAGTATGAATTTGCCTAATTGCAGTGTTCTTCTAGCACAATAACAGTGCTCTGCTTGGTAAGCAATTCCTTTTCAATGTACATTTCTGTATCATATACATATATATGTATAATAATCTATTCACGGTCCGTTCATGACTCACAGGTTCAATTTTTTGGGCGCACGGCAAGCACGACCACTGCGCATGGCAACCTGAGCTGGTTGCACAGTTTCAGCAGCTATTTCTTTAGTCCAAGGAACACGGCGTGATGCACCACTTACAGGTGCCTCAGCAACTTCATCACTTGGAGATTGGCTTTGGCTTAGTAGTGGGGCAGGTGCAGACTCTGGTATTGGTGAAGAATCTTGTGGATCATTGGCGACTGCGTCCTGTGGCATTTCTGGATCTGTCTCTGGAGGTGAAGGTGGTGACCCTGTAGTCTGGTTTGGCACAGGATCTGATGGACAAGGAAAAATAATGTCGTGATATTCTGCCTTGGCATATTTGATATACTCAAATACAATCTTCTTTCCTCAGACAAGCCAGGGGCAGATAGAGCATGGGGACTTCTATGTGGCAAGGAAGTAATTTCAGCCGATGGCTTCAGCAGCTGGAAACGCACTTCTGTGTCATCAGGTCACACTCTTGCAAACAGCCATCCTGGTTCATTTGCATCAAACCTGAAAAAAAGTTGAATTGGAAATACGGATTAAGTAACAAATAAGTTCAAATTGAAAGAATCCACAGTCAGGGCATTGATTTGAGAAAGTTATATACTTTGGCAACTTACACTTGTTTGAATGTCAATGAATGTAAATATATGCCCTATTACCACAATGGCAAGTTTGAAATCAAGAATAAACGTGTACAGCTTCTCACTGCATAGAGTACTGCTGTCCGATTGGATACAAATTACAACAGATAGTTAGAGATCATAATAATAATGATAAGCATTGAAGGTAATAATAAAGGATAATGTTTGCACATTTTTTTTCATACACAATTTAATTATGTCTCCCGATGGAAGCCGGGGGACATATTGGTTTAGTGCCCGTTTCTTCCGCTTCTTCTTCTTCTTCTTCTTCTTCTTCTTCTTGTTCATGTTCTTCAACACTTGGTTTCCGTGCGATAAGTCCTGAAGGACTTGACAGAATTTGATGAAACTTGGTAGGATGATGTATCTAGGCAAGACCTATGTTGGGATTGTATTTGGGTGACCTTGACCTAATTTTCAAGGTCACAGGGTCACTTATGTGAAATTGGTTTCCGTTCGCTAAGTCATGAAACATGATGGAATTTGATGAAACTTAATAGGATTATGTATCTAGGCAAGATCTAGGTTGGGATTGTATTTGGATGACCTTGAGCGAATTCTCAAGGTCACAGGGTCACTTATGTGAAATTGGTTTCCGTGCCATAAGTCTTGAAGAACTTCATGGAATTTGATGAAACGTGGTAGGATTATGTATCTAGGCAAGACCTAGGTTGGGATTGTATTTGGGTGACCTTGACATAATTTTCAAAGTCACAGGGTCACTTATGTGAAATTGGTTTCCGTGCAATAAGTCATGAAGAACTTGATGGAATTTGATGAAACTTGGTAGGCTTATGTATCTAGGCAAGACCTAGGTTGGAATTTTAGATGGATGACCTTGAGTGAATTCTCAAGGTCACAGGGTCACTTATGTGAAATTGGTTTCTGTTCGATAAGTCATGAAGAACTTGATGGAATAT
Organism: Hermodice carunculata; assembly: GCA_964020975.1. Classification (NCBI taxonomy): domain Eukaryota; kingdom Metazoa; phylum Annelida; class Polychaeta; order Eunicida; family Amphinomidae; genus Hermodice; species Hermodice carunculata. The sequence continues at coordinate 51,932,954 of OZ026627.1, forward strand.
GATGAAATTTGGTAGGATTATGTATCTTGGCAAGACCTAGGTTGGAATTGTATTTGGATGACCTTGAGCGAATTCTCAAGGTCATAGGGTCACTTATGTGAAATTGGTTTCCGTGCCATAAGTCTTGAAGAACTTGATGGAATTTGATGAAACTTGGTAGGATTATGTATCTAGGCAAGACCTAGGTTGGAATTGTATTTGGGTGACAATGACCTAATTTTCAAGGTCACAGGGTCACTTATGGGAAATTGGTTTCCGTTCGATAAGTCATGAAGAACTTGATGGAATTTGATGAAGCTCGGTAGGCTTATGTATCTAGGCAAGACCTAAGTTGGGATTGTATTTGGATGACCTTGAGTGAATTCTCAAGGTCACAGGGTCACTTATGTGAAATTGGTTTCCGTTCGATAAGTCATGAAGAACTTGATGGAATTTGATGATGAAACTTGGTAGGATTATGTATCAAGGTAAGACCAAGGTTGGGATTGTATTTGGGTGACCTTGACGTAATTTTCAAGGTCACAGGGTCATTTATGTGAAATTGGTTTTTCTGCAATAAGTCTTGAAGAACTTGATGAAAATTGCTAGAGTAATGTATCTAGGTGAGAGCTAAAATAGCATTGTAATTTTCAAGCAAACTTGGTCATTTGTAATTTGTTATTACCTGTAGCTTATACAGAGACGTAAGTGTTCCACCGGGAGACATTTGATTTTCTGTTGGAAAATCAGTCTGTTCTAGTTACCTAAAGTGGTGATAAGACTTGATTCTGGGGAAGAGGCAAAAGTATGGCTCGAGGTGTGACAACAACAAGTGGGAACAAGTGTTTGTCCATTCTCTCTTCCCACCAGCTGTGCTGCATTCACTATAGCAATCCCATTCACTACTTCTTCTAGCACACCCATTGATGACACAGCACAAATCCCAAACCGTGGCTTCAGAAGCCCAAAGCACCAGTCCGGGGCAAATTTGGTGTGTCCTACAACCTTGAAATTGTGACAGATTGACCTATGAAGTCCGACAGCCACCCTCCAAGCCAAATGCCACAGGACAAAACGAGTTTTGTTTTGTCCTGTGAGTCCTGTGACTTTTCTTACCTGGCAGTGACATCAGCTGTTGGGAGTATTGGACTTCCGCTTGGAATCTGGTGTGGTAGAGATGTACTGTTTGGTGTTGTGGATCTGAAGGAAGTGGGCGTTTCAGTTTATTCAGCAGAGACACAGATTCCTCAGACAGGTTTCCTGCAGCTAAATCATTGACAGCCTTTATAGGCCTGCGGCATTTGAGGCTAAAATATGAATTTGGTCTACCCGCCTGCCTTATAGCTACAACATAGCCTACCTGATGTAAAATTTTGTCTACTTTTAGAAAATGCCTGTTGTGGTGCTCTCAGGTGGTCCAGTTTTATGCTATGGGCAAAAATAGATACCTATGTCTGAAAAGCAAAACCATCACCTTAATGAAATCGAATAGATTTCTTCAATATAGGTTTACTATTTGAATTCACAGAAAGGTACCTTTTAGGTTCCTTGAGGCACCAAAACTATCTTACAAATAAAGCTGTGTCTGTAGATTAATGTCATATGCATATATTTGTATTATACAAGTCTTTTAAGCACATGCAAAAAGACCAAAATAGCCATTTCCGAATTCAATATTGTTAAATGTTCAGTTACTAAAATCACTTCGTTTTTCAAAATATTTTGTCTTTACTGACACAGAGTGGGCAACTGAGTATATAGGATAAGTATATATATATATATGTATATATATATATATATTAGTTTCATCCCAGACATATTGTTTTCTCAAAATTTCCCCTTTCTTTCATTCTTTCTTTCTTCTTATTTCCACCACATAATTTGTCTGGAGCTTTTGGCAGACACTGTGCAAGCTACAATGTTTAAAATTGGCATGGTAACGGAGCTAGTAAGGAAGTTGACTTGTATGATTTGGAGTAATCGACATGTTTAAAATTATGCATATTAGGGCCTTTCTCAAATTATAAAGCAGCATAACTTTCAAACTGTTACAGATAAACACCGAATTTTAATGGGACATCCAGGTTTGTGACACCTGCCAATATAATGGACAGTAAATGAAAGTTGTAGAATTTCAATTTATGTTAATAAGGGGCATTTAAAAATTCAAAAGTTGAATATATCCAAAAGTATTATAGATTGAGATGAAATTCCAAGGTCAATATAAGGGTTTGTGGCAAAGCCACATATTTATTTATTTAGTTTGGAAAAACTACCCCTTTGACACGGGGGCACCGTAGACCAGGGTATGTCCACGGTGCGTCCATGATAGCATAAAATGATAACTATGTACAAACCAACATACATCTAAGACATCCATGACAACATACAATAAGAAATATATACAATCTAAAATACATCTAAGATAAATGTTCCAAACAGATACCAGCGGGATGTGTGAGCAGTCCGGAGACGATGCGCAAGAACACACATCCGTGTGTTAAAAGTGATAAAAATATTTACATTGTGAGATACCATTATGTAGAGTGTCAGCCGCTAACCATACTGTCCAGAAACTCTTTTCGGCAAGACCACGCATCAAGCAGGAATTTTTTACATACATTGTCAAATTCAAAAATGGCGGTTTCATTTATCTGTGAACTATTGTGTCCCAAAAGCATGCATAGTTTGGTAAATAATGAGCCGTTCATGAATCCTTGCCACATCCAATGAACCATGAACAAAAAGTTATAGGGTTTTTAATTTATGCAAATTAGGTGGATATGCACAATTTTAAATGTAGAATAGCTTCAAAACTATTATAGATAGGAATGCTATTCCAACTTCAATTTTGGGGTTACTGACATAGCTGCATACAATGACCCATCATCCAAAATTGTACAATTTTAATTTATGCAAATAAGACGAACACAAGAAATTTTAATTATTATACATAGAGGTGCCATTCAGACATCAGTTTGTAGGTATGTGGCAAAGCCGCATCCCATGAACCATAAACCGATGTTGTAGGCTTTTAATTAGTGCAAATTAGGCAAATACACAAAATTAAAGTCTTTGAATAGCTATCAAAACTATTACAGATAGAAGTGTCATTCAAATTTTACCTTGTAAGTTTTGTGACATGGCCACATCCAATGAACCAAGAACTAAAGAGCTATAGTATTCTAATTTATGTAAATTAGCATAATACACAAAATTTAGACCATGCTGAACAATGGCAAAGTGTAGCATTTCAAACTGTTCTCATTTTGAAGGTACCTAGACAGATTTGCTGTGAAGCAAATCTTTCTAGTCATTTTTTGTTTTCGACTTCTGTAAAATCACTGACTGAACTCAATTCAAAGGTGGTGGGTATTACTTTGACTTGGTGTCCATCAAAGTGGCTAGGCGATGCTTCCTCCCTGCCCCGAGTTTTTCACAAAAAAAATTGTGATTATGAAGGTGCGTACACATTTACACATTGCCATTGGTACAGTGATAGGCTGCTGTGAATACATGTATACCTAATGTTCCTAAACACAGTTTACTGGATCCACTTCAGACTTGGCGCTGCTGCAGATGTACTTTGGATAGATCTACAGCAAGCTTTGTTCTATAGGACACGTGTCAATGGCCTTTTTATGTCTGGGTGCAAACCCAGACATTTTGTTTTTCAAAGATTTTTTTCTTTCCTTCCTTCCTTCCTTCCTTCCTTCCTTCCTTCCTTCCTTCCTTCCTTCCTTCCTTCCTTCCTTCTTTCCTTCCTCTTTTCTTTCTTTCTTTCTTTTTTTCTTCTTTATGACCAAATTTGTCTGGAGTTTTTCTCGGACACTGTTATTCCGACAATCACAAAACTTGCCATGGTGACTCACCTACCGGTGAAATTAAGCACCTGACTTAGAATAGTCATGGTGTTTAAAATCATGCAAATTAGGGACAATTAAAATCTTAAAAGCTCCATATCTTCCAAACTTTTGCAGACAGACACAAAGTTCTACCTATACCATGTAGGTTTGAGACATCTGCCAATGGGCAGTGACAAAAGTTCTAGAAGTGCAACTAAATGTGGCAATTTTGAGACTTTTTTGCCATGTTGTCTGAATATTTTCTTGAGGAAGGGGGAAAAGGGAGGCACATTGTGTTGAATATTAAACATAGCATCTAACACAATTATATCCAATATATTTATCAAAGTTCTGGCACAAGCTACCACTTCCAAGTGACAGTTGACTTCAGTTCACCAGACAAAGGTACATTTGTCAATGCCAATATATTTAACCCTTAAAGCACCGATTTAACACAATTACATTAACACAAAATAATTCAGACAAAATTGCGCTGATTAGGTGCACATTCGATAAGGACGTTCTTTAGGAGCTCTGACAATTTTACCATCTTTTTGTTGGATATGATCGGTAGTGTATATGCTGATAAGTACGCGCCCAGTGTCATGAATACCTTAAATTAGAGTTAAATGAAAAATATTTTTGAAAAAGGCACAAAATTTGCAACAAATTCTTTAATTTGATTGTAAAAAAGACATAATAATGTTGCTTTAGGACAGGAGTAACTACAGGGAAATATGGAAAGTTTATAAAGACATCTATCACATGTATCATTGCTCAGCAGTTTGCAACACGGTTGATAATGCGCGTCCAATATAAAAAAAAATCTGCTTTTGATAATCTTGACATTTGGAGGAACGTTGCTAGGTGACCATAAAACACTCCTACTTGACTCAATTTACATCAAATTTAGTGGAGAAAGAGTCTTTTTACATTTTAACAGCACATTTGATGAAAAGTATTCCCAAAGTTTGAAGCTAGAAACAAGCTTCTGATGTTTGATTGCAAATTTATGCAATCTTTAGTAACATTCTGTTGTCATGGCAACCAACTTTTGACACTTACAAACTTAAACTGGTTTCTTAGGAAATGCCTGTATAGTAAGCATGCTAATGTAAAGTTGTGAAGTGGTACATTGCATTTTCATTACGTAATGGTTAAAAATGTGTTTTTCCCTGGAACACCAAAAAAATGCCATTACCATGGCAACCAATAAAGACATATGTTGCCCATTAAATCGATGGTACATTTTACCTAACCATTAATTACGGGTTCTTATTTTTCAATTAATACCAAATTTAGCTAAGTATTTTTTTTTTTTTGATTAAGGACAGATTTTCTGACAATATTATCACTTGTATGTATCATTTCTCAGAAATGCGCAGCACTGGCCATATGGCCAATTTTTGCAATATCCAAAGATCTGCTCATTTTGAGTAATGTAAACATTTGCAAGAACGTTGCTAGGCTGCCCAAAACAGTCTTCCTTCACTCAATTGACCTCATTGTTAGTGCAGAAAGAATCTTTTTACATTTTAACGTCAAATGTTATGAAAATGATTCCCGATATTTAAAACTATGAACAAGTTTCTTGTGTTTACATGCAAATTTAAGTGATTTTTACAAATATTCTGTTGCCATGGCAACCAACTGTTGACACTAACTATCTCAAACTGGTTTCTTATGAAACACCTGTATAGAAGGTATGTTGATGTAAAGTTATGAGGTGGTATCTTGTATACATGCGTATAAAGTTATGGTTAATAATATGATTCTCCCTTCATTTCATGAAAACTTAATTTTGTTGCCATGGTAACCAATATAAATACAAATTGACCATGAAATTGATAGTACACCTTACCTAACTTTAAATTTCAGGTTCTAATCTTTTGATTTGTACCAAATCCAGCCGGGTATTTTGCCGGTTGAATGAAAACTGAAAATAAGCCTTTTTGAAAATTTAGCTTCTCTACTACATAGGTTTCTTAATTTGCATATACCGTAAAACTGGACCACATGAGAGCTCCACAACAGGCATATTTGAAATGTACAGAAAATTTGCAAAAGAATGAGGTATGTTACAGCTATAAGGCAGACGGGTAGACCAAACTCCTTAAATAAGGCCCTTTTCTCAGATTTGCTGCAGGCCTATTATCAAGTCTCCTGTATGAAATTTACCAATTTTGCTCCTAAAATGCCTTTGTTCAAACAGATATATGTCTATAGACCAGGTTTCTGTATTCCTAGCAAGTCATATGTTCAGGTGCCTATTGCAGCTGGGGTATAAAACTAAATAGACAATGAAAAAAAAAAAGACAAACTGCTTTAACTGAGAGGGAGTATAAATCATCATGAACTGATAGAGGTTACTTGTTATGATTATTCCAGATACAAAATCTTGTCAGTAAATAAGCACTTTCATTGTAACTGAAACAAGAAAATGTCTTTTCAAACTTCCACAATTGCACTTAGAAAGTAAGATTTTAAGACCAAAATACCAACTTTGTTTTGATTAAAAATGGGCCTAGACAAACTCTTAATTCAATGGAATTTTAGCATAGAAATCATTATTTAAATTGCTTATAATATATATATATATATATATATATATATATATATATATATATATATACATATATACATATATATATATATATACATATACATATATACATATATATATATATATATATATATATATATATATATATATATATATATATATATATATCACTTGCCTTGTTCCTGTCGATGCACTTTATGGGGTGTATGTGTATGCGGGAATAACTTATCAATATTTTCATGTTGGAAAAAATATTTCCCAGTATCACCAACATCTGTATTTGGGACTGGACAAAGCTGCAACACATCTCCAGCTGCAATAACCTGTCAAACATATGGAAAAGCTTATATTATATCATGGCTACGACCCACAAGGACAGTCAAATTTTAGGGTTTTGTCTATTCTCAACTCTATTCAATTACCGGCACCTAATCTTAAGTCAGTATTTCGAAAGACGTCATAGGCCATACAGATATGGCTTAATAGGTCATTCAAATCATTCACAGGGCTTTTTGATGCGGACCTCAAAACAAGGCTGTGGGGGTCAAAGGGTTAAGTATAATGAATAACAAAGATCAATCATATAATAACATTTGAGGCAAACTGAGGAGGGTATATGTGAAATAGTTTAATGCTGCTTAGTTTGTTAATAGAGCCGAGTTACATGTATCATGTTGTAGGCATGTAAAATGAAGCATCCAATACTGGATACATTTAAATATGCCTCTACTGTTTTGTTCACATTAATATCATGTAGGCCAATCCACTTGTAGCCTATTTAGACCTATTATACATATTAAATAAAAATCAAGAGCGGCCAATTTATGCTGTTTTGAATTTTTTTTACTGAATTATATAAATCGAATCAATTTCTGGAAGCATGGTTGACTTAAGTGAGGATTTTACCAGGATTTGGATTGCAATTTATAAGCAAATAAGACCACTTGAATGCCTCGGAATGGTTTGTCACAACTGCATACTCCCTTGAAGACTTCATCTATCATTGGTAACATGAACTGGGATATCATGGATATTTCATCCAGTAGTAAACAGTCTGTTTGAAGATTTTTTTTTTTTTCGTCTCCAGAAAGTCATCATTATGTAGGATATTTTGTATGGTCACATGAGCATGGTCACGTCCATCCCTGATTCCAGCAAATATGTGGATTGTTGGTATGGTGCTGTTTAGTAGCCAGACTTCAAGTCTGTCGTGTGTTGTATGCTGGTCCAAGTGGGCTTTCATCTACAACACTATTTGAAAGATGTGACATCCACTTTTAAAACCAGATTCCCCACCATTTGCCACCTCTACAGGTGGGCCTCTTGAATAAATACAAGTCCATTCTTGGGATCAAGTGTAGTCTTGGGATCGATTGTAGCTGAATTGGAATCCTTCCCCTTCAGTGTTCCAGTCTCTCTCTCCATATTGCCTCCTACCTCATAGATTTGTTAACCTCATACCCAAGATAACAAGTGGTTTCCAGGACTAGTCGACCAATCACTTCCTAGCAGTTCCGTGTATCAAGGTCACATAAGGTCACCAAGACATACAGAGTAAACAATACCTGCAACTATTAAAAACTTTTCACATATGATGAAGAGGGACACTCACCTTCATGATGCTGGCAGTTGCTTATTCTGTCCTCAGATGCATATAAACTCACAATCATCCAAACAAACATTTTGCGGGTGGTTGGGCTAAAGTAGCCCCAGTTTACAGCAGTGCCTTGACATGGTACACATAGCGGAAGGGTGAAGGAACCTATTAGTTAAGTGATTTATGACTACTTGCAGGCCACCATTCTGGTTATAGTATGTTTAAACGGCTGTGTACAAAACACATTTTGGAATCAAGAAAATAATCTTTGTACATTGTAGTTTGATTGCTGTGCATGACAGTACAACTCAATACTAAACTTTATTGCATTGTTTCTCCTCACTCATGTCTGTAATATTCATACTCAGTGTATTCTTGCATTACTTATGTACATTCACATTATATACTGTATATATGTATTCTATAGGCTTATGAATCAATGTATATTATGTACCAATTTTAAGAGGGCCCTGGGGTAGATTAGTGTTTTTGGCACTAACTGGGTCATCCTCTTAAAATAAAGTTATATATATATATATATATATATATATATATATATATATGTATATATATATATATATATATATATATATATATATATATATATAGTTGTTCTGTGGACACCTGAACTTTTATATGTACAGTGAAACCTCCCTATACCGAACACCCTTGGGACCAGAATAAAGTGTTCAGTATAGGGAGGTTTGATAGCATTGAAAGTATCTATTGTGGACCGAGAAATGGTGTTCAGTATACAGAGGTGTTTGGTTAGAGAGGTTTTACTGTACTCTCTTACTGATAATCCTTGTGCTTAATGTGGTTGACCTTTGCAAGCTGCAGAGTAACTAGAAAGTCGAAACTTATCATCAGCTGCAGACTAACAACAATCGGTATGCGTAATTTTTGACACTGCAGATTTTCTGCCATTACCTAAAAATTTATAATAATTCCTCTGTGACATTACCGTTAACAGAAACTTTTTAGACCTTACTTGTAAACTGTAATATGCAAATGTACATCATATGTGCATTTACTGCCATGATCATTGTAGGCGGGTTATATGGCTAGCGTCTGCAGCTACTTGTTGAAGCAGTAATACACACTCCTCTGTCTATGTGCCCAGCATCTGAACATAGTAGTTTGATTGCTGTGCATGACAGTACAAATCAATACTTAACTTTATTGTATTGTTTCTCCTCACTCATGTCTGTAATATTCATACTCAGTGTATTCTTGCATTACTTATGTACATTCACATTATATACTGTATACATGTATTCTACAGGCTTATGAATTAATGTATGTTATGTACCAATTTTAAAGAGGGCCCTGGGGTAGATTAGTGTTCTTGGCACTAACTGGGTCACCCTCTTCACCAGTTCCTGTCCCATAACTGACTCAGCATTGCCCATTGGTTTATGCTGTGGATAGTTGGCTTGGCAAACACCATCATGTTTTTCTGTTATTATTGCTCCCTGCGTCTGAAGTTTTTGTTGAGGTTTTGTCGCCTTCCACGTTTACCTGGCACAACATGTTCTTCATACAAATGTGTAGGGGATGAGCAGTACTTACATTTTGACACTCCTGGACTTCAGTGACCCAAGTCTATTTGTTACTTCCATCCCGGTCACAAATCCCGCATTTAGAAAAGAACAGTCTGTTGCAATGTGATGGTGCTCTTCAAGAAACTTGTTGACCAAGTCCTCCATGGACTGCATATGGATGCTCCTATTTCCAGTTATGCGGTAAAATGTCACAGGTCTTTGCAGTTTTTCAGTCTCACTTGGCTCTCTGTCCGTTGGTCTGAGTGTTGTAGGCATGACTTCAATGTGCTCTGGGTCCATAGCATTGTCGTACTTGTTTTTGACAGCGAGAAAAGTCACATCTTCTACTTTCAACAGTGTGTACACCTCCATTGCCCTTGTTCCATGGGTTGTTTCCTTGCTGAAAGGTCTGACTTCTCAGTGAAGCTGCTTTTCTTCTTTTGCATTTTTCCATCTTGAGATCAAATCAACTTGTGATGCAGGGTGAAGATGGAATGGTAAGGATATGGCCATTGTGACTAACACAGTGAGGGTAGGTGGGGTGATGAGAGCCAGTCAGGGTGGAGATGTGGGTTAGGGTGTCTTGCTGTACATATATCAGGATGTGGGGTATCAGTTTTCTTATGTTACATACATGAAATAATTAATCACCATAGACTTGATGAAGACATTGAAAATAATATGCAAATGGAACATGCCTCTTTGTTTTTGTATGTAAAATGTAATATGCATATATTAAGGTGCTTCAGCTCTTTTTTCCCCCACTTTTTTGTGTAATTATGACTTTTTGGCTATAAATCTACCATTTTTCATTAAAATATACCATATTTATTAATTACTACTGTCCATTTTATTCATTATTGGTTTAACCAGTCCTTTTTATGCCATACATAAAACACAAAATATGCACATACCTTCATCACAAGCAAGAGGGATACAGAAATGAGCTCAGGGCGAAAGCTGGACTTCAGAGGCTATGATATACCACAAAGAATAAGCCATCTGAGGAAAAAATTGGAGACTGAAACCAATGTGACTCATCACACTACATTCATATGGTATGTAACTCTCATTCATATTTTTTGGTCATATTTTGTAAAATTGAATTTCTCGTAGGGGTACACTAAAGAATTAATGCAGGAAGTCTTAGGGTCCGATGAAGTGCCGCTGAAAAGTTAGCATGGTACATGCATTCAGTGGTCTCCAGCAGATGATATTGCAGAGGGAGACCAATATTGTATGTGTAATTGAGACCCATAGTATTTTTGCTGTCAGATGCATAAGTTTTTTTTAACTGAACCTTGCAGCAGGTGAAATGTATTAATACATAAAATATATGTGGTTCTGTGTTGTCAATTTGTGTTTGTCTGGTGACCACCAGGTGTCATCTTTGTACAGCCATAAAAGAATTTCCGCCGAAAACTTTTGTGAAATTTGATAAAAAATGGACTGCTTCAATCCTGTACTTTTGTTGCAGTATATTGGTTTTCCTGTAAATTTTACTGAAAAAACGTTATGGGCCTTTAAATACAGCAAGATTAACAAAGAAATGTATCTAGGCTTTTTAATTCTTAAGTGCACCCTTAAATAGTCTGACCTGTAACCGTCAGAAATATAATTCAACCAAGACCATCATACACGTGGTGAATAACACTTTATTCATAGAAAGATCCACATTTAAGATACAACACTTACAATGTAAGTTAAAGTGAAAATACATTATACATACGCACACAACACAAACATATACGTGCACGTAAATTATTTTGTATTAGAGGTGATGGGAATATTGAGGGTGACAAATATATAATTATTAGATTTTTGTACAAGTGAATGAGCCAGTTTCATAATAATACGCTAGATGTTTAGTAGATAGGCCAAAACTGGGAAAGTTTCTTTACAAAAACATATCAATTTGACCAAATGCTTCATGTAGAACATGTGTAGGAACTAAGAATGGGGACAACTTGCATTGGATTAAATTTTGAATGCCCATACAGTGGTACCTCTTTTGAGAGACCGCCCCTATGGCGGGTCAAAATGTGGTCTCTCAAAACAGGCGGTCTTTCATTAGAGGTACAACAACATGGAAAAGATAGTGCAGTGTTCTGAGAGAGTGGTCTTAAAAAGATATGTGGTCTCTCATTAGAGGGGTCTCTCAAGAGAGGTACCACTGTATTTCAGATAAACTTTATCTTTATAACCAAAATATGAACAAGAAAAATGTAACATATCTACAATGACTTTTCATTCCATCAGTGGGATGATGGCCTTGAAGGGGATCTTCAACCTTCAACAGGAATGACTACATTTTTGTTTGAAACTATGGTAATCGCTCTCTGCCCAAGCGTACAGATATCATAAGTCTATATTCACACCTGCCAGGCAAGATAACATTTCATTAGACCTAGAAAGACATACCCCTCCTCTGGGAAAAGAGATTTAACATGCATGCCTTCCCCGAGAGCCTTCCTTGTTGAGGCTAAAAATGGTAAAACCACTCTGCAGTGGCATATGTCCCTTAGTGACTGACCCGCTGAGGGATGATAGGGACTGTCTTGGGGCCAGAACTTGACTGCCTTGACATGATCAGGCACACCTAGAGTGTAGCGCTGTAGGATGTAGTCCTTCATCCTGACAACACTAGATAACTCATCCACATCCACCTTCAGGTCATCAGTAACCAGGTCAAAGAAATGATCCAGGTCCTGGCGCCGGACCTCTGGGCCTAAGTTGCCCAACCAGCCTAGATGATTGGGTGCAACATGTTCCTCTTACAGTCGTTTACACACACATTATCTGTGCAACTGATAACTGTAATTGCCTGCACAGCATACTGGTAAAATAATTATCACAATCAACATTGGCACAGCATTGTAGATATCCTGCAAGAATGTTCACAAGGCACACACATTGTCGCCTCTCTGACACTATGGGAAAAAGGGTTAATGCAACAGGTTTTTCAGCTACTCTGCAAGTTAGGCCTTAAATAATTGCTGGTAATGAAGACACAAAAAAACATGTACAGAATATCCATATATCACACAAGTAGACCACTGTTACCGATTTATTTCCCTACTATTATGACTTAAATATTCCTGCTATAGGTGTTTACATACATGTAAATTCTGGCCACTGTATTGTGGAATCGACTTACAAAAATCTGCATTATTTCAACAGATACACTTCTGTTTGTAATTACATAAATAAAAACCTGCACCATGCAGCTCCAATTTTAATCCTATTCTGCGTCTCACACCATTGGGTCAGTAGTTCCATTCTGAGGGAGCAAGTGATATGACACTCTTTGGCAGTGGCAGTGGAAAAACTTGCAGAAAACTTCCCGAGAAGCGGGAAAAATGACATCACTTTTATAAATACTGATCTTTGGACTGCTTACTGTCAGTGATAGGATCATACGATTGGTCACTGTAGGGTACTGATTTGCCTTCACTCTCAAGATCTTGAGTCCCTGAACTTTGTGGTCATGCATAATGTCAAGTAATGGATTTTCTTGTATCTAAATGCATCCTGAAAAAAAGGGTCAGCCTAGAAAAAAATATATGTTTTTACATTCGGTGGTGCAGAACAAGGGTACCTCTATTGGTGCTTGCTGCACGTTTGAATCAAGTTATGCTTGGCCCCAAATAGGATCCTCTCTTTATCCACACAAGGCACATGTTGGAAACACCACAGAAATATTATTTTGTATAAAGTTCTCTTTGAAGTTTATAACAGGGAGTAATCGTCAAGGTGTTTCAGAGGGGTGCAAGACCTCTTCATTATCTCCTTATGAAGGATTGAGTTATATCTCTTTCCACTTGGATGATTTGCCTGGGTGACATGTTGTCTCTTGCTCTTTGCAGTTTTTATGCACAGAGAAACCTACAAGTGCTGGGGGACTTTGTGGTTGTTCCAATGCTAGCTCCACTAAAGATTCTTTCTGGTCTTTGATAGTAGTTTGCCACTCTTCTTTGCTGACCATGTGTCGTTTAACCCAGGCTGCTCCGATGGGTGTAGCCATGCAAAGGTGGTTGTCATTCACAATTTGCACCATACTTTGTTTTCTGTGAGTGAAGTTGGTGGGACTTTCCAATTAGGCGAGTCATGTTTATCTTGCTCCTTTTGGAATTTTGTTGACCCCTCTGGTGATATCAAAGCCTCATTCACATCCGACTCTTCTTGCTGTTCAGCATATTTTGTATGGCTTCTGTGATGACATCAGCAGCTAGCTCATCAAGTGGGTGTAAAGGGACTACTATGGGTTCATCAAGGGCATCATGATGAATGATAATGCGTCCTTGGTCATTGCCTTGTTTCCCTGCTTTGGCCTGTTACAACACATCATCAAACATGTTGAGCATTTTTTCAGTAATATTGACCAATTTCTCACCTCTCCACTCATCATTAAACTTGAATTGAAAGGTGGCGTCCTTGGCCCCAATTTTGGCAAAGACTCTCTACCAAGTTTGCTGAATAGGCTGACTTTTCATTAACTCATTCCATACAACGGTCAGAGGCCTTGGTCAGTGCCAGAACTACTGACTTAAGACTATAAGCATGTTGGCACTTGTATGAAAGCTCTTTTCATGAAGAATTTAAATATGCAATTGTTGCCTTAAATCTTGCTAAATATACGAAAATATCAGGGACTGATATGGAATGAGTTAAAAGCACCTTCTTGTCTGCTAGGTTGATTCTACCAGCTTGGACCAGGTTCGGTCTTTTAAGTCCGGGGCTCCCAATCGCCATCATCAATACATGCTTGTACCAAATCAACAGCTTGATCTTGATTTATGGTGTTCAGGACTTGATCCATCTGATCATAGGCACAATCCAACATATTTTCAGGTACATTTATGTTGAGTTGGCCGACCCATGAAATTTTTTATTTAATATTAAGTTCATGCACAAAAATTAAAGCACCTTGTTAAAGTTTGTACAGGTAGAGTATAAATATAACAAATGTACACTTTAACAATCAATATATTAATATATACACAAGGAAGACACAAACTAAAGTACATACAGATAAAAATATACATCATGGCATAATCATGTGAGACCAGAGGCTAAGTCAGAACAGATATTTAAAAAAAAAAAAAAGGAGTTTGACAATTCTGGATTTTGCTACCAACTGGATCTTCCTAGTCCATTTCCTCTTCAGCCGGACTTTCCCACTTCATTTCTTCTTTAGTTGGACCTTTCCAGTCCGTTTCTTTTTCCCAGGGCCCTGCCTTTTTCATTATGTCCATAAGGTAGTGTAACAACTTTGTAATTAAACACACAGACATGTTACATTAGGTTATAATCGTAAACTGACCATCAAAGCCTTGACATTCAAAAGTAATATTGTGATGTAATCAAAAAATGCACAAGGATTTTGCCTTTGCGATATACTAGAATCTTGTGGATGGCCTTTTTGTGTCATAATTTGGCATATAAATCATATTCTAAGTCCATTATAAAGTGTGTACAGTCTGTAAAATATAACATGAATGTATGAGTGCCTTTATAATATATGTGCTTGTATTCCATTCTGGGCAATAATGATTCAACTTGACCTGACTTGAAAGTTCATTCAAATGTTCATTAAGATGTCTATACCAGTAAATGTCTTTCTAAAATGCATTACGGTAGACCTGTCTTGTGACACAACCTGACCTGGAAAAACTACACCTACCAGGACCCCAATGACTTCTACCTTACTGTAAAAGGCTACATGTTTAGCTAAATTAAATTTGCCCTGAATTGATCGAGGCAATTTGCAAGGTTTATGATCCCATTAATTTTATCTTCTTGTGCATCAGGTTCAATATTATTTTGGTGTTCGATTGTGCGCAGCAGGTTGTTATAGAAGGGATGATACATGAGGAATTGCATTAAGCTTGGACAGGTATTGCAGGTCGCAGATTTTCCGGCTTGAGATTTTTCTTCCTGTTTGGTACAACTGTAGACCTCTAGTTCATGGAGAGGCTAAATAGAATGCGAATTTTGTGACCTTCAATCAACATCTAAGAAGTGGTATTCTCTTTCATACTTAGTTTTCATAAATAATTTTGTTGGTTGGTCGATTTGCCCTTCAGTAATTCTGACTCTCATCCACTAGTTCAATTTTTCACCTGCTTCATCGATGGTGCAGTTTTTGCCATACCTTTCTCCGAGACCTGTAAAGTGCAAGACGCTAGCACTAGTGAACTCTGCTCTCAGTAAAGTCAGGTTCTAAGAGATTTCTCACAATCTACAATTAACCTCTTCTTAGAGTATCGCCGTTTATCTCTTCTGTAGGGTTCATCCAGTATATTGAGATGGGACAGGTTTTTTCAGTATATGGTCCGTTCTGATTAAATGACTCTAAGGTAACTTCCATTATGGCTGAGCTCTGGTATTTCTGCATTTTTATGATACTGTTGTCATATTCTTTTTTTCCAGTGTCATCCATATATTAAACTATTAATTAAATAAGGAACAGATGCCTTATTTGGATGACTATACAACTCATTCTTCGATTTGTCCATTTTTTAAACAGAGTACTCACAGTAAATAATTTGTTATTTACTTTTTTAATGCGACATGGACTAACACAGTCAGATACATGTAGTTATAAAACGTGTATTCCAAGAGCATATTTGACAGTGTGGCACCATTCACGGGAAAGAAAGAAGTGTCATTGCATTCAAACCTCACCTATGCCTGTAGTGCATCATCAAAATAGCTGGAAAGAGGGGTCTCAGGACAGAAACCTCAGCTACAGCCAATACTATCATATTGAATGCATCACATAGTCGATAATGTAATACAGGACTTGGGGGGGGGGGGGCGGGAGGAGATAAACAGTGTGGTACAGGGGACTTTTGAGCTACTTTGAGCCAGTGTGCAGTGGAAATTTTGGCCCGGCAATTTAAAATCACTTACGCAGCTTCAAAGTGGTGTTTCTTCATTTATATTTATGCTTTTTTTAACAAAACAAGATTAGTAACTGGTCATGAAAGCAATTTTCAGTTTCAAGTATTCATATTTTCATGTAACTTGAACGAAAACAAGTCTTGAATGATAGTCATAAAAAGTTCAACCTTTGTCTGAAACAACATTATGAAAAAATTATATTTTCAGAACTACAATGAAATCCATGACAACCATGAATAAAAGCTATTTATACCAATCTCATTCAGTTAGCGACATAAGCTTTCTGGCTGTGTTGTCTGATTTCTGTTAGACCTTCAGTTTGAAAGGCACTAGACCAAGAAGCACAAGAGGTACATATTTCTTGGTGAAATGCACATATGTATCCATGTTCATGGAATTCATAAAGTGATGTCTGCAGCATTCATATATTTTGACAGTTTGGATGTAATCTCCAATTTTTTGGTAAGACTCCACTGAATGCAGTCCAATGAAAAATTTAAGCATGCATCTTCCATCTGTATTCTACAGCACATGACTCATATTAAAGCACATCTGAGGATTGTGTTTTCTGGCCTTAAAAAGTATTTATATATCCTTATAAAAAACATTTTTTGTCTAAGATGCGGATTTTAGAACCACGTTTTGAACTTAGTAAACAGCATTCCTCGGCACGCTTCAGGTGCACTGCTGTTGAAGCAGGCCAACATAACCTGTTGAGCAGGACCACCATGTTCTTTGGAACTAAGCCTATAATAGGCTTGCTCATATTTGCTTTAAAGGCCTTTTTACAAAGAATAATATGGTATCAATTTGATAACTGACGGAAGTACATTTAAGAAATTCTACTTCAGTTGCAGTTGCCAGTGAAAGAGTTCATATTGAAAGATTAAACAAACTTACCCCACTTAAAATTGAACAAAATCAGGTTTTTTGTTTTCTCTTTTTGTTTTTGTAGTTTTGTACTATCTGTTCTGTGATCAAAAGTATTCCTTTGTTCTACCTCATTGTTTGTGCGATGTCTTCTTGGGTATATTATGGCCATTGGCTTTAGTCTGTCTATGGATACTGAGCACTTTTGTAGTTCTAAAAACTCATTTGGAGTTTTTTCTGTGTCCCTCTGATTGCTTAATCAGATTCCCGAGGAACTGCAGTCTGATACTGGTGATCCTTGCTTGAGATGATGGTGGAAAAGGGATTAAAAACCTTGCCTCTGCCATGAGTAGCTGTGAAATGATTTCAAGCATTTGAAATTGTACCTATCTTGTTTACAAACTATGGCACGCACAACTCTCTGCAGCCAAGGCCGTAAGGGGCCATCCATAATTGCCATCATTTTCATTGTCGAACAAACATTCATAGGGAGAGGGGGTTAGAATTAAATGAAGACTTTTGGTCATAACTATTTTGTAAATCAATTAAAAATCGAATTTAGCAGCTTATCAATATAAAATTGTTTGCTTCATAGCTTAATATTGTCAAAATATCTACTTGTACAATCAATATTTAACATTTATGTTCCATTCCTACCATATAAGCTTGCTGATACTTGATTTTAAGGCCTTTTTACAAAGAATATTAACATAGTATCCATTTAATAACTCACAGAAGTGCAATTGAAGCACTTTGACTTTAGTTGCAGTTGGCAATGAAAGAGTTCAAAATGAAGTAATAAACAAACTTACCTCACTTAACAATTAACAAAATTGAGTTTTCCCTGTGATTGTTTTTTCCTGTAGTCTTGTGCTATCTACTCTGCAATTAAAATTCTTCCTTGTTTCTCATGGATTGTTTTGCTGAAGTTGTTTGTGTGATGTCTCCTTTGGTATATAATGGCCCTTGGTTTTTGTCTATCCAATACTTAGCTCTTTCTTAGTTCCTAAAAAATCATTCCAAGTTTTTTTCGTTGTTTTGCTGATTGCTTTATGAGATTCCTGGGGAACTGTAGTCTGATACTGGTGGTCCTTGCTTGAGATGATGGCAGAAGTGGAATTGGGATCCTTGCCTTTGCCATGAGGTTTCCCTTTATGTTTTCCTGTAGTCTTGTGCTATCTGTTCTGCAATTAAAATTCTTCCTTTGTTCTGTTGGATTGATTTGCTGAAGTTGTTTGTGTGATGTCTTCTTGGGTAAAAAATGGCCCTTGGCTTGGGTCCATCCATGAATGCTGAGCACTTTCTTAGTTTCTGAGGGACTGCAGTCTGATACTGGTGGTCCTTGCTTGAGATGATGGGAGAAAAGGAATTGAAAATCTTGCCTCTGCCATGAGTAGCTGTGAAATGATTTCAAGCATTTGAAATTGTATCTATAATGTGTACAAATTATGGCACACACAACTCTCTCCAGCCAGGGTCGTAAGGGGCCAAGCATAATTGTCATCATTTTCATCATTGAACAATTATTCATATGGAGAGGGGTTTAGAATTAAATGATGACTTTTGGTCATAACTATTTTGTTATTCAATTAAAAATCAAATTCATCAGCTTTTCAATGTAAAAGTGCTTGCTTCATAACATAACTTAATATTGTCAAAATATCTCCTTGTAACATCAATATTGAACATTTATGCTCTATTCCTACCTCATGACCTTGCTGATACTTGATTTAAAGGCCTTTTCACAAAGAATATTAACATAGTATTCATTTGATAACTCAAGGAAGTGCAATTGAAGCACTTTGACTTCAGTTGCAGTTGGCAATGAAAGAGTTCATAAAGAAGTAGTCACTAAATAATGTTACCTCACTTAACAATTAAAAAAAAAAAGAGTTTTCCCTCTGATTGTTTTTTTCCCCTGTAGTCTTGTGTTATCTGTTCTGCAATTAAAATTCTTCCTTTGTTTTCTCGGATTGTTTTGCTGAAGTTGTTTATGTGAATTTTCCTTCGGTATATATTGGCCCTTGGTTTCGGTCCATCCAGGAATACTTAGCTCTTTCTTAGTTCGTGAAAACTATTCCAGGTTTTTTTTCGTTGTTTTGCTGATTGCTTTATGAGATTCCTGAGGAACTGTAGTCTGATACTGGTGGTCCTTGCTTGAGATGATGACAGAGGTGGAATTGGGATCCTTGCCTTTGCCATGAGGTTTCCCTTTGTGTTTTCCTGTAGTCTTGTGCTATCTGTTCTGCAATTAAAATTCTTCCTTTGTTCTGTTCGATTGCTTTGCTGAAGTTGTTTGTGTGATGTTTTCTTGGGTAAATAATGGCCCTTGGCTTGGGTCCATCCCTGAATACTGAGCACTTTCTTAGTTTCTGAGGGACTGCAGTCTGATACTGGTGGTCCTTGCTTGAGATGATGGGAGAAAAGGAATTGAAAATCTTGCCTCTGCCATGAGTAGCTGTGAAATGATTTCAAGCATTTGAAACTGTATCTATCATGTGTACAAATTATGGCACACACAACTCTCTCCAGCCAGGGTCGTAAGGGGCCAATCATAATTGTCATCATTTTCATCATTGAACAATTATTCATAGGGAGAGGAGTTTAGAATTAAATGATGACTTTTGGTCATAACTATTTTGTTTTTCAATAAAAAATCAAATTCATCAGCTTTTCAATGTAAAAGTGCTTGCTTCATAACATAACTTAATATTTTCAAAATATCTACTTGTAACATCAATATTGAACATTTATGCTCTATTCCTACCTCATGACCTTGCTGATACTTGATTTAAAGGCCTTTTTACAAAGAATATTAACATAGTATTCATTTGATAACTCAAGGAAGTGCAATTGAAGCACTTTGACTTCAGTTGCAGTTGGCAATGAAAGAGTTCATAAAGAAGTAGTCACTAAATAATGTTACCTCACTTAACAATTAAAAAAAAATGATTTTTCCCTGCGTATGTTTTTTTCTGTAGTCTTGTGCTATCTGTTCTGCAATTAAAATTCTTCCTTTGTTTTCTCGGATTGTTTTGCTGAGGTTGTTTATGTGATGTTTCCTTCGGTATATATTGGCACTTGGTTTCGGTCCATCCAGGAATACTTAGCTCTTTCTTAGTTCGTGAAAACTATTTCAGGTTTTTTTTCGTTGTTTTGCTGATTGCTTTATGAGATTCCTGAGGAACTGTAGTCTGATACTGGTGGTCCTTGCTTGAGATGATGGCAGAGGTGGAATTGGGATCCTTGCCTTTGCCATGAGGTTTCCCTTTGTGTTTTCCTGTAGTCTTGTGCTATCTGTTCTGCAATTAAAATTCTTCCTTTGTTCTGTTGGATTGCTTTGCTGAAGTTGTTTGTGTGATGTCTTCTTGGGTAAATAATGGCCCTTGGCTTGGGTCCATCCCTGAATACTGAGCACTTTCTTAGTTTCTGAGGGACTGCAGTCTGATACTGGTGGTCCTTGCTTGAGATGATGGGAGAAAAGGAATTGAAAATCTTGCCTCTGCCATGAGTAGCTGTGAAATGATTTCAAGCATTTGAAACTGTATCTATCATGTGTACAAATTATGGCACACACAACTCTCTCCAGCCAGGGTCGTAAGGGGCCAATCATAATTGTCATCATTTTCATCATTGAACAATTATTCATAGGGAGAGGAGTTTAGAATTAAATGATGACTTTTGGTCATAACTATTTTGTTATTCAATTAAAAATCAAATTCATCAGCTTTTCAATGTAAAAGTGCTTGCTCCATAACATAACTTAATATTTTCAAAATATCTACTTGTAACATCAATATTGAACATTTATGCTCTATTCCTACCTCATGACCTTGCTGATACTTGATTTAAAGGCCTTTTTACAAAGAATATTAACATAGTATTCATTTGATAACTCAAGGAAGTGCAATTGAAGCACTTTGACTTCAGTTGCAGTTGGCAATGAAAGAGTTCATAAAGAAGTAGTCACTAAATAATGTTACCTCACTTAACAATTAAAACAAAAATTGAGTTTTCCCTGTGTATGTTTTTTCCTGTAGTCTTGTGCTATCTGTTCTGCAATTAAAATTCTTCCTTTGTTTTCTCGGATTGTTTTGCTGAAGTTGTTTATGTGATGTTTCCTTCGGTATATATTGGCCCTTGGTTTCGGTCCATCCAGGAATACTTAGCTCTTTCTTAGTTCGTGAAAACTATTCCAGGTTTTTTTTCGTTGTTTTGCTGATTGCTACATGAGATTCCTGAGGAACTGTAGTCTGATACTGGTGGTCCTTGCTTGAGATGATGGCAGAGGTGGAATTGGGATCCTTGCCTTTGCCATGAGGTTTCCCTATGTGTTTTCTTGTAGTCTTGTGCTATCTGTTCTGCAATTAAAATTCTTGCTTTGCTGAAGTTGTTTGTGTGATGTCTTCTTGGGTAAATAATGGCCCTTGGCTTGGGTCCATCCCTGAATACTGAGCACTTTCTTAGTTTCTGAGGGACTACAGTCTGATACTGGTGGTCCTTGCTTGAGATGATGGGAGAAAAGGAATTGAAAATCTTGCCTCTGCCATGAGTAGCTGTGAAATGATTTCAAGCATTTGAAACTGTATCTATCATGTGTACAAATTATGGCACACACAACTCTCTCCAGCCAGGGTCGTAAGGGGCCAATGATAATTGTCATCATTTTCATCATTGAACAATTATTCATAGGGAGAGGAGTTTAGAATTAAATGATGACTTTTGGTCATAACTATTTTGTTATTCAATTAAAAATCAAATTCATCAGCTTTTCAATGTAAAAGTGCTTGCTTCATAACATAACTTAATATTTTCAAAATATCTACTTGTAACATCAATATTGAACATTTATGCTCTATTCCTACCTCATGACCTTGCTGATACTTGATTTAAAGGCCTTTTTACAAAGAATATTAACATAGTATTCATTTGATAACTCAAGGAAGTGCAATTGAAGCACTTTGACTTCAGTTGCAGTTGGCAATGAAAGAGTTCATAAAGAAGTAGTCACTAAATAATCTTACCTCACTTAACAATTAAAAAAAAATTGAGTTTTCCCTGTGTATGTTTTTTCCTGTAGTCTTGTGTTATCTGTTCTGCAATTAAAATTCTTCCTTTGTTTTCTCGGATTGTTTTGCTGAAGTTGTTTATGTGATGTTTCCTTCGGTATATATTGGCCCTTGGTTTCGGTCCATCCAGGAATACTTAGCTCTTTCTTAGTTCGTGAAAACTATTCCAGGTTTTTTTTCGTTGTTTTGCTGATTGCTACATGAGATTCCTGAGGAACTGTAGTCTGATACTGGTGGTCCTTGCTTGAGATGATGGCAGAGGTGGAATTGGGATCCTTGCCTTTGCCATGAGGTTTCCCTTTGTGTTTCCCTGTAGTCTTGTGCTATTTGTTCTGCAATTAAAATTCTTCCTTTGTTCTGTTGGATTGCTTTGCTGAAGTTGTTTGTGTGATGTCTTCTTGGGTAAATAATGGCCCTTGGCTTGGGTCCATCCATGAATGCTGAGCACTTTCTTAGTTTCTGAGGGACTGCAGTCTAATACTGGTGGTCCTTGCTTGAGATGATGGGAGAAAAGGAATTGAAAATCTTGCCTCTGCCATGAGTAGCTGTGAAATGATTTCAAGCATTTGAAACTGTATCTATCATGTGTACAAATTATGGCACACACAACTCTCTCCAGCCAGGGTCGTAAGGGGCCAATCATAATTGTCATCATTTTCATCATTGAACAATTATTCATAGGGAAAGGGGTTTAGAATTAAATGATGACTTTTGGTCATAACTATTTTGTTATTCAATTAAAAATCAAATTCATCAGCTTTTCAATGTAAAAGTGCTTGCTTCATAACATAACTTAATATTGTCAAAATATCTACTTGTAACATCAATATTGAACATTTATGCTCCATTCCTACCTCATGACCTTGCTGATACTTGATTTAAAGGCCTTTTTACAAAGAATATTAACATAGTATTCATTTGATAACTGAAGGAAGTGCAATTGAAGCACTTTGACTTCAGTTGCAGTTGGCAATGAAAGAGTTCATAAAGAAATAGTCACTAAATAATGTTACCTCACTTAACAATTAAAAAAAAATTGAGTTTTCCCTGTGTATGTTTTTTCCTGTAGTCTTGTGCTATCTGTTCTGCAATTAAAATTCTTCCTTTGTTTTCTCGGATTCTTTTGCTGAAGTTGTTTATGTGATGTTTCCTTCGGTATATATTGGCCCTTGGTTTCGGTCCATCCAGGAATACTTAGCTCTTTCTTAGTTCGTGAAAACTATTCCTAGTTTTTTTTCGTTGTTTTGCTGATTGCTTTATGAGATTCCTGAGGAATTGTAGTCTGATACTGGTGGTCCTTGCTTGAGATGATGGCAGAGGTGGAATTGGGATCCTTGCATTTGCCATGAGGTTTCCCTTTGTGTTTTCCTGTAGTCTTGTGCTATCTGCTCTGCAATTAAAATTCTTCCTTTGTTCTGTTGGATTGCTTTGCTGAAGTTGTTTGTGTGATGTCTTCTTGGGTAAATAATGGCCCTTGGCTTGGGTCCATCCCTGAATACTGAGCACTTTCTTAGTTTCTGAGGGACTGCAGTCTGATACTGGTGGTCCTTGCTTGAGATGATGGGAGAAAAGGAATTGAAAATCTTGCCTCTGCCATGAGTAGCTGTGAAATGATTTCAAGCATTTGAAAC
Organism: Hermodice carunculata; assembly: GCA_964020975.1. Classification (NCBI taxonomy): domain Eukaryota; kingdom Metazoa; phylum Annelida; class Polychaeta; order Eunicida; family Amphinomidae; genus Hermodice; species Hermodice carunculata. The sequence goes on from OZ026627.1 coordinate 51,956,958, forward strand.
TGTATCTATCATGTGTACAAATTATGGCACACACAACTCTCTCCAGCCAGGGTCGTAAGGGGCCAATCATAATTGTCATCATTTTCATCATTGAACAATTATTCATAGGGAGAGGAGTTTAGAATTAAATGATGACTTTTGGTCATAACTATTTTGTTATTCAATTAAAAATCAAATTCATCAGCTTTTCAATGTAAAAGTGCTTGCTCCATAACATAACTTAATATTTTCAAAATATCTACTTGTAACATCAATATTGAACATTTATGCTCTATTCCTACCTCATGACCTTGCTGATACTTGATTTAAAGGCCTTTTTTCAAAGAATATTAACATAGTATTCATTTGATAACTCAAGGAAGTGCAATTGAAGCACTTTGACTTCAGTTGAAGTTGGCAATGAAAGAGTTCATAAAGAAGTAGTCACTAAATAATGTTACCTCACTTAACAATTAAAAAAAAATTGAGTTTTCCCTGTGTATGTTTTTTCCTGTAGTCTTGTGTTATCTGTTCTGCAATTAAAATTCTTCCTTTGTTTTCTCGGATTGTTTTGCTGAAGTTGTTTATGTGATGTTTCCTTCGGTATATATTGGCCCTTGGTTTCGGTCCATCCAGGAATACTTAGCTCTTTCTTAGTTCGTGAAAACTATTCCTAGTTTTTTTTCGTTGTTTTGCTGATTGCTTTATGAGATTCCTGAGGAATTGTAGTCTGATACTGGTGGTCCTTGCTTGAGATGATGGCAGAGGTGGAATTGGGATCCTTGCATTTGCCATGAGGTTTCCCTTTGTGTTTTCCTGTAGTCTTGTGCTATCTGCTCTGCAATTAAAATTCTTCCTTTGTTCTGTTGGATTGCTTTGCTGAAGTTGTTTGTGTGATGTCTTCTTGGGTAAATAATGGCCCTTGGCTTGGGTCCATCCCTGAATACTGAGCACTTTCTTAGTTTCTGAGGGACTGCAGTCTGATACTGGTGGTCCTTGCTTGAGATGATGGGAGAAAAGGAATTGAAAATCTTGCCTCTGCCATGAGTAGCTGTGAAATGATTTCAAGCATTTGAAACTGTATCTATCATGTGTACAAATTATGGCACACACAACTCTCTCCAGCCAGGGTCGTAAGGGGCCAATCATAATTGTCATCATTTTCATCATTGAACAATTATTCATAGGGAGAGGAGTTTAGAATTAAATGATGACTTTTGGTCATAACTATTTTGTTATTCAATTAAAAATCAAATTCATCAGCTTTTCAATGTAAAAGTGCTTGCTCCATAACATAACTTAATATTTTCAAAATATCTACTTGTAACATCAATATTGAACATTTATGCTCTATTCCTACCTCATGACCTTGCTGATACTTGATTTAAAGGCCTTTTTTCAAAGAATATTAACATAGTATTCATTTGATAACTCAAGGAAGTGCAATTGAAGCACTTTGACTTCAGTTGCAGTTGGCAATGAAAGAGTTCATAAAGAAGTAGTCACTAAATAATGTTACCTCACTTAACAATTAAAAAAAATTGAGTTTTCCCTGTGTATGTTTTTTCCTGTAGTCTTGTGTTATCTGTTCTGCAATTAAAATTCTTCCTTTGTCTTCTCGGATTGTTTTGCTGAAGTTGTTTATGTGATGTTTCCTTCGGTATATATTGGCCCTTGGTTTCGGTCCATCCAGGAATACTTAGCTCTTTCTTAGTTCGTGAAAACTATTCCAAGTTTTTTTTCGTTGTTTTGCTGATTGCTTTATGAGATTCCTGAGGAACTGTAGTCTGATACTGGTGGTCCTTGCTTGAGATGATGGCAGAGGTGGAATTGGGATCCTTGCCTTTGCCATGAGGTTTCCCTTTGTGTTTTCCTGTAGTCTTGTGCTATCTGTTCTGCAATTAAAATTCTTCCTTTGTTCTGTTGGATTGCTTTGCTGAAGTTGTTTGTGTGATGTCTTCTTGGGTAAATAATGGCCCTTGGCTTGGGTCCATCCATGAATGCTGAGCACTTTCTTAGTTTCTGAGGGACTGCAGTCTGATACTGGTGGTCCTTGCTTGAGATGATGGGAGAAAAGGAATTGAAAATCTTGCCTCTGCCATGAGTAGCTGTGAAATGATTTCAAGCATTTGAAATTGTATCTATCATGTGTACAAATTATGGCACACACAACTCTCTCCAGCCAGGGTCGTAAGGGGCCAATCATAATTGTCATCATTTTCATCATTGAACAATTATTCATAGGGAGAGGGGTTTAGAATTAAATGATGACTTTTGGTCATAACTATTTTGTTATTCAATGAAAAATCAAATTCATCAGCTTTTCAATGTAAAAGTGCTTGCTTCATAACAAAACTTAATATTGTCAAAATATCTACTTGTAACATCAATATTGAACATTTATGCTCCATTCCTACCTCATGACCTTGCTGATACTTGATTTAAAGGCCTTTTTACAAAGAATATTAACATAGTATTCATTTGATAACTCAAGGAAGTGCAATTGAAGCACTTTGACTTCAGTTGCAGTTGGCAATGAAAGAGTTCATAAAGAAGTAGTCACTAAATAATGTTACCTCACTTAACAATTAAAAAAAAATTGAGTTTTCCCTGTGTATGTTTTTTCCTGTAGTCTTGTGCTATCTGTTCTGCAATTAAAATTCTTCCTTTGTTTTCTCGGATTCTTTTGCTGAAGTTGTTTATGTGATGTTTCCTTCGGTATATATTGGCCCTTGGTTTCGGTCCATCCAGGAATACTTAGCTCTTTCTTAGTTCGTGAAAACTATTCCTAGTTTTTTTTCGTTGTTTTGCTGATTGCTTTATGAGATTCCTGAGGAATTGTAGTCTGATACTGGTGGTCCTTGCTTGAGATGATGGCAGAGGTGGAATTGGGATCCTTGCATTTGCCATGAGGTTTCCCTTTGTGTTTTCCTGTAGTCTTGTGCTATCTGCTCTGCAATTAAAATTCTTCCTTTGTTCTGTTGGATTGCTTTGCTGAAGTTGTTTGTGTGATGTCTTCTTGGGTAAATAATGGCCCTTGGCTTGGGTCCATCCCTGAATACTGAGCACTTTCTTAGTTTCTGAGGGACTGCAGTCTGATACTGGTGGTCCTTGCTTGAGATGATGGGAGAAAAGGAATTGAAAATCTTGCCTCTGCCATGAGTAGCTGTGAAATGATTTCAAGCATTTGAAACTGTATGTATCATGTGTACAAATTATGGCACACACAACTCTCTCCAGCCAGGGTCGTAAGGGGCCAATGATAATTGTCATCATTTTCATCATTGAACAATTATTCATAGGGAGAGGAGTTTAGAATTAAATGATGACTTTTGGTCATAACTATTTTGTTATTCAATTAAAAATCAAATTCATCAGCTTTTCAATGTAAAAGTGCTTGCTCCATAACATAACTTAATATTGTCAAAATATCTACTTGTAACATCAATATTGAACATTTATGCTCCATTCCTACCTCATGACCTTGCTGATACTTGATTTAAAGGCCTTTTTTCAAAGAATATTAACATAGTATTCATTTGATAACTCAAGGAAGTGCAATTGAAGCACTTTGACTTCAGTTGCAGTTGGCAATGAAAGAGTTCATAAAGAAGTAGTCACTAAATAATGTTACCTCACTTAACAATTAAAAAAAAATTGAGTTTTCCCTGTGTATGTTTTTTCCTGTAGTCTTGTGTTATCTGTTCTGCAATTAAAATTCTTCTTTTGTTTTCTCGGATTGTTTTGCTGAAGTTGTTTATGTGATGTTTCCTTCGGTATATATTGGCCCTTGGTTTCGGTCCATCCAGGAATACTTAGCTCTTTCTTAGTTCGTGAAAACTATTCCTAGTTTTTTTTCGTTGTTTTGCTGATTGCTTTATGAGATTCCTGAGGAACTGTAGTCTGATACTGGTGGTCCTTGCTTGAGATGATGGCAGAGGTGGAATTGGGATCCTTGCCTTTGCCATGAGGTTTCCCTTTGTGTTTTCCTGTAGTCTTGTGCTATCTGTTCTGCAATTAAAATTCTTCCTTTGTTCTGTTGGATTGCTTTGCTGAAGTTGTTTGTGTGATGTCTTCTTGGGTAAATAATGGCCCTTGGCTTGGGTCCATCCATGAATGCTGAGCACTTTCTTAGTTTCTGAGGGACTGCAGTCTGATACTGGTGGTCCTTGCTTGAGATGATGGGAGAAAAGGAATTGAAAATCTTGCCTCTGCCATGAGTAGCTGTGAAATGATTTCAAGCATTTGAAATTGTATCTATCATGTGTACAAATTATGGCACACACAACTCTCTCCAGCCAGGGTCGTAAGGGGCCAATCATAATTGTCATCATTTTCATCATTGAACAATTATTCATAGGGAGAGGGGTTTAGAATTAAATGATGACTTTTGGTCATAACTATTTTGTTATTCAATTAAAAATCAAATTCATCAGCTTTTCAATGTAAAAGTGCTTGCTTCATAACATAACTTAATATTGTCAAAATATCTACTTGTAACATCAATATTGAACATTTATGCTCCATTCCTACCTCATGACCTTGCTGATACTTGATTTAAAGGCCTTTTTTCAAAGAATATTAACATAGTATTCATTTGATTACTCAAGGAAGTGCAATTGAAGCACTTTGACTTCAGTTGCAGTTGGCAATGAAACAGTTCATACAGAAGTAGTCACTAAATAATGTTACCTCACTTAACAATTAAAAAAAAATTGAGTTTTCCCTGTGTATGTTTTTTCCTGTAGTCTTGTGCTATCTGTTCTGCAATTAAAATTCTTCCTTTGTTTTCTCGGATTCTTTTGCTGAAGTTGTTTATGTGATGTTTCCTTCGGTATATATTGGCCCTTGGTCTCGGTCCATCCAGGAATACTTAGCTCTTTCTTAGTTCGTGAAAACTATTCCAGGTTTTTTTTCGTTGTTTTGCTGATTGCTTTATGAGATTCCTGAGGAACTGTAGTCTGATACTGGTGGTCCTTGCTTGAGATGATGGCAGAGGTGGAATTGGGATCCTTGCCTTTGCCATGAGGTTTCCCTTTGTGTTTTCCTGTGGTCTTGTGCTATCTGTTCTGCTATTAAAATTCTTCCTTTGTTCTGTTGGATTGCTTTGCTGAAGTTGTTTGTGTGATGTCTTCTTGGGTAAATAATGGCCCTTGGCTTGGGTCCATCCCTGAATACTGAGCACTTTCTTAGTTTCTGAGGGACTGCAGTCTGATACTGGTGGTCCTTGCTTGAGATGATGGGAGAAAAGGAATTGAAAATCTTGCCTCTGCCATGAGTAGCTGTGAAATGATTTCAAGCATTTGAAACTGTATCTATCATGTGTACAAATTATGGCACACACAACTCTCTCCAGCCAGGGTCGTAAGGGGCCAATCATAATTGTCATCATTTTCATCATTGAACAATTATTCATAGGGAGAGGAGTTTAGAATTAAATGATGAATTTTGGTCATAACTATTTTGTTATTCAATTAAAAATCAAATTCATCAGCTTTTCAATGTAAAAGTGCTTGCTCCATAACATAACTTAATATTTTCAAAATATCTACTTGTAACATCAATATTGAACATTTATGCTCTATTCCTACCTCATGACCTTGCTGATACTTGATTTAAAGGCCTTTTTTCAAAGAATATTAACATAGTATTCATTTGATAACTCAAGGAAGTGCAATTGAAGCACTTTGACTTCAGTTGCAGTTGGCAATGAAAGAGTTCATAAAGAAGTAGTCACTAAATAATGTTACCTCACTTAACAATTAAAACAAAAATTGAGTTTTCCCTGTGTATGTTTTTTCCTGTAGTCTTGTGTTATCTGTTCTGCAATTAAAATTCTTCCTTTGTTTTCTCGGATTGTTTTGCTGAAGTTGTTTATGTGATGTTTCCTTCGGTATATATTGACCCTTGGTTTCGGTCCATCCAGGAATACTTAGCTCTTTCTTAGTTCGTGAAAACTATTCCAGGTTTTTTTTCGTTGTTTTGCTGATTGCTTTATGAGATTCCTGAGGAACTGTAGTCTGATACTGGTGGTCCTTGCTTGAGATGATGGCAGAGGTGGAATTGGGATCCTTGCCTTTGCCATGAGGTTTCCCTTTGTGTTTTCCTGTAGTCTTGTGCTATCTGTTCTGCAATTAAAATTCTTCCTTTGTTCTGTTGGATTGCTTTGCTGAAGTTGTTTGTGTGATGTCTTCTTGGGTAAATAATGGCCCTTGGCTTGGGTCCATCCCTGAATACTGAGCACTTTCTTAGTTTCTGAGGGACTGCAGTCTGATACTGGTGGTCCTTGCTTGAGATGATGGGAGAAAAGGAATTGAAAATCTTGCCTCTGCCATGAGTAGCTGTGAAATGATTTCAAGCATTTGAAACTGTATCTATCATGTGTGCAAATTATGGCACACACAACTCTCTCCAGCCAGGGTCGTAAGGGGCCAATCATAATTGTCATCATTTTCATCATTGAACAATTATTCATAGGGAGAGGGGTTTAGAATTAAATGATGACTTTTGGTCATAACTATTTTGTTATTCAATTAAAAATCAAATTCATCAGCTTTTCAATGTAAAAGTGCTTGCTTCATAACATAACTTAATATTGTCAAAATATCTACTTGTAACATCAATATTGAACATTTATGCTCCATTCCTACCTCATGACCTTGCTGATACTTGATTTAAAGGCCTTTTTACAAAGAATATTAACATAGTATTCATTTGATAACTCAAGGAAGTGCAATTGAAGCACTTTGACTTCAGTTGCAGTTGGCAATGAAAGAGTTCATAAAGAAGTAGTCACTAAATAATGTTACCTCACTTAACAATTAAAAAAAAATTGAGTTTTCCCTGTGTATGTTTTTTCCTGTAGTCTTGTACTATCTGTTCTGCAATTAAAATTCTTCCTTTGTTTTCTCGCATTGTTTTGCTGAAGTTGTTTATGTGATGTTTCCTTCGGTATATATTGGCCCTTGGTTTCGGTCCATCCAGGAATACTTAGCTCTTTCTTAGTTCGTGAAAACTATTCCAGGTTTTTTTTCGTTGTTTTGCTGATTGCTTTATGAGATTCCTGAGGAACTGTAGTCTGATACTGGTGGTCCTTGCTTGAGATGATGGCAGAGGTGGAATTGGGATCCTTGCCTTTGCCATGAGGTTTCCCTTTGTGTTTTCCTGTAGTCTTGTGCTATCTGTTCTGCAATTAAAATTCTTCCTTTGTTCTGTTGGATTGCTTTGCTGAAGTTGTTTGTGTGATGTCTTCTTGGGTAAATAATGGCCCTTGGCTTGGGTCCATCCCTGAATACTGAGCACTTTCTTAGTTTCTGAGGGACTGCAGTCTGATACTGGTGGTCCTTGCTTGAGATGATGGGAGAAAAGGAATTGAAAATCTTGCCTCTGCCATGAGTAGCTGTGAAATGATTTCAAGCATTTGAAACTGTATCTATCATGTGTACAAATTATGGCACACACAACTCTCTCCAGCCAGGGTCGTAAGGGGCCAATCATAATTGTCATCATTTTCATCATTGAACAATTATTCATAGGTAGAGGAGTTTAGAATTAAATGATGACTTTTGGTCATAACTATTTTGTTATTCAATGAAAAATCAAATTCATCAGCTTTTCAATGTAAAAGTGCTTGCTCCATAACATAACTTAATATTTTCAAAATATCTACTTGTAACATCAATATTGAACATTTATGCTCTATTCCTACCTCATGACCTTGCTGATACTTGATTTAAAGGCCTTTTTTCAAAGAATATTAACATAGTATTCATTTGATAACTCAAGGAAGTGCAATTGAAGCACTTTGACTTCAGTTGCAGTTGGCAATGAAAGAGTTCATAAAGAAGTAGTCACTAAATAATGTTACCTCACTTAACAATTAAAAAAAAATTGAGTTTTCCCTGTGTATGTTTTTTCCTGAAGTCTTGTGTTATCTGTTCTGCAATTAAAATTCTTCCTTTGTTTTCTCGGATTCTTTTGCTGAAGTTGTTTATGTGATGTTTCCTTCGGTATATATTGGCCCTTGGTTTCGGTCCATCCAGGAATACTTAGCTCTTTCTTAGTTCGTGAAAACTATTCCAGGTTTTTTTTCGTTGTTTTGCTGATTGCTTTATGAGATTCCTGAGGAACTGTAGTCTGATACTGGTGGTCCTTGCTTGAGATGATGGCAGAGGTGGAATTGGGATCCTTGCCTTTGCCATGAAGTTTCCCTTTGTGTTTTCCTGTAGTCTTGTGCTATCTGCTCTGCAATTAAAATTCTTCCTTTGTTCTGTTGGATTGCTTTGCTGAAGTTGTTTGTGTGATGTCTTCTTGGGTAAATAATGGCCCTTGGCTTGGGTCCATCCCTGAATACTGAGCACTTTCTTAGTTTCTGAGGGACTGCAGTCTGATACTGGTGGTCCTTGCTTGAGATGATGGGAGAAAAGGAATTGAAAATCTTGCCTCTGCCATGAGTAGCTGTGAAATGATTTCAAGCATTTGAAACTGTATCTATCATGTGTACAAATTATGGCACACACAACTCTCTCCAGCCAGGGTCGTGAGGGGCCAATCATAATTGTCATCATTTTCATCATTGAACAATTATTCATAGGGAGAGGAGTTTAGAATTAAATGATGACTTTTGATCATAACTATTTTGTTATTCAAATAAAAATCAAATTCATCAGCTTTTCAATGTAAAAGTGCTTGCTCCATAACATAACTTAATATTTTCAAAATATGTACTTGTAACATCAATATTGAACATTTATGCTCTATTCCTACCTCATGACCTTGCTGATACTTGATTTAAAGGCCTTTTTTCAAAGAATATTAACATAGTATTCATTTGATAACTCAAGGAAGTGCAATTGAAGCACTTTGACTTCAGTTGCAGTTGGCAATGAAAGAGTTCATAAAGAAGTAGTCACTAAATAATGTTACCTCACTTAACAATTAAAAAAAAATTGAGTTTTCCCTGTGTATGTTTTTTCCTGTAGTCTTGTGTTATCTGTTCTGCAATTAAAATTCTTCCTTTGTTTTCTCGGATTGTTTTGCTGAAGTTGTTTATGTGATGTTTCCTTCGGTATATATTGGCCCTTGGTTTCGGTCCATCCAGGAATACTTAGCTCTTTCTTAGTTCGTGAAAACTATTCCAGGTTTTTTTTTGTTGTTTTGCTGATTGCTTTATGAGATTCCTGAGGAACTGTAGTCTGATACTGGTGGTCCTTGCTTGAGATGATGGCAGAGGTGGAATTGGGATCCTTGCCTTTGCCATGAGGTTTCCCTTTGTGTTTTCCTGTAGTCTTGTGCTATCTGCTCTGCAATTAAAATTCTTCCTTTGTTCTGTTGGATTGCTTTGCTGAAGTTGTTTGTGTGATGTCTTCTTGGGTAAATAATGGCCCTTGGCTTGGGTCCATCCATGAATGCTGAGCACTTTCTTAGTTTCTGAGGGACTGCAGTCTGATACTGGTGGTCCTTGCTTGAGATGATGGGAGAAAAGGAATTGAAAATCTTGCCTCTGCCATGAGTAGCTGTGAAATGATTTCAAGCATTTGAAACTGTATCTATCATGTGTACAAATTATGGCACACACAACTCTCTCCAGCCAGGGTCGTAAGGGGCCAATCATAATTGTCATCATTTTCATCATTGAACAATTATTCATAGGGAGAGGGGTTTAGAATTAAATGATGACTTTTGGTCATAACTATTTTGTTATTCAATTAAAAATCAAATTCATCAGCTTTTCAATGTAAAAGTGCTTGCTTCATAACATAACTTAATATTGTCAAAATATCTACTTGTAACATCAATATTGAACATTTATGCTCCATTCCTACCTCATGACCTTGCTGATACTTGATTTAAAGGCCTTTTTACAAAGAATATTAACATAGTATTCATTTGATAACTCAAGGAAGTGCAATTGAAGCACTTTGACTTCAGTTGCAGTTGGCAATGAAAGAGTTCATAAAGAAGTAGTCACTAAATAATGTTACCTCATTTAACAATTAAAAAAAAATTGAGTTTTCCCTGTGTATGTTTTTTCCTGTAGTCTTGTGCTATCTGTTCTGCAATTAAAATTCCTCCTTTGTTTTCTCGGATTGTTTTGCTGAAGTTGTTTATGTGATGTTTCCTTCGGTATATATTGGCCCTTGGTCTCGGTCCATCCAGGAATACTTAGCTCTTTCTTAGTTCGTGAAAACTATTCCAGGTTTTTTTTCGTTGTTTTGCTGATTGCTTTATGAGATTCCTGAGGAACTGTAGTCTGATACTGGTGGTCCTTGCTTGAGATGATGGCAGAGGTGGAATTGGGATCCTTGCCTTTGCCATGAGGTTTCCCTTTGTGTTTTCCTGTAGTCTTGTGCTATCTGTTCTGCAATTAAAATTCTTCCTTTGTTCTGTTGGATTGCTTTGCTGAAGTTGTTTGTGTGATGTCTTCTTGGGTAAATAATGGCCCTTGGCTTGGGTCCATCCCTGAATACTGAGCACTTTCTTAGTTTCTGAGGGACTGCAGTCTGATACTGGTGGTCCTTGCTTGAGATGATGGGAGAAAAGGAATTGAAAATCTTGCCTCTGCCATGAGTAGCTGTGAAATGATTTCAAGCATTTGAAACTGTATCTATCATGTGTACAAATTATGGCACACACAACTCTCTCCAGCCAGGGTCGTAAGGGGCCAATCATAATTGTCATCATTTTCATCATTGAACAATTATTCATAGGGAGAGGAGTTTAGAATTAAATGATGACTTTTGGTCATAACTATTTTGTTATTCAATTAAAAATCAAATTCATCAGCTTTTCAATGTAAAAGTGCTTGCTCCATAACATAACTTAATATTTTCAAAATATCTACTTGTAACATCAATATTGAACATTTATGCTCTATTCCTACCTCATGACCTTGCTGATACTTGATTTAAAGGCCTTTTTTCAAAGAATATTAACATAGTATTCATTTGATAACTCAAGGAAGTGCAATTGAAGCACTTTGACTTCAGTTGAAGTTGGCAATGAAAGAGTTCATAAAGAAGTAGTCACTAAATAATGTTACCTCACTTAACAATTAAAAAAAAATTGAGTTTTCCCTGTGTATGTTTTTTCCTGTAGTCTTGTGTTATCTGTTCTGCAATTAAAATTCTTCCTTTGTTTTCTCGGATTGTTTTGCTGAAGTTGTTTATGTGATGTTTCCTTCGGTAAATATTGGCCCTTGGTTTCGGTCCATCCAGGAATACTTAGCTCTTTCTTAGTTCGTGAAAACTATTCCAAGTTTTTTTTCGTTGTTTTGCTGATTGCTTTATGAGATTCCTGAGGAACTGTAGTCTGATACTGGTGGTCCTTGCTTGAGATGATGGCAGAGGTGGAATTGGGATCCTTGCCTTTGCCATGAGGTTTCCCTTTGTGTTTTCCTGTAGTCTTGTGCTATCTGTTCTGCAATTAAAATTCTTCCTTTGTTCTGTTGGATTGCTTTGCTGAAGTTGTTTGTGTGATGTCTTCTTGGGTAAATAATGGCCCTTGGCTTGGGTCCATCCCTGAATACTGAGCACTTTCTTAGTTTCTGAGGGACTGCAGTCTGATACTGGTGGTCCTTGCTTGAGATGATGGGAGAAAAGGAATTGAAAATCTTGCCTCTGCCATGAGTAGCTGTGAAATGATTTCAAGCATTTGAAACTGTATCTATCATGTGTACAAATTATGGCACACACAACTCTCTCCAGCCAGGGTCGTAAGGGGCCAATCATAATTGTCATCATTTTCATCATTGAACAATTATTCATAGGGAGAGGGGTTTAGAATTAAATGATGACTTTTGGTCATAACTATTTTGTTATTCAATTAAAAATCAAATTCATCAGCTTTTCAATGTAAAAGTGCTTGCTTCATAACATAACTTAATATTGTCAAAATATCTACTTGTAACATCAATATTGAACATTTATGCTCTATTCCTACCTCATGACTTTGCTGATACTTGATTTAAAGGCCCTTTTACAAAGAATATTAACATAGTATTCATTTGATATCTCACGGAAGTGCAATTGAAGCACTTTGACTTCAGTTGCAGTTGGCAATGAAAGAGTTCATAAAGAAGTAGTCACTAAATAATGTTACCTCACTTAACAATTAAAAAAAAATTGAGTTTTCCCTGTGTATGTTTTTTTCTGTAGTCTTGTGTTATCTGTTCTGCAATTAAAATTCTTCCTTTGTTTTCTCGGATTGTTTTGCTGAAGTTGTTTATGTGATGTTTCCTTCGGTATATATTGGCCCTTGGTTTCGGTCCATCCAGGAATACTTAGCTCTTTCTTAGTTCGTGAAAACTATTCCAGGTTTTTTTTTCGTTGTTTTGCTGATTGCTTTATGAGATTCCTGAGGAACTGTAGTCTGATACTGGTGGTCCTTGCTTGAGATGATGGCAGAGGTGGAATTGGGATCCTTGCCTTTGCCATGAGGTTTCCCTTTGTGTTTTCCTGTGGTCTTGTGCTATCTTTTCTGCAATTAAAATTCTTCCTTTGTTCTCTTGGATTGCTTTGCTGAAGTTGTTTGTGTGATGTCTTCTTGGGTAAATAATGGCCCTTGGCTTGGGTCCATTCATGAATGCTGAGCACTTTCTTAGTTTCTGAGGGACTGCAGTCTGATACTGGTGGTCCTTGCTTGAGATGATGGGAAAAAAGGAATTGAAAATCTTGCCTCTGCCATGAGTAGCTGTGAAATGATTTCAAGCATTTGAAACTGTATCTATCATGTGTACAAATTATGGCACACACAACTCTCTCCAGCCAGGGTCGTAAGGGGCCAATCATAATTGTCATCATTTTCATCATTGAACAATTATTCATAGGGAGAGGGGTTTAGAATTAAATGATGACTTTTGGTCATAACTATTTTGTTATTCAATTCAAAATCAAATTCATCAGCTTTTCAATGTAAAAGTGCTTGCTTCATAACATAACTTAATATTGTCAAAATATCTACTTGTAACATCAATATTGAACATTTATGCTCCATTCCTACCTCATGACCTTGCTGATACTTGATTTAAAGGCCTTTTTACAAAGAATATTAACATAGTATTCATTTGATAACTCAAGGAAGTGCAATTGAAGCACTTTGACTTCAGTTGCAGTTGGCAATGAAAGAGTTCATAAGGAAGTAGTCACTAAATAATGTTACCTCACTTAACAATTAAAAAAAAAAATTGAGTTTTCCCTGTGTATGTTTTTTCCTGTAGTCTTGTGCTATCTGTTCTGCAATTAAAATTCTTCCTTTGTTTTCTCGGATTGTTTTGCTGAAGTTGTTTATGTGATGTTTCCTTCGGTATATATTGGCCCTTGGTTTCGGTCCATCCAGGAATACTTAGCTCTTTCTTAGTTCGTGAAAACTATTCCAGGTTTTTTTTCGTTGTTTTGCTGATTGCTTTATGAGATTCCTGAGGAACTGTAGTCTGATACTGGTGGTCCTTGCTTGAGATGATGGCAGAGGTGGAATTGGGATCCTTGCCTTTGCCATGAGGTTTCCCTTTGTGTTTTCCTGTAGTCTTGTGCTATCTGCTCTGCAATTAAAATTCTTCCTTTGTTCTGTTGGATTGCTTTGCTGAAGTTGTTTGTGTGATGTCTTCTTGGGTAAATAATGGCCCTTGGCTTGGGTCCATCCATGAATGCTGAGCACTTTCTTAGTTTCTGAGGGACTGCAGTCTGATACTGGTGGTCCTTGCTTGAGATGATGGGAGAAAAGGAATTGAAAATTTTGCCTCTGCCATGAGTAGCTGTGAAATGATTTCAAGCATTTGAAACTGTATCTATCATGTGTACAAATTATGGCACACACAACTCTCTCCAGCCAGGGTCGTAAGGGGCCAAGCATAATTGTCATCATTTTCAACATTGAACAATTATTCATAGGGAGAGGAGTTTAGAATTAAATGATGACTTTTGGTCATAACTATTTTGTTATTCAATTAAAAATCAAATTCATCAGCTTTTCAATGTAAAAGTGCTTGCTTCATAACATAACTTAATATTGTCAAAATATCTACTTGTAACATCAATATTGAACATTTATGCTCTATTCCTACCTCATGACCTTGCTGATACTTGATTTAAAGGCCTTTTTACAAAGAATATTAACATAGTATTCATTTGATATCTCAAGGAAGTGCAATTGAAGCACTTTGACTTCAGTTGCAGTTGGCAATGAAAGAGTTCATAAAGAAGTAGTCACTTAATAATGTTACCTCACTTAACAATTAAAAAAAAATTGAGTTTTCCCTGTGTATGTTTTTTTCTGTAGTCTTGTGCTATCTGTTCTGCAATTAAAATTCTTCCTTTGTTTTCTCGGATTGTTTTGCTGAAGTTGTTTATGTGATGTTTCCTTCGGTATATATTGGCCCTTGGTCTCGGTCCATCCAGGAATACTTAGCTTTTTCTTAGTTCGTGAAAACTATTCCAGGTTTTTTTTCGTTGTTTTGCTGATTGCTTTATGAGATTCCTGAGGAACTGTAGTCTGATACTGGTGGTCCTTGCTTGAGATGATGGCAGAGGTGGAATTGGGATCCTTGCCTTTGCCATGAGGTTTCCCTTTGTGTTTTCCTGTGGTCTTGTGCTATCTGTTCTGCAATTAAAATTCTTCCTTTGTTCTGTTGGATTGCTTTGCTGAAGTTGTTTGTGTGATGTCTTCTTGGGTAAATAATGGCCCTTGGCTTGGGTCCATCCCTGAATACTGAGCACTTTCTTAGTTTCTGAGGGACTGCAGTCTGATACTGGTGGTCCTTGCTTGAGATGATGGGAGAAAAGGAATTGAAAATCTTGCCTCTGCCATGAGTAGCTGTGAAATGATTTCAAGCATTTGAAACTGTATCTATCATGTGTACAAATTATGGCACACACAACTCTCTCCAGCCAGGGTCGTAAGGGGCCAATCATAATTGTCATCATTTTCATCATTGAACAATTATTCATAGGGAGAGGAGTTTAGAATTAAATGATGACTTTTGGTCATAACTATTTTGTTATTCAATTAAAAATCAAATTCATCAGCTTTTCAATGTAAAAGTGCTTGCTCCATAACATAACTTAATATTTTCAAAATATCTACTTGTAACATCAATATTGAACATTTATGCTCTATTCCTACCTCATGACCTTGCTGATACTTGATTTAAAGGCCTTTTTACAAAGAATATTATCATAGTATTCATTTGATATCTCAAGGAAGTGCAATTGAAGCACTTTGACTTCAGTTGCAGTTGGCAATGAAAGAGTTCATAAAGAAGTAGTCACTAAATAATGTTACCTCACTTAACAATTAAAAAAAAATTGAGTTTTCCCTGTGTATGTTTTTTCCTGTAGTCTTGTGCTATCTGTTCTGCAATTAAAATTCTTCCTTTGTTTTCTCGGATTGTTTTGCTGAAGTTGTTTATGTGATGTTTCCTTCGGTATATATTGGCCCTTGGTCTCGGTCCATCCAGGAATACTTAGCTCTTTCTTACTTCGTGAAAACTATTCCAGGTTTTTTTTCGTTGTTTTGCTGATTGCTTTATGAGATTCCTGAGGAACTGTAGTCTGATACTGGTGGTCCTTGCTTGAGATGATGGGAGAAAAGGAATTGAAAATCTTGCCTCTGCCATGAGAAGCTGTGAAATGATTTCAAGCATTTGAAACTGTATCTATCATGTGTACAAATTATGGCACACACAACTCTCTCCAGCCAGGGTCGTAAGGGGCCAATCATAATTGTCATCATTTTCATCATTGAACAATTATTCATAGGGAGAGGGGTTTAGAATTAAATGATGACTTTTGGTCATAACTATTTTGTTATTCAATTAAAAATCAAATTCATCAGCTTTTCAATGTAAAAGTGCTTGCTCCATAACATAACTTAATATTTTCAAAATATCTACTTGTAACATCAATATTGAACATTTATGCTCTATTCCTACCTCATGACCTTGCTGATACTTGATTTAAAGGCCTTTTTTCCAAGAATATTAACATAGTATTCATTTGATAACTCAAGGAAGTGCAATTGAAGCACTTTGACTTCAGTTGCAGTTGGCAATGAAAGAGTTCATAAAGAAGTAGTCACTAAATAATGTTACCTCACTTAACAATTAAAAAAAAATTGAGTTTTCCCTGTGTATGTTTTTTCCTGTAGTCTTGTGTTATCTGTTCTGCAATTAAAATTCTTCCTTTGTTTTCTCGGATTGTTTTGCTGAAGTTGTTTATGTGATGTTTCCTTCGGTATATATTGGCCCTTGGTTTCGGTCCATCCAGGAATACTTAGCTCTTTCTTAGTTCGTGAAAACTATTCCAAGTTTTTTTTCGTTGTTTTGCTGATTGCTTTATGAGATTCCTGAGGAACTGTAGTCTGATACTGGTGGTCCTTGCTTGAGATGATGGCAGAGGTGGAATTGGGATCCTTGCCTTTGCCATGAGGTTTCCCTTTGTGTTTTCCTGTAGTCTTGTGCTATCTGTTCTGCAATTAAAATTCTTCCTTTGTTCTGTTGGATTGCTTTGCTGAAGTTGTTTGTGTGATGTCTTCTTGGGTAAATAATGGCCCTTGGCTTGGGTCCATCCCTGAATACTGAGCACTTTCTTAGTTTCTGAGGGACTGCAGTCTGATACTGGTGGTCCTTGCTTGAGATGATGGGAGAAAAGGAATTGAAAATCTTGCCTCTGCCATGAGTAGCTGTGAAATGATTTCAAGCATTTGAAACTGTATCTATCATGTGTACAAATTATGGCACACACAACTCTCTCCAGCCAGGGTCGTAAGGGGCCAATCATAATTGTCATCATTTTCATCATTGAACAATTATTCATAGGGAGAGGGGTTTAGAATTAAATGATGACTTTTGGTCATAACTATTTTGTTATTCAATTAAAAATCAAATTCATCAGCTTTTCAATGTAAAAGTGCTTGCTTCATAACATAACTTAAGATTTTCAAAATATCTACTTGTAACATCAATATTGAACATTTATGCTCTATTCCTACCTCATGACCTTGCTGATACTTGATTTAAAGGCCTTTTTACAAAGAATATTAACATAGTATTCATTTGATATCTCAAGGAAGTGCAATTGAAGCACTTTGACTTCAGTTGCAGTTGGCAATGAAAGAGTTCATAAAGAAGTAGTCACTAAATAATGTTACCTCACTTAACAATTAAAAAAAAATTGAGTTTTCCCTGTGTATGTTTTTTTCTGTAGTCTTGTGCTATCTGTTCTGCAATTAAAATTCTTCCTTTGTTTTCTCGGATTGTTTTGCTGAAGTTGTTTATGTGATGTTTCCTTCGGTATATATTGGCCCTTCGTCTCGGTCCATCCAGGAATACTTAGCTCTTTCTTACTTCGTGAAAACTATTCCAGGTTTTTTTTTCGTTGTTTTGCTGATTGCTTTATGAGATTCCTGAGGAACTGTAGTCTGATACTGGTGGTCCTTGCTTGAGATGATGGGAGAAAAGGAATTGAAAATCTTGCCTCTGCCATGAGAAGCTGTGAAATGATTTCAAGCATTTGAAACTGTATCTATCATGTGTACAAATTATGGCACACACAACTCTCTCCAGCCAGGGTCGTAAGGGGCCAATCATAATTGTCATCATTTTCATCATTGAACAATTATTCATAGGGAGAGGGGTTTAGAATTAAATGATGACTTTTGGTCATAACTATTTTGTTATTCAATTAAAAATCAAATTCATCAGCTTTTCAATGTAAAAGTGCTTGCTCCATAACATAACTTAATATTTTCAAAATATCTACTTGTAACATCAATATTGAACATTTATGCTCTATTCCTACCTCATGACCTTGCTGATACTTGATTTAAAGGCCTTTTTTCAAAGAATATTAACATAGTATTCATTTGATAACTCAAGGAAGTGCAATTGAAGCACTTTGACTTCAGTTGAAGTTGGCAATGAAAGAGTTCATAAAGAAGTAGTCACTAAATAATGTTACCTCACTTAACAATTAAAAAAAAATTGAGTTTTCCCTGTGTATGTTTTTTCCTGTAGTCTTGTGTTATCTGTTCTGCAATTAAAATTCTTCCTTTGTTTTCTCGGATTGTTTTGCTGAAGTTGTTTATGTGATGTTTCCTTCGGTATATATTGGCCCTTGGTTTCGGTCCATCCAGGAATACTTAGCTCTTTCTTAGTTCGTGAAAACTATTCCAAGTTTTTTTTCGTTGTTTTGCTGATTGCTTTATGAGATTCCTGAGGAACTGTAGTCTGATACTGGTGGTCCTTGCTTGAGATGATGGCAGAGGTGGAATTGGGATCCTTGCCTTTGCCATGAGGTTTCCCTTTGTGTTTTCCTGTAGTCTTGTGCTATCTGTTCTGCAATTAAAATTCTTCCTTTGTTCTGTTGGATTGCTTTGCTGAAGTTGTTTGTGTGATGTCTTCTTGGGTAAATAATGGCCCTTGGCTTGGGTCCATCCCTGAATACTGAGCACTTTCTTAGTTTCTGAGGGACTGCAGTCTGATACTGGTGGTCCTTGCTTGAGATGATGGGAGAAAAGGAATTGAAAATCTTGCCTCTGCCATGAGTAGCTGTGAAATGATTTCAAGCATTTGAAACTGTATCTATCATGTGTACAAATTATGGCACACACAACTCTCTCCAGCCAGGGTCGTAAAGGGCCAATCATAATTGTCATCATTTTCATCATTGAACAATTATTCATAGGGAGAGGAGTTTAGAATTAAATGATGACTTTTGGTCATAACTATTTTGTTATTCAATTCAAAATCAAATTCATCAGCTTTTCAATGTAAAAGTGCTTGCTCCATAACATAACTTAATATTTTCAAAATATCTACTTGTAACATCAATATTGAACATTTATGCTCCATTCCTACCTCATGACCTTGCTGATACTTGATTTAAAGGCCTTTTTACAAAGAATATTAACATAGTATTCATTTGATAACTCAAGGAAGTGCAATTGAAGCACTTTGACTTCAGTTGCAGTTGGCAATGAAAGAGTTCATAAAGAAGTAGTCACTAAATAATGTTACCTCACTTAACAATTAAAAAAAAATTGAGTTTTCCCTGTGTATGTTTTTTCCTGTAGTCTTGTGTTATCTGTTCTGCAATTAAAATTCTTCCTTTGTTTTCTCGGATTGTTTTGCTGAAGTTGTTTATGTGATGTTTCCTTCGGTATATATTGGCCCTTGGTTTCGGTCCATCCAGGAATACTTAGCTCTTTCTTAGTTCGTGAAAACTATTCCAGGTTTTTTTTCGTTGTTTTGCTGATTGCTTTATGAGATTCCTGAGGAACTGTAGTCTGATACTGGTGGTCCTTGCTTGAGATGATGGCAGAGGTGGAATTGGGATCCTTGCCTTTGCCATGAGGTTTCCCTTTGTGTTTTCCTGTAGTCTTGTGCTATCTGCTCTGCAATTAAAATTCTTCCTTTGTTCTGTTGGATTGCTTTGCTGAAGTTGTTTGTGTGATGTCTTCTTGGGTAAATAATGGCCCTTGGCTTGGGTCCATCCATGAATGCTGAGCACTTTCTTACTTTCTGAGGGACTGCAGTCTGATACTGGTGGTCCTTGTCGAGATGATGGGAGAAAAGGAATTGAAAATTTTGCCTCTGCCATGAGTAGCTGTGAAATGATTTCAAGCATTTGAAACTGTATCTATCATGTGTACAAATTATGTCACACACAACTCTCTCCAGCCAGGGTCGTAAGGGGCCAAGCATAATTGTCATCATTTTCAACATTGAACAATTATTCATAGAGAGAGGAGTTTAGAATTAAATGATGACTTTTGATCATAACTATTTTGTTATTCAATTAAAAATCAAATTCATCAGCTTTTCAATGTAAAAGTGCTTGCTTCATAACATAACTTAATATTGTCAAAATATCTACTTGTAACATCAATATTGAACATTTATGCTCTATTCCTACCTCATGACCTTGCTGATACTTGATTTAAAGGCCTTTTTACAAAGAATATTAACATAGTATTCATTTGATATCTCAAGGAAGTGCAATTGAAGCACTTTGACTTCAGTTGCAGTTGGCAATGAAAGAGTTCATAAAGAAGTAGTCACTAAATAATGTTACCTCACTTATCAATTAAAAAAAAATTGAGTTTTCCCTGTGTATGTTTTTTTCTGTAGTCTTGTGCTATCTGTTCTGCAATTAAAATTCTTCCTTTGTTTTCTCGGATTGTTTTGCTGAAGTTGTTTATGTGATGTTTCCTTCGGTATATATTGGCCCTTCGTCTCGGTCCATCCAGGAATACTTAGCTCTTTCTTACTTCGTGAAAACTATTCCAGGTTTTTTTTCGTTGTTTTGCTGATTGCTTTATGAGATTCCTGAGGAACTGTAGTCTGATACTGGTGGTCCTTGCTTGAGATGATGGGAGAAAAGGAATTGAAAATCTTGCCTCTGCCATGAGTAGCTGTGAAATGATTTCAAGCATTTGAAACTGTATCTATCATGTGTACAAATTATGGCACACACAACTCTCTCCAGCCAGGGTCGTAAGGGGCCAATCATAATTGTCATCATTTTCATCATTGAACAATTATTCATAGGGAGAGGAGTTTAGAATTAAATGATGACTTTTGGTCATAACTATTTTGTTATTCAATTCAAAATCAAATTCATCAGCTTTTCAATGTAAAAGTGCTTGCTCCATAACATAACTTAATATTTTCAAAATATCTACTTGTAACATCAATATTGAACATTTATGCTCTATTCCTACCTCATGACCTTGCTGATACTTGATTTAAAGGCCTTTTTTCAAAGAATATTAACATAGTATTCATTTGATAACTCAAGGAAGTGCAATTGAAGCACTTTGACTTCAGTTGAAGTTGGCAATGAAAGAGTTCATAAAGAAGTAGTCACTAAATAATGTTACCTCACTTAACAATTAAAAAAAATTGAGTTTTCCCTGTGTATGTTTTTTCCTGTAGTCTTGTGTTATCTGTTCTGCAATTAAAATTCTTCCTTTGTTTTCTCGGATTGTTTTGCTGAAGTTGTTTATGTGATGTTTCCTTCGGTATATATTGGCCCTTTGTTTCGGTCCATCCAGGAATACTTAGCTCTTTCTTAGTTCGTGAAAACTATTCCAAGTTTTTTTTCGTTGTTTTGCTGATTGCTTTATGAGATTCCTGAGGAACTGTAGTCTGATACTGGTGGTCCTTGCTTGAGATGATGGCAGAGGTGGAATTGGGATCCTTGCCTTTGCCATGAGGTTTCCCTTTGTGTTTTCCTGTAGTCTTGTGCTATCTGTTCTGCAATTAAAATTCTTCCTTTGTTCTGTTGGATTGCTTTGCTGAAGTTGTTTGTGTGATGTCTTCTTGGGTAAATAATGGCCCTTGGCTTGGGTCCATCCCTGAATACTGAGCACTTTCTTAGTTTCTGAGGGACTGCAGTCTGATACTGGTGGTCCTTGCTTGAGATGATGGGAGAAAAGGAATTGAAAATCTTGCCTCTGCCATGAGTAGCTGTGAAATGATTTCAAGCATTTGAAACTGTATCTATCATGTGTACAAATTATGGCACACACAACTCTCTCCAGCCAGGGTCGTAAGGGGCCAATCATAATTGTCATCATTTTCATCATTGAACAATTATTCATAGGGAGAGGGGTTTAGAATTAAATGATGACTTTTGGTCATAACTATTTTGTTATTCAATTAAAAATCAAATTCATCAGCTTTTCAATGTAAAAGTGCTTGCTTCATAACATAACTTAATATTGTCAAAATATCTACTTGTAACATCAATATTGAACATTTATGCTCTATTCCTACCTCATGACTTTGCTGATACTTGATTTAAAGGCCCTTTTACAAAGAATATTAACATAGTATTCATTTGATATCTCACGGAATTGCAATTGAAGCACTTTGACTTCAGTTGCAGTTGGCAATGAAAGAGTTCATAAAGAAGTAGTCACTAAATAATGTTACCTCACTTAACAATTAAAAAAAAATTGAGTTTTCCCTGTGTATGTTTTTTTCTGTAGTCTTGTGCTATCTGTTCTGCAATTAAAATTCTTCCTTTGTTTTCTCGGATTGTTTTGCTGAAGTTGTTTATGTGATGTTTCCTTCGGTATATATTGGCCCTTGGTCTCGGTCCATCCAGGAATACTTAGCTCTTTCTTAGTTCGTGAAAACTATTCCAGGTTTTTTTTTCGTTGTTTTGCTGATTGCTTTATGAGATTCCTGAGGAACTTTAGTCTGATACTGGTGGTCCTTGCTTGAGATGATGGCAGAGGTGGAATTGGGATCCTTGCCTTTGCCATGAGGTTTCCCTTTGTGTTTTCCTGTGGTCTTGTGCTATCTGTTCTGCAATTAAAATTCTTCCTTTGTTCTGTTGGATTGCTTTGCTGAAGTTGTTTGTGTGATGTCTTCTTGGGTAAATAATGGCCCTTGGCTTGGGTCCATCCCTGAATACTGAGCACTTTCTTAGTTTCTGAGGGACTGCAGTCTGATACTGGTGGTCCTTGCTTGAGATGATGGGAGAAAAGGAATTGAAAATCTTGCCTCTGCCATGAGTAGCTGTGAAATGATTTCAAGCATTTGAAACTGTATCTATCATGTGTACAAATTATGGCACACACAACTCTCTCCAGCCAGGGTCGTAAAGGGCCAATCATAATTGTCATCATTTTCATCATTGAACAATTATTCATAGGGAGAGGAGTTTAGAATTAAATGATGACTTTTGGTCATAACTATTTTGTTATTCAATTCAAAATCAAATTCATCAGCTTTTCAATGTAAAAGTGCTTGCTCCATAACATAACTTAATATTTTCAAAATATCTACTTGTAACATCAATATTGAACATTTATGCTCTATTCCTACCTCATGACCTTGCTGATACTTGATTTAAAGGCCTTTTTTCCAAGAATATTAACATAGTATTCATTTGATAACTCAAGGAAGTGCAATTGAAGCACTTTGACTTCAGTTGCAGTTGGCAATGAAAGAGTTCATAAAGAAGTAGTCACTAAATAATGTTACCTCACTTAACAATTAAAAAAAAATTGAGTTTTCCCTGTGTATGTTTTTTCCTGTAGTCTTGTGTTATCTGTTCTGCAATTAAAATTCTTCCTTTGTTTTCTCGGATTGTTTTGCTGAAGTTGTTTATGTGATGTTTCCTTCGGTATATATTGGCCCTTGGTTTCGGTCCATCCAGGAATACTTAGCTCTTTCTTAGTTCGTGAAAACTATTCCAGGTTTTTTTTCGTTGTTTTGCTGATTGCTTTATGAGATTCCTGAGGAACTGTAGTCTGATACTGGTGGTCCTTGCTTGAGATGATGGCAGAGGTGGAATTGGGATCCTTGCCTTTGCCATGAGGTTTCCCTTTGTGTTTTCCTGTAGTCTTGTGCTATCTGCTCTGCAATTAAAATTCTTCCTTTGTTCTGTTGGATTGCTTTGCTGAAGTTCTTTGTGTGATGTCTTCTTGGGTAAATAATGGCCCTTGGCTTGGGTCCATCCATGAATGCTGAGCACTTTCTTACTTTCTGAGGGACTGCAGTCTGATACTGGTGGTCCTTGTCGAGATGATGGGAGAAAAGGAATTGAAAATTGTGCCTCTGCCATGAGTAGCTGTGAAATGATTTCAAGCATTTGAAACTGTATCTATCATGTGTACAAATTATGTCACACACAACTCTCTCCAGCCAGGGTCGTAAGGGGCCAAGCATAATTGTCATCATTTTCAACATTGAACAATTATTCATAGAGAGAGGAGTTTAGAATTAAATGATGACTTTTGATCATAACTATTTTGTTATTCAATTAAAAATCAAATTCATCAGCTTTTCAATGTAAAAGTGCTTGCTTCATAACATAACTTAATATTGTCAAAATATCTACTTGTAACATCAATATTGAACATTTATGCTCTATTCCTACCTCATGACCTTGCTGATACTTGATTTAAAGGCCTTTTTACAAAGAATATTAACATAGTATTCATTTGATATCTCAAGGAAGTGCAATTGAAGCACTTTGACTTCAGTTGCAGTTGGCAATGAAAGAGTTCATAAAGAAGTAGTCACTAAATAATGTTACCTCACTTATCAATTAAAAAAAAATTGAGTTTTCCCTGTGTATGTTTTTTTCTGTAGTCTTGTGCTATCTGTTCTGCAATTAAAATTCTTCCTTTGTTTTCTCGGATTGTTTTGCTGAAGTTGTTTATGTGATGTTTCCTTCGGTATATATTGGCCCTTCGTCTCGGTCCATCCAGGAATACTTAGCTCTTTCTTACTTCGTGAAAACTATTCCAGGTTTTTTTTCGTTGTTTTGCTGATTGCTTTATGAGATTCCTGAGGAACTGTAGTCTGATACTGGTGGTCCTTGCTTGAGATGATGGGAGAAAAGGAATTGAAAATCTTGCCTCTGCCATGAGTAGCTGTGAAATGATTTCAAGCATTTGAAACTGTATCTATCATGTGTACAAATTATGGCACACACAACTCTCTCCAGCCAGGGTCGTAAGGGGCCAATCATAATTGTCATCATTTTCATCATTGAACAATTATTCATAGGGAGAGGAGTTTAGAATTAAATGATGACTTTTGGTCATAACTATTTTGTTATTCAATTCAAAATCAAATTCATCAGCTTTTCAATGTAAAAGTGCTTGCTCCATAACATAACTTAATATTTTCAAAATATCTACTTGTAACATCAATATTGAACATTTATGCTCTATTCCTACCTCATGACCTTGCTGATACTTGATTTAAAGGCCTTTTTTCAAAGAATATTAACATAGTATTCATTTGATAACTCAAGGAAGTGCAATTGAAGCACTTTGACTTCAGTTGAAGTTGGCAATGAAAGAGTTCATAAAGAAGTAGTCACTAAATAATGTTACCTCACTTAACAATTAAAAAAAATTGAGTTTTCCCTGTGTATGTTTTTTCCTGTAGTCTTGTGTTATCTGTTCTGCAATTAAAATTCTTCCTTTGTTTTCTCGGATTGTTTTGCTGAAGTTGTTTATGTGATGTTTCCTTCGGTATATATTGGCCCTTTGTTTCGGTCCATCCAGGAATACTTAGCTCTTTCTTAGTTCGTGAAAACTATTCCAAGTTTTTTTTCGTTGTTTTGCTGATTGCTTTATGAGATTCCTGAGGAACTGTAGTCTGATACTGGTGGTCCTTGCTTGAGATGATGGCAGAGGTGGAATTGGGATCCTTGCCTTTGCCATGAGGTTTCCCTTTGTGTTTTCCTGTAGTCTTGTGCTATCTGTTCTGCAATTAAAATTCTTCCTTTGTTCTGTTGGATTGCTTTGCTGAAGTTGTTTGTGTGATGTCTTCTTGGGTAAATAATGGCCCTTGGCTTGGGTCCATCCCTGAATACTGAGCACTTTCTTAGTTTCTGAGGGACTGCAGTCTGATACTGGTGGTCCTTGCTTGAGATGATGGGAGAAAAGGAATTGAAAATCTTGCCTCTGCCATGAGTAGCTGTGAAATGATTTCAAGCATTTGAAACTGTATCTATCATGTGTACAAATTATGGCACACACAACTCTCTCCAGCCAGGGTCGTAAGGGGCCAATCATAATTGTCATCATTTTCATCATTGAACAATTATTCATAGGGAGAGGGGTTTAGAATTAAATGATGACTTTTGGTCATAACTATTTTGTTATTCAATTAAAAATCAAATTCATCAGCTTTTCAATGTAAAAGTGCTTGCTTCATAACATAACTTAATATTGTCAAAATATCTACTTGTAACATCAATATTGAACATTTATGCTCTATTCCTACCTCATGACTTTGCTGATACTTGATTTAAAGGCCCTTTTACAAAGAATATTAACATAGTATTCATTTGATATCTCACGGAATTGCAATTGAAGCACTTTGACTTCAGTTGCAGTTGGCAATGAAAGAGTTCATAAAGAAGTAGTCACTAAATAATGTTACCTCACTTAACAATTAAAAAAAAATTGAGTTTTCCCTGTGTATGTTTTTTTCTGTAGTCTTGTGCTATCTGTTCTGCAATTAAAATTCTTCCTTTGTTTTCTCGGATTGTTTTGCTGAAGTTGTTTATGTGATGTTTCCTTCGGTATATATTGGCCCTTGGTCTCGGTCCATCCAGGAATACTTAGCTCTTTCTTAGTTCGTGAAAACTATTCCAGGTTTTTTTTTCGTTGTTTTGCTGATTGCTTTATGAGATTCCTGAGGAACTTTAGTCTGATACTGGTGGTCCTTGCTTGAGATGATGGCAGAGGTGGAATTGGGATCCTTGCCTTTGCCATGAGGTTTCCCTTTGTGTTTTCCTGTGGTCTTGTGCTATCTGTTCTGCAATTAAAATTCTTCCTTTGTTCTGTTGGATTGCTTTGCTGAAGTTGTTTGTGTGATGTCTTCTTGGGTAAATAATGGCCCTTGGCTTGGGTCCATCCCTGAATACTGAGCACTTTCTTAGTTTCTGAGGGACTGCAGTCTGATACTGGTGGTCCTTGCTTGAGATGATGGGAGAAAAGGAATTGAAAATCTTGCCTCTGCCATGAGTAGCTGTGAAATGATTTCAAGCATTTGAAACTGTATCTATCATGTGTACAAATTATGGCACACACAACTCTCTCCAGCCAGGGTCGTAAGGGGCCAATCATAATTGTCATCATTTTCATCATTGAACAATTATTCATAGGGAGAGGAGTTTAGAATTAAATGATGACTTTTGGTCATAACTATTTTGTTATTCAATTAAAAATCAAATTCATCAGCTTTTCAATGTAAAAGTGCTTGCTCCATAACATAACTTAATATTGTCAAAATATCTACTTGTAACATCAATATTGAACATTTATGCTCTATTCCTACCTCATGACCTTGCTGATACTTGATTTAAAGGCCTTTTTTCAAAGAATATTAACATAGTATTCATTTGATAACTCAAGGAAGTGCAATTGAAGCACTTTGACTTCAGTTGCAGTTGGCAATGAAAGAGTTCATAAAGAAGTAGTCACTAAATAATGTTACCTCACTTAACAATTAAAAAAAAATTGAGTTTTCCCTGTGTATGTTTTTTCCTGTAGTCTTGTGTTATCTGTTCTGCAATTAAAATTCTTCCTTTGTTTTCTCGGATTGTTTTGCTGAAGTTGTTTATGTGATGTTTCCTTCGGTATATATTGGCCCTTGGTCTCGGTCCATCCAGGAATACTTAGCTCTTTCTTAGTTCGTGAAAACTATTCCAAGTTTTTTTTCGTTGTTTTGCTGATTGCTTTATGAGATTCCTGAGGAACTGTAGTCTGATACTGGTGGTCCTTGCTTGAGATGATGGCAGAGGTGGAATTGGGATCCTTGCCTTTGCCATGAGGTTTCCCTTTGTGTTTTCCTGTGGTCTTGTGCTATCTGTTCTGCAATTAAAATTCTTCCTTTTTTCTGTTGGATTGCTTTGCTGAAGTTGTTTGTGTGATGTCTTCTTGGGTAAATAATGGCCCTTGGCTTGGGTCCATCCCTGAATACTGAGCACTTTCTTAGTTTCTGAGGGACTGCAGTCTGATACTGGTGGTCCTTGCTTGAGATGATGGGAGAAAAGGAATTGAAAATCTTGTCTCTGCCATGAGTAGCTGTGAAATGATTTCAAGCATTTGAAACTGTATCTATCATGTGTACAAATTATGGCACACACAACTCTCTCCAGCCAGGGTCGTAAGGGGCCAATCATAATTGTCATCATTTTCATCATTGAACAATTATTCATAGGGAGAGGAGTTTAGAATTAAATGATGACTTTTGGTCATAACTATTTTGTTATTCAATTCAAAATCAAATTCATCAGCTTTTCAATGTAAAAGTGCTTGCTCCATAACATAACTTAATATTTTCAAAATATCTACTTGTAACATCAATATTGAACATTTATGCTCTATTCCTACCTCATGACCTTGCTGATACTTGATTTAAAGGCCTTTTTTCAAAGAATATTAACATAGTATTCATTTGATAACTCAAGGAATTGCAATTGAAGCACTTTGACTTCAGTTGCAGTTGGCAATGAAAGAGTTCATAAAGAAGTAGTCACTAAATAATGTTACCTCACTTAACAATTAAAAAAAAATTGAGTTTTCCCTGTGTATGTTTTTTCCTGTAGTCTTGTGTTATCTGTTCTGCAATTAAAATTCTTCCTTTGTTTTCTCGGATTGTTTTGCTGAAGTTGTTTATGTGATGTTTCCTTCGGTATATATTGGCCCTTGGTTTCGGTCCATCCAGGAATACTTAGCTCTTTCTTAGTTCGTGAAAACTATTCCAGGTTTTTTTTCGTTGTTTTGCTGATTGCTTTATGAGATTCCTGAGGAACTGTAGTCTGATACTGGTGGTCCTTGCTTGAGATGATGGCAGAGGTGGAATTGGGATCCTTGCCTTTGCCATGAGGTTTCCCTTTGTGTTTTCCTGTAGTCTTGTGCTATCTGCTCTGCAATTAAAATTCTTCCTTTGTTCTGTTGGATTGCTTTGCTGAAGTTGTTTGTGTGATGTCTTCTTGGGTAAATAATGGCCCTTGGCTTGGGTCCATCCATGAATGCTGAGCACTTTCTTAGTTTCTGAGGGACTGCAGTCTGATACTGGTGGTCCTTGCTTGAGATGATGGGAGAAAAGGAATTGAAAATTTTGCCTCTGCCATGAGTAGCTGTGAAATGATTTCAAGCATTTGAAACTGTATCTATCATGTGTACAAATTATGGCACACACAACTCTCTCCAGCCAGGGTTGTAAGGGGCCAAGCATAATTGTCATCATTTTCAACATTGAACAATTATTCATAGGGAGAGGAGTTTAGAATTAAATGATGACTTTTGATCATAACTATTTTGTTTTTCAATTAAAAATCAAATTCATCAGCTTTTCAATGTAAAAGTGCTTGCTTCATAACATAACTTAATATTGTCAAAATATCTACTTGTAACATCAATATTGAACATTTATGCTCTATTCCTACCTCATGACCTTGCTGATGCTTGATTTAAAGGCCTTTTTACAAAGAATATTAACATAGTATTCATCTGATATCTCAAGGAAGTGCAATTGAAGCACTTTGACTTCAGTTGCAGTTGGCAATGAAAGAGTTCATAAAGAAGTAGTCACTAAATAATGTTACCTCACTTAACAATTAAAAAAAAATTGAGTTTCCCCTGTGTATGTTTTTTCCTGTAGTCTTGTGTTATCTGTTCTGCAATTAAAATTCTTCCTTTGTTTTCTCGGATTGTTTTGCTGAAGTTGTTTATGTGATGTTTCCTTCGGTATATATTGGCCCTTGGTTTCGGTCCATCCAGGAATACTTAGCTCTTTCTTAGTTCGTGAAAACTATTCCAGGTTTTTTTTCGTTGTTTTGCTGATTGCTTTATGAGATTCCTGAGGAACTGTAGTCTGATACTGGTGGTCCTTGCTTGAGATGATGGCAGAGGTGGAATTGGGATCCTTGCCTTTGCCATGAGGTTTCCCTTTGTGTTTTCCTGTGGTCTTGTGCTATCTGTTCTGCAATTAAAATTCTTCCTTTGTTCTGTTGGATTGCTTTGCTGAAGTTGTTTGTGTGATGTCTTCTTGGGTAAATAATGGCCCTTGGCTTGGGTCCATCCCTGAATACTGAGCACTTTCTTAGTTTCTGAGGGACTGCAGTCTGATACTGGTGGTCCTTGCTTGAGATGATGGGAGAAAAGGAATTGAAAATCTTGCCTCTGCCATGAGTAGCTGTGAAATGATTTCAAGCATTTGAAACTGTATCTATCATGTGTACAAATTATGGCACACACAACTCTCTCCAGCCAGGGTCGTAAGGGGCCAATCATAATTGTCATCATTTTCATCATTGAACAATTATTCATAGGGAGAGGAGTTTAGAATTAAATGATGACTTTTGGTCATAACTATTTTGTTATTCAATTCAAAATCAAATTCATCAGCTTTTCAATGTAAAAGTGCTTGCTCCATAACATAACTTAATATTTTCAAAATATCTACTTGTAACATCAATATTGAACATTTATGCTCTATTCCTACCTCATGACCTTGCTGATACTTGATTTAAAGGCCTTTTTTCCAAGAATATTAACATAGTATTCATTTGATAACTCAAGGAAGTGCAATTGAAGCACTTTGACTTCAGTTGCAGTTGGCAATGAAAGAGTTCATAAAGAAGTAGTCACTAAATAATGTTACCTCACTTAACAATTAAAAAAAATTGAGTTTTCCCTGTGTATTTTTTTTCCTGTAGTCTTGTGTTATCTGTTCTGCAATTAAAATTCTTCCTTTGTTTTCTCGGATTGTTTTGCTGAAGTTGTTTATGTGATGTTTCCTTCGGTATATATTGGCCCTTGGTTTCGGTCCATCCAGGAATACTTAGCTCTTTCTTAGTTCGTGAAAACTATTCCAGGTTTTTTTTCGTTGTTTTGCTGATTGCTTTATGAGATTCCTGAGGAACTGTAGTCTGATACTGGTGGTCCTTGCTTGAGATGATGGCAGAGGTGGAATTGGGATCCTTGCCTTTGCCATGAGGTTTCCCTTTGTGTTTTCCTGTAGTCTTGTGCTATCTGCTCTGCAATTAAAATTCTTCCTTTGTTCTGTTGGATTGCTTTGCCGAAGTTGTTTGTGTGATGTCTTCTTGGGTAAATAATGGCCCTTGGCTTGGGTCCATCCATGAATGCTGAGCACTTTCTTAGTTTCTGAGGGACTGCAGTCTGATACTGGTGGTCCTTGCTTGAGATGATGGGAGAAAAGGAATTGAAAACCTTGCCTCTGCCATGAGTAGCTGTGAAATGATTTCAAGCATTTGAAACTGTATCTATCATGTGTACAAATTATGGCACACGCAACTCTCTCCAGCCAGGGTCGTATGGGGCCAATCATAATTGTCATCATTTTCATCATTGAACAATTATTCATAGGGAGAGGAGTTTAGAATTAAATGATGACTTTTGGTCATAACTATTTTGTTATTCAATTAAAAATCAAATTCATCAGCTTTTCAATGTAAAAGTGCTTGCTCCATAACATAACTTAATATTTTCAAAATATCTACTTGTAACATCAATATTGAACATTTATGCTCTATTCCTACCTCATGACCTTGCTGATACTTGATTTAAAGGCCTTTTTACAAAGAATATTAACATAGTATTCATTTGATAACTCAAGGAAGTGCAATTGAAGCACTTTGACTTCAGTTGCAGTTGGCAATGAAAGAGTTCATAAAGAAGTAGTCACTAAATAATGTTACCTCACTTAACAATTAAAAAAAAATTGAGTTTTCCCTGTGTATGTTTTTTCCTGTAGTCTTGTGTTATCTGTTCTGCAATTAAAATTCTTCCTTTGTTTTCTCGGATTGTTTTGCTGAAGTTGTTTATGTGATGTTTCCTTCGGTATATATTGGCCCTTGGTTTTGGTCCATCCAGGAATACTTAGCTCTTTCTTAGTTCGTGAAAACTATTCCAGGTTTTTTTTCGTTGTTTTGCTGATTGCTTTATGAGATTCCTGAGGAACTGTAGTCTGATACTGGTGGTCCTTGCTTGAGATGATGGCAGAGGTGGAATTGGGATCCTTGCCTTTGCCATGAGGTTTCCCTTTGTGTTTTCCTGTAGTCTTGTGCTATCTGCTCTGCAATTAAAATTCTTCCTTTGTTCTGTTGGATTGCTTTGCCGAAGTTGTTTGTGTGATGTCTTCTTGGGTAAATAATGGCCCTTGGCTTGGGTCCATCCATGAATGCTGAGCACTTTCTTAGTTTCTGAGGGACTGCAGTCTGATACTGGTGGTCCTTGCTTGAGATGATGGGAGAAAAGGAATTGAAAACCTTGCCTCTGCCATGAGTAGCTGTGAAATGATTTCAAGCATTTGAAACTGTATCTATCATGTGTACAAATTATGGCACACACAACTCTCTCCAGCCAGGGTCGTAAGGGGCCAATCATAATTGTCATCATTTTCATCATTGAACAATTATTCATAGGGAGAGGGGTTTAGAATTAAATGATGACTTTTGGTCATAACTATTTTGTTATTCAATTAAAAATCAAATTCATCAGCTTTTCAATGTAAAAGTGCTTGCTCCATAACATAACTTAATATTTTCAAAATATCTACTTGTAACATCAATATTGAACATTTATGCTCTATTCCTACCTCATGACCTTGCTGATACTTGATTTAAAGGCCTTTTTTCAAAGAATATTAACATAGTATTCATTTGATAACTCAAGGAAGTGCAATTGAAGCACTTTGACTTCAGTTGCAGTTGGCAATGAAAGAGTTCATAAAGAAGTAGTCACTAAATAATGTTACCTCACTTAACAATTAAAAAAAAATTGAGTTTTCCCTGTGTATGTTTTTTCCTGTAGTCTTGTGTTATCTGTTCTGCAATTAAAATTCTTCCTTTGTTTTCTCGGATTGTTTTGCTGAAGTTGTTTATGTGAATTTTCCTTCGGTATATATTGGCCCTTGGTTTCGGTCCATCCAGGAATACTTAGCTCTTGTTTAGTTCGTGAAAACTATTCCAGGTTTTTTTTCGTTGTTTTGCTGATTGCTTTATGAGATTCCTGAGGAACTGTAGTCTGATACTGGTGGTCCTTGCTTGAGATGATGGCATAGGTGGAATTGGGATCCTTGCCTTCGCCATGAGGTTTCCCTTTGTGTTTTCCTGTAGTCTTGTGCTATCTGCTCTGCAATTAAAATTCTTCCTTTGTTCTGTTGGATTGCTTTGCTGAAGTTATTTGTGTGATGTCTTCTTGGGTAAATAATGGCCCTTGGCTTGGGTCCATCCCTGAATACTGAGCACTTTCTTAGTTTCTGAGGGACTGCAGTCTGATACTGGTGGTCCTTGCTTGAGATGATGGGAGAAAAGGAATTGAAAATCTTGCCTCTGCCATGAGTAGCTGTGAAATGATTTCAAGCATTTGAAACTGTATCTATCATGTGTACAAATTATGGCACACACAACTCTCTCCAGCCAGGGTCGTAAGGGGCCAAGCATAATTGTCATCATTTTCAACATTGAACAATTATTCATAGGGAGAGGAGTTTAGAATTAAATGATGACTTTTGGTCATAACTATTTTGTTATTCAATTAAAAATCAAATTCATCAGCTTTTCAATGTAAAAGTGCTTGCTTCATAACATAACTTAATATTGTCAAAATATCTACTTGTAACATTAATATTGAACATTTATGCTCTATTCCTACCTCATGACCTTGCTGATACTTGATTTAAAGGCCTTTTTACAAAGAATATTAACATAGTATTCATTTGATATCTCAAGGAAGTGCAATTGAAGCATTTTGACTTCAGTTGCAGTTGGCAATGAAAGAGTTCATAAAGAAGTAGTCACTAAATAATGTTACCTCACTTAACAATTAAAAAAAAATTGAGTTTTCCCTGTGTATGTTTTTTTCTGTAGTCTTGTGCTATCTGTTCTGCAATTAAAATTCTTCCTTTGTTTTCTCGGATTGTTTTGCTGAAGTTGTTTATGTGATGTTTCCTTCAGTATATATTGGCCCTTGGTCTCGGTCCATCCAGGAATACTTAGCTCTTTCTTAGTTCGTGAAAACTATTCCAGGTTTTTTTTCGTTGTTTTGCTGATTGCTTTATGAGATTCCTGAGGAACTGTAGTCTGATACTGGTGGTCCTTGCTTGAGATGATGGCAGAGGTGGAATTGGGATCCTTGCCTTTGCCATGAGGTTTCCCTTTGTGTTTTCCTGTAGTCTTGTGCTATCTGTTCTGCAATTAAAATTCTTCCTTTGTTCTCTTGGATTGCTTTGCTGAAGTTGTTTGTGTGATGTCTTCTTGGGTAAATAATGGCCCTTGGCTTGGGTCCATCCCTGAATACTGAGCACTATCTTAGTTTCTGAGGGACTGCAGTCTGATACTGGTGGTCCTTGCTTGAGATGATGGGAGAAAAGGAATTGAAAATCTTGCCTCTGCCATGAGTAGCTGTGAAATGATTTCAAGCATTTGAAACTGTATCTATCATGTGTACAAATTATGGCACACACAACTCTCTCCAGCCAGGGTCGTAAGGGGCCAATCATAATTGTCATCATTTTCATCATTGAACAATTATTCATAGGGAGAGGGGTTTAGAATTAAATGATGACTTTTGGTCATAACTATTTTGTTATTAAATTAAAAATCAAATTCATCAGCTTTTCAATGTAAAAGTGCTTACTTCATAACATAACTTAATATTTTTAAAATATCTACTTGTAACATCAATATTGAACATTTATGCTCTATTCCTACCTCATGACCTTGCTGATACTTGATTTAAAGGCCTTTTTAAAAAGAATATTAACATAGTATTCATTTGATAACTCAAGGAAGTGCAATTGAAGCACTTTGACTTCAGTTGCAGTTGGCAATGAAAGAGTTCATAAAGAAGTAGTCACTAAATAATGTTACCTCACTTAACAATTAAAAAAAAATTGAGTTTTCCCTGTGTATGTTTTTTCCTGTAGTCTTGTGCTATCTGTTCTGCAATTAAAATTCTTCCTTTGTTTTCTCGGATTGTTTTTCTGAAGTTGTTTATGTGATGTTTCCTTCAGTATATATTGGCCCTTGGTCTCGGTCCATCCAGGAATACTTAGCTCTTTCTTAGTTCGTGAAAACTATTCCAGGTTTTTTTTCGTTGTTTTGCTGATTGCTTTATGAGATTCCTGAGGAACTGTAGTCTGATACTGGTGGTCTTGGCTTGAGATGATGGCAGAGGTGGAATTGGGATCCTTGCCTTTGCCATGAGGTTTCCCTTTGCGTTTTCCTGTAGTCTTGTGCTATCTGTTCTGCAATTAAAATTCTTCCTTTGTTCTCTTGGATTGCTTTGCTGAAGTTGTTTGTGTGATGTCTTCTTGGGTTAATAATGGCCCTTGGCTTGGGTCCATCCCTGAATACTGAGCACTTTCTTAGTTTCTGAGGGACTGCAGTCTGATACTGGTGGTCCTTGCTTGAGATGATGGGAGAAAAGGAATTGAAAATCTTGCCTCTGCCATGAGTAGCTGTGAAATGATTTCAAGCATTTGAAACTGTATCTATCATGTGTACAAATTATGGCACACACAACTCTCTCCAGCCAGGGTCGTAAGGGGCCAATCATAATTGTCATCATTTTCATCATTGAACAATTATTCATAGGGAGAGGGGTTTAGAATTAAATGATGACTTTTGGTCATAACTATTTTGTTATTCAATTAAAAATCAAATTCATCAGCTTTTCAATGTAAAAGTGCTTGCTTCATAACATAACTTAAGATTTTCAAAATATCTACTTGTAACATCAATATTGAACATTTATGCTCTATTCCTACCTCATGACCTTGCTGATACTTGATTTAAAGGCCTTTTTACAAAGAATATTAACATAGTATTCATTTGATAACTCAAGGAAGTGCAATTGAAGCACTTTGACTTCAGTTGCAGTTGGCAATGAAAGAGTTCATAAAGAAGTAGTCACTGAATAATGTTACCTCACTTAACAATTAAAAAAAAAAAGAGTTTTCCCTCTGATTGTTTTTTTCCCCTGTAGTCTTGTGTTATCTGTTCTGCAATTAAAATTCTTCCTTTGTTTTCTCGGATTGTTTTGCTGAAGTTGTTTATGTGATGTTTCCTTCGGTATATATTGGCCCTTGGTTTCGGTCCATCCAGGAATACTTAGCTCTTTCTTAGTTCGTGAAAACTATTCCAAGTTTTTTTTCGTGGTTTTGCTGATTGCTTTATGAGATTCCTGAGGAACTGTAGTCTGATACTGGTGGTCCTTGCTTGAGATGATGGCAGAGGTGGAATTGGGATCCTTGCCTTTGCCATGAGGTTTCCCTTTGTGTTTTCCTGTAGTCTTGTGCTATCTGTTCTGCAATTAAAATTCTTCCTTTGTTCTCTTGGATTGCTTTGCTGAAGTTGTTTGTGTGATGTCTTCTTGGGTTAATAATGGCCCTTGGCTTGGGTCCATCCATGAATGCTGAGCACTTTCTTAGTTTCTGAGGGACTGCAGTCTGATACTGGTGGTCCTTGCTTGAGATGATGGGAAAAAAGGAATTGAAAATCTTGCCTCTGCCATGAGTAGCTGTGAAATGATTTCAAGCATTTGAAACTGTATCTATCATGTGTACAAATTATGGCACACACAACTCTCTCCAGCCAGGGTCGTAAGGGGCCAAGCATAATTGTCATCATTTTCATCATTGAACAATTATTCATAGGGAGAGGAGTTTAGAATTAAATGATGACTTTTGGTCATAACTATTTTGTTATTCAATTAAAAATCAAATTCATCAGCTTTTCAATGTAAAAGTGCTTGCTTCATAACATAACTTAAGATTTTCAAAATATCTACTTGTAACATCAATATTGAACATTTATGCTCTAATTCCTACCTCATGACCTTGCTGATACTTGATTTAAAGGCCTTTTTAAAAAGAATATTAACATAGTATTCATTTGATAACTCAAGGAAGTGCAATTGAAGCACTTTGACTTCAGTTGCAGTTGGCAATGAAAGAGTTCATAAAGAAGTAGTCACTAAATAATGTTACCTCACTTAACAATTAAAAAAAAATTGAGTTTTCCCTGTGTATGTTTTTTTCTGTAGTCTTGTGCTATCTGTTCTGCAATTAAAATTCTTCCTTTGTTTTCTCGGATTGTTTTGCTGAAGTTGTTTATGTGATGTTTCCTTCGGTATATATTGGCCCTTGGTCTCGGTCCATCCAGGAATACTTAGCTCTTTCTTAGTTCGTGAAAACTATTCCAGGTTTTTTTTCGTTGTTTTGCTGATTGCTTTATGAGATTCCTGAGGAACTGTAGTCTGATACTGGTGGTCCTTGCTTGAGATGATGGCAGAGGTGGAATTGGGATCCTTGCCTTTGCCATGAGGTTTCCCTTTGTGTTTTCCTGTAGTCTTGTGCTATCTGTTCTGCAATTAAAATTCTTCCTTTGTTCTCTTGGATTGCTTTGCTGAAGTTGTTTGTGTGATGTCTTCTTGGGTAAATAATGGCCCTTGGCTTGGGTCCATCCCTGAATACTGAGCACTATCTTAGTTTCTGAGGGACTGCAGTCTGATACTGGTGGTCCTTGCTTGAGATGATGGGAGAAAAGGAATTGAAAATCTTGCCTCTGCCATGAGTAGCTGTGAAATGATTTCAAGCATTTGAAACTGTATCTATCATGTGTACAAATTATGGCACACACAACTCTCTCCAGCCAGGGTCGTAAGGGGCCAATCATAATTGTCATCATTTTCATCATTGAACAATTATTCATAGGGAGAGGGGTTTAGAATTAAATGATGACTTTTGGTCATAACTATTTTGTTATTAAATTAAAAATCAAATTCATCAGCTTTTCAATGTAAAACTGCTTGCTTCATAACATAACTTAATATTTTCAAAATATCTACTTGTAACATCAATATTGAACATTTATGCTCTATTCCTACCTCATGACCTTGCTGATACTTGATTTAAAGGCCTTTTTAAAAAGAATATTAACATAGTATTCATTTGATAACTCAAGAAAGTGCAATTGAAGCACTTTGACTTCAGTTGCAGTTGGCAATGAAAGAGTTCATAAAGAAGTAGTCACTTAATAATGTTACCTCACTTAACAATTTAAAAAAAATTGAGTTTTCCCTGTGTATGTTTTTTCCTGTAGTCTTGTGCTATCTGTTCTGCAATTAAAATTCTTCCTTTGTTTTCTCGGATTATTTTTCTGAAGTTGTTTATGTGATGTTTCCTTCAGTATATATTGGCCCTTGGTCTCGGTCCATCCAGGAATACTTAGCTCTTTCTTAGTTCGTGAAAACTATTCCAGGTTTTTTTTCGTTGTTTTGCTGATTGCTTTATGAGATTCCTGAGGAACTGTAGTCTGATACTGGTGGTCCTTGCTTGAGATGATGGCAGAGGTGGAATTGGGATCCTTGCCTTTGCCATGAGGTTTCCCTTTGCGTTTTCCTGTAGTCTTGTGCTATCTGTTCTGCAATTAAAATTCTTCCTTTGTTCTCTTGGATTGCTTTGCTGAAGTTGTTTGTGTGATGTCTTCTTGGGTTAATAATGGCCCTTGGCTTGGGTCCATCCCTGAATACTGAGCACTTTCTTAGTTTCTGAGGGACTGCAGTCTGATACTGGTGGTCCTTGCTTGAGATGATGGGAGAAAAGGAATTGAAAATCTTGCCTCTGCCATGAGTAGCTGTGAAATGATTTCAAGCATTTGAAACTGTATCTATCATGTGTACAAATTATGGCACACACAACTCTCTCCAGCCAGGGTCGTAAGGGGCCAATCATAATTGTCATCATTTTCATCATTGAACAATTATTCATAGGGAGAGGAGTTTAGAATTAAATGATGACTTTTGGTCATAACTATTTTGTTATTCAATTAAAAATCAAATTCATCAGCTTTTCAATGTAAAAGTGCTTGCTTCATAACATAACTTAAGATTTTCAAAATATCTACTTGTAACATCAATATTGAACATTTATGCTCTATTCCTACCTCATGACCTTGCTGATACTTGATTTAAAGGCCTTTTTACAAAGAATATTAACATAGTATTCATTTGATAACTCAAGGAAGTGCAATTGAAGCACTTTGACTTCAGTTGCAGTTGGCAATGAAAGAGTTCATAAAGAAGTAGTCACTGAATAATGTTACCTCACTTAACAATTAAAAAAAAAAAGAGTTTTCCCTCTGATTGTTTTTTTCCCCTGTAGTCTTGTGTTATCTGTTCTGCAATTAAAATTCTTCCTTTGTTTTCTCGGATTGTTTTGCTGAAGTTGTTTATGTGATGTTTCCTTCGGTATATATTGGCACTTGGTTTCGGTCCATCCAGGAATACTTAGCTCTTTCTTAGTTCGTGAAAACTATTCCAAGTTTTTTTTTCGTGGTTTTGCTGATTGCTTTATGAGATTCCTGAGGAACTGTAGTCTGATACTGGTGGTCCTTGCTTGAGATGATGGCAGAGGTGGAATTGGGATCCTTGCCTTTGCCATGAGGTTTCCCTTTGTGTTTTCCTGTAGTCTTGTGCTATCTGTTCTGCAATTAAAATTCTTCCTTTGTTCTCTTGGATTGCTTTGCTGAAGTTGTTTGTGTGATGTCTTCTTGGGTTAATAATGGCCCTTGGCTTGGGTCCATCCATGAATGCTGAGCACTTTCTTAGTTTCTGAGGGACTGCAGTCTGATACTGGTGGTCCTTGCTTGAGATGATGGGAGAAAAGGAATTGAAAATCTTGCCTCTGCCATGAGTAGCTGTGAAATGATTTCAAGCATTTGAAACTGTATCTATCATGTGTACAAATTATGGCACACACAACTCTCTCCAGCCAGGGTCGTAAGGGGCAAAGCATAATTGTCATCATTTTCATCATTGAACAATTATTCATAGGGAGAGGAGTTTAGAATTAAATGATGACTTTTGGTCATAACTATTTTGTTATTCAATTAAAAATCAAATTCATCAGCTTTTCAATGTAAAAGTGCTTGCTCCATAACATAACTTAATATTTTCAAAATATCTACTTGTAACATCAATATTGAACATTTATGCTCTATTCCTACCTCATGACCTTGCTGATACTTGATTTAAAGGCCTTTTTACAAAGAATATTAACATAGTATTCATTTGATAACTCAAGGAAGTGCAATTGAAGCACTTTGACTTCAGTTGCAGTTGGCAAGGAAAGAGTTCATAAAGAAGTAGTCACTAAATAATCTTACCTCACTTAACAATTAAAAAAAAATTGAGTTTTCCCTGTGTATGTTTTTTCCTGTAGTCTTGTGTTATCTGTTCTGCAATTAAAATTCTTCCTTTGTTTTCTCGGATTGTTTTGCTGAAGTTGTTTATGTGATGTTTCCTTCGGTATATATTGGCCCTTGGTTTCGGTCCATCCAGGAATACTTAGCTCTTTCTTAGTTCGTGAAAACTATTCCAAGTTTTTTTTCGTTGTTTTGCTGATTGCTTTATGAGATTCCTGAGGAACTGTAGTCTGATACTGGTGGTCCTTGCTTGAGATGATGGCAGAGGTGGAATTGGGATCCTTGCCTTTGCCATGAGGTTTCCCTTTGTGTTTTCCTGTAGTCTTGTGCTATCTGTTCTGCAATTAAAATTCTTCCTTTGTTCTCTTGGATTGCTTTGCTGAAGTTGTTTGTGTGATGTCTTCTTGGGTTAATAATGGCCCTTGGCTT
Source organism: Hermodice carunculata (assembly GCA_964020975.1). Lineage (NCBI taxonomy): Eukaryota > Metazoa > Annelida > Polychaeta > Eunicida > Amphinomidae > Hermodice > Hermodice carunculata. Next base: position 51,997,079 of record OZ026627.1, read on the forward strand.
GGGTCCATCCATGAATGCTGAGCACTTTCTTAGTTTCTGAGGGACTGCAGTCTGATACTGGTGGTCCTTGCTTGAGATGATGGGAGAAAAGGAATTGAAAATCTTGCCTCTGCCATGAGTAGCTGTGAAATGATTTCAAGCATTTGAAACTGTATCTATCATGTGTACAAATCATGGCACACACAACTCTCTCCAGCCAGGGTCGTAAGGGGCCAATCATAAATGTCATCATTTTCATCATTGAACAATTATTCATAGGGAGAGGGGTTTAGAATTAAATGATGACTTTTGGTCATAACTATTTTTTTATTCAATTAAAAATCCAATTCATCAGCTTTTCAATGTAAAAGTGCTTGCTTCATAACATAACTTAATATTTTCAAAATATCTACTTGTAACATCAATATTGAACATTTATGCTCTATTCCTACCTCATGACCTTGCTGATACTTGATTTAAAGGCCTTTTTACAAAGAATATTAACATAGTATTCATTTGATAACTCAAGGAAGTGCAATTGAAGCACTTTGACTTCAGTTGCAGTTGGCAATGAAAGAGTTCATAATGAAGTAATAAACAAACAAACTTACCTCACTTAACAATTAAAAAAAAATTGAGTTTTCCCTGTGTATGTTTTTTCCTGTAGTCTTGTGTTATCTGTTCTGCAATTAAAATTCTTCATTTGTTTTCTCGGATTGTTTTGCTGAAGTTGTTTATGTGATGTTTCCTTCGGTATATATTGGCCCTTGGTTTCGGTCCATCCTGGAATACTGAGCTCTTTCTTAGTTCCTGAAAACTATTCCAGGTTTTTTTTCATTATTTTGCAGATTGCTTTATGATATTCCTGAGGAATTGTAGTCTGATACTGGTGGTCCTTGCTTGAGATGATGGCAGAGGTGGAATTGGGATCCTTGCCTTTGCCATGAGGTTTCCCTTTGTGTTTTCCTGTAGTCTTGTGCTATCTGTTCTGCAATTAAAATTCTTCCTTTGTTCTGTTGGATTGCTTTGCTGAAGTTGTTTGTGTGATGTCTTCTTGGGTAAATAATGGCCCTTGGCTTGGGTCCATCCCTGAATACTGAGCACTTTCTTAGTTTCTGAGGGACTGCAGTCTGATACTGGTGGTCCTTGCTTGAGATGATGGGAGAAAAGGAATTGAAAATCTTGCCTCTGCCATGAGTAGCTGTGAAATGATTTCAAGCATTTGAAACTGTATCTATCATGGGTACAAATTATGGCACACACATCTCTCTCCAGCCAGGGTCGTAAGCGGCCAAGCATAATTGTCATCATTTTCATCATTGAACAATTATTCATGAGGAGAGGGGTTTAGAATTAAATGATGACTTTTGGTCATAACTATTTTGTTATTCAATTAAAAATCAAATTCATCAGCTTTTCAATGTAAAAGTGCTTGCTTCATAACATAACTTAATGTTGTCAAAATATCTACTTGTAACATCAATATTGAACATTTATGCTCCATTCCTACCTCATGACCATGCTGATACTTGATTTAAAGGCCTTTTTACAAAGAATATTAACATAGTATTCATTTGATAACTCAAGGAAGTGCAATTGAAGCGCTTTGACTTCAGTTGCAGTTGGCAATGAAAGAGTTCATAAAGAAGTAGTCACTAAATAATGTTACCTCACTTAACAATAAAAAAAAAATTGAGTTTTCCCTCTGATTGTTTTTTCCCCTGTAGTCTTGTGTTATCTGTACTGCAATTAAAATTCTTCCTTTGTTTTCTCGGATTGTTTTGCTGAAGTTGTTTATGTGATGTTTCATTCGGTATATATTGGCCCTTGGTTTCGGTCCATCCAGGAATACTTAGCTCTTTCTTAGTTCGTGAAAACTATTCCAAGTTTTTTTTCGTTGTTTTGCTGATTGCTTTATGAGATTCCTGAGGAACTGTAGTCTGATACTGGTGGTCCTTGCTTGAGATGATGGCAGAGGTGGAATTGGGATCCTTGCCTTTGCCATGAGGTTTCCCTTTGTGTTTTCCTGTAGTCTTGTGCTATCTGTTCTGCAATTAAAATTCTTCCTTTGTTCTCTTGGATTGCTTTGCTGAAGTTGTTTGTGTGATGTCTTCTTGGGTTAATAATGGCCCTTGGCTTGGGTCCATCCATGAATGCTGAGCACTTTCTTAGTTTCTGAGGGACTGCAGTCTGATACTGGTGGTCCTTGCTTGAGATGATGGGAGAAAAGGAATTGAAAATCTTGCCTCTGCCATGAGTAGCTGTGAAATGATTTCAAGCATTTGAAACTGTATCTATCATGTGTACAAATCATGGCACACACAACTCTCTCCAGCCAGGGTCGTAAGGGGCCAATCATAATTGTCATCATTTTCATCATTGAACAATTATTCATAGGGAGAGGGGTTTAGAATTAAATGATGACTTTTGGTCATAACTATTTTTTTATTCAATTAAAAATCCAATTCATCAGCTTTTCAATGTAAAAGTGCTTGCTTCATAACATAACTTAATATTTTCAAAATATCTACTTGTAACATCAATATTGAACATTTATGCTCTATTCCTACCTCATGACCTTGCTGATACTTGATTTAAAGGCCTTTTTACAAAGAATATTAACATAGTATTCATTTGATAACTCAAGGAAGTGCAATTGAAGCACTTTGACTTCAGTTGCAGTTGGCAATGAAAGAGTTCATAATGAAGTAATAAACAAACAAACTTACCTCACTTAACAATTAAAAAAAAATTGAGTTTTCCCTGTGTATGTTTTTTCCTGTAGTCTTGTGTTATCTGTTCTGCAATTAAAATTCTTCATTTGTTTTCTCGGATTGTTTTGCTGAAGTTGTTTATGTGATGTTTCCTTCGGTATATATTGGCCCTTGGTTTCGGTCCATCCTGGAATACTGAGCTCTTTCTTAGTTCCTGAAAACTATTCCAGGTTTTTTTTCATTATTTTGCAGATTGCTTTATGATATTCCTGAGGAATTGTAGTCTGATACTGGTGGTCCTTGCTTGAGATGATGGCAGAGGTGGAATTGGGATCCTTGCCTTTGCCATGAGGTTTCCCTTTGTGTTTTCCTGTAGTCTTGTGCTATCTGTTCTGCAATTAAAATTCTTCCTTTGTTCTGTTGGATTGCTTTGCTGAAGCTGTTTGTGTGATGTCTTCTTGGGTAAATAATGGCCCTTGGCTTGGGTCCATCCCTGAATACTGAGCACTTTCTTAGTTTCTGAGGGACTGCAGTCTGATACTGGTGGTCCTTGCTTGAGATGATGGGAGAAAAGGAATTGAAAATCTTGCCTCTGCCATGAGTAGCTGTGAAATGATTTCAAGCATTTGAAACTGTATCTATCATGGGTACAAATTATGGCACACACATCTCTCTCCAGCCAGGGTCGTAAGCGGCCAAGCATAATTGTCATCATTTTCATCATTGAACAATTATTCATGAGGAGAGGGGTTTAGAATTAAATGATGACTTTTGGTCATAACTATTTTGTTATTTAATTAAAAATCAAATTCATCAGCTTTTCAATGTAAAAGTGCTTGCTTCATAACATAACTTAATGTTGTCAAAATATCTACTTGTAACATCAATATTGAACATTTATGCTCCATTCCTACCTCATGACCATGCTGATACTTGATTTAAAGGCCTTTTTACAAAGAATATTAACATAGTATTCATTTGATAACTCAAGGAAGTGCAATTGAAGCGCTTTGACTTCAGTTGCAGTTGGCAATGAAAGAGTTCATAAAGAAGTAGTCACTAAATAATGTTACCTCACTTAACAATAAAAAAAAAATTGAGTTTTCCCTCTGATTGTTTTTTCCCCTGTAGTCTTGTGTTATCTGTACTGCAATTAAAATTCTTCCTTTGTTTTCTCGGATTGTTTTGCTGAAGTTGTTTATGTGAATTTTCCTTCGGTATATATTGGCCCTTGGTTTTGGTCCATCTAGGAATACTTAGCTCTTTCTTAGTTCGTGAAAACTATTCCAGGTTTTTTTTCGTTGTTTTGCTGATTTCTTTATGAGATTCCTGAGGAACTGTAGTCTGATACTGGTGGTCCTTGCTTGAGATGATGGCAGAGGTGGAATTGAGATCCTTGCCTTTGCCATGAGGTTTCCCTTTGTGTTTTCCTGTAGTCTTGTGCTATCTGTTCTGCAATTAAAATTCTTCCTTTGTTCTCTTGGATTGTTTTTCTGAAGTTGTTTGTGTGATGTCTTCTTGGGTATATAATGGCCCTTGGATTGGGTCCATCCATGAATACTGAGCACTTTCTTAGTTCCTGATGGATTGCAGTCTTATACTGGTGGTCCTTGCTTGAGATGATGGGAGAAAAGGAATTGAAAATCTTGCCTCTGCCATGAGTAGCTGTGAAATGATTTCAAGCATTTGAAACTTTATCTGTCATGTTTACAAACTATGGCATGCACAACTCTCTCGAGCCAGGGCCGTAAGGGACCTTCCATAATTGTCATTATTTTCATCGTTGAAGAAACATTCATGAGGAGAGGGGGTCAGAACTAAATGATAATTTTTTGGTCATAACTATTCCATGAATCAATTAAAATTGAATTTAGCAGCTTATCAGTGTAAAAGTGCTTGCTTCATAACATAACGGAATGTGGTCAAAATATCTGCTTGTAACATCAATATTTAACAGTTATGCTCCATTCCTTCCATATGTACTGTGGTTCATAATTATAATGAAAATAACATTTACAGGATGTCAGTTGGGAATATCAGTTTGAAAATGTTTAAAAAGTATTGTACAAACATTTTATATTTTACGCAAACATTATAATGATATTTAAAAACTCATAACTTCAAAGTATTTGAATATACCATTGATAAGAACTTTTCAAAATGTTATAATAATGTTATGTGCTGGTTGGCACTATGGATTTTACATTTTATATCATTTGACTGAACCTGTAAGGTGTTACCTTTGACATGTTTGCTACAAACCTGAACGTTTGACAGTTTGTTGAAAAGTCTGAAAAAAATGGAAGATTCACAATCATTGAGTCCACTCATAATATACTTTTTGTATGTTTCCATATTTAAACGAAAAAGCTAGGTGTGAAGTTTTGGCAGAGCCTCTGGGGTATAACGTGTGTGTGTCTTTGTATGAAGGTGATACACCACTCACCACCTGGATAGTTGTTTTTAAATTGCCTCACAGTGCGTCCCTGCTTGTCCAGATAGGACTTCACCAGCATGCGTAAATCTGTTTTATCCACAGGAAATCCCCAATCCACCATTTGTATTATGTGCTGAACAAAAGTGTTCTCTTCTGTCTCTGACAGCACTGTAGGGTGACAGACCTTGGCAGAGTGTTTTTCTGCAACTGTGTTTTGCAAAGTTCCACTGGAAATTTTATGTTTCTTGGCAACTGCTCACTGAGACTGCCCAGCTGCTAGTTCTTCAAGGGCATCATCTATGGTCTCCTCTGGAACAACTCAGTGCCTCCGTACATTCCCAAGTAACTTGTATTTTGGGGGCATTTTGTGTCTCTAACTGCAAATAAGCAACCCCACTTTAAGCACTAAAGCAACTAGCATGCAGGGAGGTGTGTGTTTTTTTTTGGGGGGGGGGCTATTTTTGTGCTTATTGGCAGCATGTTTTAAGGGGGGTAGTAGTAAAACGTTCAACCTCAATGTCTTGTGCACCCTTGTATTCTTTCAAAACTTTGCCAGCTTTGTACCTCTTGTGCCCTACACGTGCCCTGTGCAAAGGACCGTCACAACAGGTATATACTTGGGTAATGTGGCCAAGTATATATTGATCCTTAAGTACTCCTGCATCAGTAACTATAATTACGTCCCCTACCTTGAGGTCACAATCCTCATGTAACCACTTACTTTGGCGGATTAGAGTAGGGGCATACAAGGAAGTCCAATCCTTCCAAAATGAATCAACAATGCCTTGCACTAAAGTTAATATAGGTTTCAAAGATGGATTTGCTTTGTATCCGCCTGGGTTAATGGAGGACTAACAACCGAACAGAAGGCAATTTGGAGTCATAAAACTGATTCCTGAATCATTCCCTGGCATAACACCTAGTGGTCTCTGGTTGAGTAAGTCCGCTGTTTGTGTAAACACGGTTAAGATCTCAGTCAGAGACAATGGCTGATCTCTTATGCTTAGATCAAGTACTTTCTTTGCAGACTTAACCAATGCCTCCACAGCTCCCTGGTACCATGGGCTGTCCGCTGGCCCAAATATCCACTTTAGACCATTCTCTGCACCTACTTGTAACAACATGTCCTTGTCAATAGCTGCCCATGCTTTCCTAAGCTCCTCAATCGCACTTACCAGCTGAGAACCAGGATCTTAAGTAAATCACTGTAGGCCAACCCCTCATTGCTACAATACCAGAAACCTTCATTTGCATATTCACAAGACAATTTTGCCATAAATAATTTAATATGAATCACAACCACATAAATATTGACTAATTAATGTTTCATCCATATTTTCAGGACATCTACTGAAGCTATAAACAGGAAACTGTACAATTAATTTGAACTTAGTTCATAATATACTGAACCCCAATGAAAAGTATCCACATAAAAAAATTAACACATTAATTTTGTAAGTTACTAAGTACTGTGTGTACATATATGCATGGTTTGGAGCCTACATCAGGGTCATTCAGGACAACTTTTTAACTTTTGCTGGGTTGTTACATAATGCATGTGACTTTTGTGCACCGAATATGGCTTCTGACCACCACTCCTATTGGATGGCTAAAATGACCTGATGTTTTCAGTGGGTTTAAAAAGGGATGTTCAGCCAAGAAAAAAGCCAGTGGTCTCAGGTGTGTTGAGGCGATCATGCCGCGTCTGAGCCAAGGTCAAATACACCATGCTTTGGGGCTTGCAGAGGGTGGAGTCCCAATCACTCAAATCGCACAAAGAATGGGGTGTACTCGGCGCACCATCCAACGACTAATTGAACGGCAACAAGAAACTGGATCCGTAGATGATCGGCCTAGGCCTGGCCGAGAAAGACTGACAACACCTGGCCAAGACCGTCACATCCGGCTGATGCACCTGCGAGACCGTTTCCGTACAGCAGCCCAAACAGCCCGTGAGACTCAAGGGGTGAATCACCGTCCTGTCAGTAGTTCTACTGTGGAGAGGCGACTGAGGAGCAGTGGCCTAACAGCCAGAAGACCTTACAGGGGTAACCTGCTGACCCAACCCAGAAGAGAAAGACGACTGCAGTGGTGTAGAGCACACTCCAGGTGGACTCGCCAGCAGTGGAATACCGTCCTTTTTACTGACGAGTCCCGTTTTTGTGTCAGCAGAGCAGATGGCAGAGAACGTGTGTGGCGCCGGACTGGGGAGAGATATGCAGATGCCTGTGTCCGTCAGGCAGATCGATGGGGTGGACCCTCTGTCATGGTGTGGGCAGGCATCAGCAACCGCTACCGGACACCCCTAGTGGTCATTCAAGGGATCCTCAATGCTAGGCGGTACATTGATGAGGTGCTGGAGCCGCACATGGTCCCATTTATGGAGCAGCATCAAGATCTGGCGATCTTTCAGCAGGACAATGCACGTGCACACTCTGCAAGATTAACAATGAACTTTCTCAATGAGAACAACATCAATGTCATGGAATGGCGAGCGTTCTCACCCGATCTGAGCCCTATTGAACATTTGTGGGATCAGTTAGGCCAAGGTATTCAACGGAGGACACCTAGGCCTACTACCCGAAACCAGCTGATCCAAGCTCTGCAGGAAGAATGGAATAATGTTCCCCAACACAGAATTCAAACCCTGGTCAGCAGTATGCGCCGCAGATGTATAGCATGTGTTGATGCTCGAGGTGGCCACATCCCATATTGAACAGAAAAATTTGTGTGACTTTCAATTAGGGCAGTTAATGACATTTTTTGCCTGTAAGTGACGTTAATGTCGGTAGAGCGTGACATTATTTTTACGCCAGAAAAGTGAATGCTTTGTTAAGTTCTAAGCACGTCTAGGTATGAAATGTTTCAAGTATAAACAATAAAATACTTCAAAATTGGCATGTGGATACTTTTCATTGGGGTTCAGTATATATTATCTTAGAATGCTTATGATGTAACTAAAAAACCTTGATATGCATCTAGCCACGTTTTTATCATTTATCATATCAGCACCATAGAGGCCTGTATTTTCCCCAATTTAACACCTGCACGTTTCGCTCATTTCCATCGATGGCATTGGGCTTATATTTGCTTGTCCGGCCACCCAAAGTTACGAGATGACGGCCCTTTTCATATATATATTTATGTACTCAATAGTTTTTTTCAGGTCCTTACAGCTTCCCTTTCACAGCATTCTTCCTGAGAAAATGAACTTGCCAATACATGAAAGTTATGAACAACAAAAATCTTTCTCTCTTAAAAATGTACATTTATATATTTGTAACAGAAACGAGTAATGTTAATTTTGCACTGCCAGCACAAGGCCTGGACAAACAGAATGCAAGATTCTGCATTTCTGCTTCAATATATTATCACTCAGCGTAGAAAGACAAAGTTAGAAAAGATGCCCACTTGTTGCAGTTTTTCTAGCAATTGGTTCGTTCACAATTAGGCCCCACAACATGCTGGAAGCAAAAAACACTTCCATTAAAGCGATAAACCATACATGGTTCTATTTGTCAAACTTTCCTACCTTGGATTTTTATTTCTTCGCCAGTCGTTTTTCGGTGTGGCTGCGTCTTCTTGACACAGATCTTGTGGATGCTGCCCTGCCCCCAGCAAGTACGTCGTGCACACTGGTCTTATGGTGTGAGAAGATTGTTGGGACCGTGTCTGCTTTTAGCCAGGGAAATCTGCACATAGGTGCACCAGTTAGCTTCAGTTGCATGTCCTCAACAAAAATGGTAAGAACACAATTTCAAAAACTTGCCAGGCCTAAAATCTTCCTGGCCATGTTGTGAAGCCATCTGCACAGGAGTTGTGAGTCTGTGGGGAAGGAGTACATTTAGACCCCTTCCTTCTTGTACCTTCCTGCTGTGGCATTTTGACATCCCACCCTTGAACAGTAGGGTATTCTCAGTTTTCAACTTTCTCCAGCTCGAAATACGCGCCGCAGAAACCTTTTGAGTCGCTTGACTGCTTCCTCAAACAATCAAACAATGACAATCCATATGACCACTTTGTGTTTTATCAGCCAAGTGTAGCCTTTTTCACATCATCGGATTGGTAATGCGCATGCACGTAATACACTAACTTTTAAAGTTGAGATAAATTATAAAGGATACACTTAGAGTATTGTCACTTATTATCTGCAGTAGGGTGGTCATCATATATGTACAAATATATCAAGGAATGCTTCATATTCATTTTTGCCAGCAGTAAATTCTCAGGTTTTCGTTGGCTTAATTTATCAGCACCACAGTTTAATTTTATTTCTTATCCATCAATGAATCACACATTTAGCTCGATCTCAGATTTTTTCATTCTTTTGCTGTCAACTAAAGACTACCAAATTAAGGAAAGTACATAATGTGTTGAAACGGCCGGAAAAACTGTTTTTGCAGTGAAATGTTTACTTGCAACAGACAAACCACTCTACTTTCTTGAATACACAAGTAGCAGATAGTTTAATACCAATGCCTTAAATTAATATCCTGACTTGATCACTTTTGCCCTAAATTGAAACAGCATTTACCAGTTTCTTGTGGAATTCAGATTTCCTTTGAATCTTGGAGCACAGTTCATGAAGCACCGCCTCTGTGTTTATTGGAGCTGGTAGCACATCATCCATGCAATCCTCCTCACCTGTCCTGATGCCTCTTGTGGATAATCCACGAAGAATTGAAAGTTGCTCCTCTTGGTTTTTGATGAAGTTAGGTCATATTGAAGATTTCATTTGAATACATGTTTTGAGCCCAATGTTGAGCTAACAAGTTTTCATTCGTCATGTGCCTTAAAGTTCTGTTGAACACCAAGCCTTTGAGTTATGGCCTTAGAACCACGTGAAAAATGTCATTTTGATGTATTCTTCTATTTAGCAATATATTAAACATAATGAATAAAATTTTATGAACATCATTTAAATTATTAGTCTTGAATGTGATTTTTACTTATATGTTTTAGTAATTGATATTTGTTCTAAAATTGTTTTGAATAGCACTTCCCTTTCAACTTGATTTTAATATTTTCATGAATGGTCTTATCTGGACGGACGACTTGTTCTGTATTATCACTTTGGTTAGATGGTCCTGTGACTGGTTCTGTATTATTACCTTGGTTAGACACTCCTGCAGTTGGCTGCATGTGTAATTTCCTGTGCTTATCCATTTCCTAGAAAGACTTGTTTAAATACACTACAATGATGTGTGTCTGACTATGTATGTTTATTCATGTCACTTTGAATTGTCTCCTATAGAAAAGAGCTTTCCACAATCATGACACTCTTCATCCATTGTTGTTTGATTGCAATTTAAAATATTTAACAAAACAAAGTAACCAGAATATTCAATGCTAATTGTGCTTTTGATTTGTGGTATCTTCCTGTCAATTCAGGACAACATTTAAACAAGCTTTCCAACTTCTGTTTCTTTGAGTGAAACTCCTCAATTGGTCCAAGATGTATTTCAGTTTAGCTGTGCCCCCCCCCAAACAAAATAATAATAATAATAATAATGATAATAATAATAATAATAATAATAATAATAATAATAATAATAATAATAATAATAATAATTTGGGTTTGACATGGCCTGTTTAAAGTCATCCACACTCAACCCCATTGCATCAGTGCATGCATGCTGCCAAATATTGATTCTGACTTCTGATTCAATTATGGTAAAGTACACTGTTTCTTAAACCCTGGGCCTCTCATCTTGTGATCCAAGAAAATTGTATCATTAACTGAAATAAATGGAAATTTATCATCTGCAGTGGGAAACGGCTTGCACCCGCATTTTTTTTTGTTTTTTTGTTTTTGTTTTTCAGGTAATGCCACACCTTTTCCAGTAACATCAACAGCATTTGTTGTGGCTAAAGCAACACCTTTTCTACTGACACCAGCAACATCTGTCATCATCATCATCATCATCATCATCATCATCATCATCATCATCTGCAATCTGTCATAAAATTTGCCTCATAACTCTCTTATTATGCCCCACTCCAACCAGAGGACGGGCATATTAAAATTGCTTTTTCTGTCAGAGCATCTGTCCTTTTGGCATTCCTATCCGGGCTATAATTTGGTTGTCCTTGAATTGAGATTCATGAAACTATCAGACAGGTGCATCTGGACATAAGGGTTTGTCATGTACTAAAGTATGTCACTAGCTCATGTATCTGGGTCACAGTGATATATTCTTGTAAAATCGTGTCTGGACTATTATTCCTTTACTATTAAACTTAGTTTCATGAAACCTCACACACATAAATGTTGACCTGAAGGTGTCTCATGAAACAAAAGTAGGTCACTAGGTCCGGTGTCTGGGTTAAGATGATACAATCAAATATTTACATTAGGAGTTTGTTAGCATTGAAAAATCATCTGGTCTGCCTCCTGTCAGTGGCAGCCAGTGATGAGCTGAGGCAACAGTTTGACCCCATGTGACATACAAGTCAACGTGAACATGGCACCATGGACGTGATGCTGAGTGATGGCGGCTATTCTGACGATAGAAGAAACGAACTTGAAAAAGTTGTAAAATTCATTGCAGAGGCCATAAGTTGCCCTTCTGTTTCAAAAAATGTATACTTTGTGGGATATTGTGTGAATAGTTTATGTTTCATTTGGCCCTTTGTAGACATTACCACTAAGGGTAACTTATCCTTAAAGCATGTCAGCATACACGTATCCATCAAGTCCATTCCTTATAGTGGGAGTCTGTTGTTTTGATATTTTTTTAAGCTTCAAAACCAAATTTTGAAAGTTTTCCATATCAATATAGTTATAAACATTGAAACAGATGGCTTGATATTATTCAGAATTATTATAAATTAAACTACAGGTCATACGTACCTTCACATGTCATAGACGTGGAACTTTCTGTTTGATCTTGAACTGTCGAATGCCCAGATTTTGGGCCTGACAAGGCTGAAGAATAGGTATTTTAGATTTCGTCTTTGGGGTGTTCCTGTTTCAGCATCAAGACCCATTCCTTGCATAATGTTGTCTCTAAATGCATCTGATCTCTTAGCTTTAGGACTAATGTTAGAGGTGCTTACAGTTCTGTGAGTCTCATGTTTACTTCCTGATCAACGACTGGCACTAGTGGGAAACGACCTTGTATGGGCCTCTGCATGGTATGATTGGTGTAGCTTTTTTACAACCACTTCATACGATGAAAGCAATGCATTTCTTTTCTTCAGAAGTGTCACAACCTTATTATGGCAGCTTTGACAAACACATGTTGCAAAATGCTCAAGTATGTCAACATGAAACATGTTTTCCAAATTCACACATGCTTCCCTTTTGGAAGAAACCGCACGGTAAAGTCTTAAGCGATTGTCTGGTATCGTAATCTTCAGTCCACATATTATGCATATTTGCTTAGCAGAAGGTGTTAACACAAGTCTTTTAACTACTTTTTTGGCGTAATACCTTCCATGATAGTCGAGAATCTATTTTGTCATTCAAAACATTTTCCAATCGATGGCCAGCCGGTTGCCATCACAACTCGCGTCATGTGACTGTCCCGTCAATCAGGACAAAACATGACCCCTTTACATCTTATCAAGTAAAGCCTGCAGCTGAACCACATAATTTCAGCTCTATGGCCCATAAATATACAACTGTACAAACACCAAACAAAGTAAACTATATACAAAATGGGGATCAAATCAAATCAAATCAAATCACTAACTCGTATAGTTATCAGCGCATTTGAATTGGACCCAGTGAGGATCTGTTGGTTTATTCCTAATAAGAACTTCACAAATCACTCAAAAAAGACCAAATAAACATAGCTAAATATATATAAATGATCATGCGCAGTGAGGGAATTATCACACCCTCACACACTTTCCTGCTTTCTTTTGCTGGTCCCACAACAAAAGCAACAAACAGCAGTGTTCTCTGCAGGTTTTGAAAAGGGCAGGGAGATGTCCAGCTAAAAGGGCACTGTTGGGGGGGGGTCTGGGGGGCACCCCCCAGCGGGGGACTAGAGGGCCGCACCCCTAGTGGGGGGTCTAGGGGGGCGAAGCCCCCCAGAAGCTTTAGCTTTTCTAGTGATTTTAATCCTGAAAATTGGCTTTCAATAGCAAACTGCACTAACTTTTGAATCCTGAAAACTAACTTGCATGTATACTGCCTGAACTTAATGTCTCTAACTGCATTGTATAGTTTAAGGAGCATGTTTCATGTACATTTCAGCTTAACTATCAAATTAAAATTTGCTTAAAACTGCATGCTGAGTAAATTGCATATCTTAAGTGAATGCTACATGTATTGTTTATTACTAATGCTAAATGATGTTTATTTTACCCTTTCTTCCGAATTTCTGTTGCACATATACCAAGGGTTTCCCCTGCTGATGAGTGCTGTTGGCACCACTGGATCATATATGAAACTAATACAAACTGGTTAAGGTAGTACTTGAACTTGGTTGATATAGTGAATAATCCAGTGGGTCCTGGACCATTGGTGTGCCCCTAACAATTAATCATACTTATCTATGGATCTTAAGTAACAGGACCGAAACTTACTGTCATGTGTAATGTACCCCCCGTTTTGCCAATATTCGACTCAGAGAATGAATACTTTTTCCATCACACAATTTTATGTTTTCCTTAAACATGCAAGAAAATTGCTAACTTGTTTCAAAGAAAAATAAACAAATAACATGACAGTAAGTCCAGGGTGATAGCAGTGGTTCAAATATATTTTATATATCAACAAAATAAAGAGTAATACACATTGTAAGCACTTTATTAATGTGAAATGTAAAAGAAGGGATCATTACACAAAATCTACTTGTATATACTCTGAAATTCCTTAAGTTCTGCATGAATTAAAATATTACAACCAGGAATGTTGTCAGTTTTGTGAATAAAATTTTGTATCTATTAATGTTCTGTCATGTGTATGCACCTGTATTTCTCATCACTTCCTTATCACTGGATAAAAAAAAAGTTATATGAAATACGATTTAAAATTGACAAGTGGAATTACAATACTGCATTCATTCAAATAAATGCACAGTGCCCATGGCAAACAGGTAACTGACTAGAGTTGAAACTGAAAATAGACATGTATTAATAAACACACAAATGGGGATGTGCTCTTATTGGAATGAATATGTTTACTATAGTGAGTAAAGTTAAACACTAGATTCTTGTACATGCATATACAGGGATGAGAACAGCGTCTGATGACAAAGTCTGGGAGGGGGAGGGTACGGGAGGGGGGTGTCCCCCCTCCCCTAGGGTGGAAAATTTTCAATTTTAAGATGTAAAATAAAGCATTTTCCTGCATTTTGAACACTTAAAAATGCTTTATTGAGCCAATTTTATTCTATTGAAATCTTACATTGCACTCTGCAATTATACACATTTTTGTGAATCAGAATTGTTCATATTGTCTGTATGATTGTCAGAAATTTCCTGCATTTTGGACATACACAAATGCTCTCTTGAGCCAATTTTATTCTACTGAAATCTTACATTGCACACTGCAATTACACTTGCATTTTTGTGCATCAGAATTGTTCATATTAATGTCTGTATGATTGTCACATTTTTCACTCATTAGACATGCAATACTGTCACATTTTTTTCTCATTGGGCATGCAATACTCCTTTTATGTATGAACTGTTCAAATCAGTTCATAGTGAAGAAAGTCATGATTGTCACATTTTTCACTCATTGGGCATGCAATACTCCTTTTATTGTATGAACTGTTCAAATGAGTTCATAGTGAAGAAAGTCATGATTGTTACATTTTTCACTCCCTGGGCATGCAATACTCTTTATGTATGAACTGTTCAAATCAGTTCCTAGTGATTGAAGAAAGTCTGACAAGCAAACTGCACATTTAATCTGTAGTTTTTTATAGTTTCCTTTTTTTGCTGTTTTTCAGCACCATAGCCTCCAGTGCCCCTTTTTGTGATTTTTTCCTCTGTTTAGCCAGGAACTCATCCCTCTTATGTTTGGCTCTCCGTTCCTCCTCAAGTTTAGCCTGCTGTTTACTGAGGGGTTTGCTAGCTGACAGTTTGTACAAATCCTGTCTCTGCTGTTTTTTCTGCAAGTTATTGTGCTTTTGTGGCTTGTATTTAGCCCCAGCTGAACGCATAGTAAGACACAGACCTTTGTTCACTTTTGAGAACTGAACATCCTCTCTCTTAAGGTACTGAATAGCAGACAGGCCTCTAGAACGCAATCCATACTTTACATATTGGGTGGCAGTGTAGGTTTCCACATTTGGCCTGTTTCTCTTTGGGTCAATTATATTGTTCATCAGACTGAAGGAGGATTTAACCTCTGGCCCATGGAACACACTTAATCCAGCCACCACAACCTTGGTTATGGCTGGATAGTTCCCACATGTAAATACTTTAGACCACCATGTCACAGGGTCTGTCTCTGCAGTATAGACAGGAAAGCTGCAGTCAACCTGGAATTTAGACAGCTCCAAAGAGAAATTTTGTTTCTCCTCCTCACTCAAAAAATGGCCAAGTCCAAGGTCTTTCACAAGTGCCTTGATCCCTTTAGCTGCCCTTGAGTGGCTTCTCACCAGAGGATCTATACATGATAGAGCTTGCAGGACTGGGCTATCCAGAGGCAGTTTCTGCTGCATATACTGAGCACATTTACAATATGCATCCTTTACCTGCTCTTGGAATTCCTTCACACCTGTGTCATGTTTATGACTTTCATGAATCATCACCTCATTCTCCCCTCCTACAAACATGTCCTTCTTACTGAGAAGGACACTGTTATCACTTTCTAGAGACATAGCCTTGAGTTGAGCTGGTGTTTTCCCCATTATATCTTCTGACTTAACAAACAAGGCCAAAAACTGTGTGAAGACCTGGAGTTTTCTATCATGGAGCTGGTGTACAAGTGTGTTAGCTCCTTGGAAGACCATCACGTAACTCTTCAAAATTGGCAAAACTGCAATGTAGAGGTTGAGGATCAGCATTGTTTGCATCTTTTTGTAGAACAACTTGTCCATGATTCGTTGTTTCCTTTTCTTTCCATCCTCTGTCATTTTTTTGGTGGCAAGTTGAGCATGAATTTCTGCGATTCTGGCAATAGCTTCTTTGCTGCATTCTTTCGTGATTGAATCCACAATCTCCTTGTACACGTGTTTCATATCAGATGACAGGAAGCCATAATACAGGACAATGTAGACATTCAACAGCCTCTTTGTACCTAAAGCTACATCATACACGGACAGCCAGCGATGAGGGATGTAATTGTCAGGAAGGGTGAATTTGGTATTAAGAAATTCACATAGTTCTGCCAAGTTTTCTTTGATGTCAGTTGACCACTTAATGTCATTATACAGATCAGTGAACAAACACTCTAGGTGTAAGTTGAATGGTTTGCAGAATACTTTAGCACAGGTGTGCAAATGGTGACAAGAGTCCCCATCTATGTCCAGCAAGTAAGGGTTTTTACCCTGTCTTATTCTTGTCTCTAAGCCTGCTTTTCTTCCCCGCATCACATTGCACGAATCAAAGAGAACAGATACTAGATTGGCCCATGGAATTTCATTCTTGGTGAACATTGCTACCAGAGCATCAAATATTGACTTGGAATCCATCCTAACAAGCTCTATGGATGAAAGGTACTCCACAACAACTGCACATGCTTCTGGCTTGTAGTAACTCACCAACACAGCTGCAATAATAAATTAAAGGAAACTCTATATTCACGACAATATTATATAATAAATGCAAAATGTTCTTAAAAGTAACTAAACATATACTTCATGATCTGTGACTTCTTATTGTGTACCTTTGAAAACAAACACAGCCTCACATCTAATTTATGGTATTATTTTGCAAATTTGTAAGTTTATTGTGGTTGTTATTGTTTTGTTATCATTCTAATTGTTACTGTCACAACATATTGTGTATGTATTATGGAACCTACCAAAAATGTGTTTGTTGTTACTGCTGGTGCTCTCATCCATGTTCAAGGAAAATGGATATTTGCGGATGTTCATCAAGGTTTCATTGTGGAAATACTGTCCAATCTCATACTGAAGTTTGTAGGAAGCTGTCCAATGACTCAACCTCACTTCCCCAAGTGCTTTCTTGTCTGCTGCTAGGGTCTGAGTGAGCTCTACAAGGTCTGGAGTAATGTCCATGGGCAGACTGTGCTCTGCCACAAATCCAAGTATCATCGCCTGAAAATAAAAATTATACCTCAATAATTATTGACATTTAATTTTTAAAAAAATTGCTTATATGTCACTCACAGACACACACACATATATAGCTTGAAGAGGCACCAATCCATTTGTCAACAATGTTTAATAAAAGATTGAATATTTCAGATAAGTCAATGCTAATGGTGCCTTTACCAGAAAATTGTTTACCCTCACAGAAAATGTACTTGTCCATGGCAGAGGCCACATATATTAATACAAGTAAATTCACATTTGTATTACACTGTCACATTTTTTTATGTCAAGTTATAACCATCAATAACCAAAGATAACTGTTTATTGTTAATGTTATTTAAGTATTCACTTTAATAAAAAAATGTTATTCTTTTTAGCTTTTATTTACTCTTGACCCTTTTAAGTTCAGAACTATAGCCACATTATCATGATTATTACACCAGTACATGACCACCATGTTACAGCTGTGTTAACCACCACCACCAATCACCACTGCTATCAAGCACCTGTCACCAGCAAAAGCATCTAACTTTTCTCTCTCTCTCTCTCTCTCTCTCTCTCTCTCTCTCTCTCTCTCTCTCTCTCTCTCTCTCTCTCTCTCTCTCTATCTATCTCTCTCTATAGTATTAATGTCACTCATACATCAACTCTATGCTGCCACCACCCCAGTCTACATGGTGTAGTAGTGTCTGGATACTGGTCCCAGGTTGTGTTTACCTGTAAAGCTGCATATAATTTGACATACCTTTGGGTCTCGTATTAAATTAGGCTGTTGTCAGAAAATTAAAAGTCATTTTGATGCATGAATATTATTATTATTAACTGATTTACAAATTGTACAATAGTACCATGAAATTATCATATGATTCTTGATACAAGCTGAAGAATCAAATGAATATATTTTTCAAGTTATAAAAGTTACTATTTCTTATCTACGGTTATAATTATCAGCCTTCAATGTAAAAGAATCATATGATATAAAGAGTAATCGGCATACAAAGCCCTATATTATCGCCCGTTTGTTTTGTTTTTTTGTATTTTTTTTCCACCATCTAGAACAACTAAAAACTTGACAATTTTGTACGGTAACTAATGGGACACGTACCTCTGCTGTGGAGATCCGATCTGACATTAAAGCGGGCAAGGGAGTGACTGGCCGTGTATCTTGGGTTTCAACTCCATGTGACGATATTCCAGGCTGGACGCTCACAGAAGACGATTTTGTGCTGAAATGTTGCAACAGCGTATGTGTGTTTCGGAAGGCTTGGACACACTTTATGTGTTTCTTGGTGACTGCATGGCTCTTCAAGGCAGCACTCCCTCTCTCACTGTATTTGACCGTCTGATTGCTGCAGAACTTGCACACGACCACGCCGGCCTCGTCAACCTTGGCGAAAAAGTCGTCAAACTTGAAGTGGATTTCTTCCCGTTTATCCTTCCCTGTATCCAATTCTAATGTCACTACTTTATCTAACCAGGTCCATGAAAATTTCTCCTTGCATGCTTCGTCCAGTTTCCGTACATATTTTCCGTCCCGATCATTTAGTCTTTCCAACACTCGCATCTTTCTTTCTTTTGTCTTCTATCCGTTTTGCCGCCATATATTCCACTTCACACGATAATCTCGCAGACCGCAGATTTTCCGCACGTTGCTTAGACGATCAGTGAGGTATTTACAGGCCACATGAGTCCATTGTATAATGGTACCTTGAGTTAAGAGGCCGGGCACTCGCTAGCGCGCAAAAATATGGAATATCATCTTGGCATTTTGGGCTTCTAGCGCGGACTTTTTGAAGCGTTCTCCCCGTCAAACTCCTACCCTTACCCCCTCACATACCCATTATATTTTTCTCCTCGGATTTGCAATGATATAAAAAATGGCCAGAGGGAAGTTTAAAAAAGCAGGAAACCGCCGATCGGCGGGAAATTCTCATCCCTGCATATAATAAAAAAAAAAGAGACTAAACTGCCCTTCATATGGAAGAACAACCTACTTGTACATGACTGATGATAAAGGAATCACCAGCAAAAACCCAATCAAAGAGGCTAGCACCTACAGTACTACATTTACAAAATTAGTACTTAAAAATGATAATGAGCAAACTAAAAGTTCAAAAAAGGCATCAAATCTGACTGTACTTCAGTCCAAAGAAGAGTATTCTCCATGCTCCAGTTTCCAGCACCATTACATACCTGTAAAGTTTGAGATACATGTAAGTTGAACATAGTCAGCACCACAAAAGACATGAAGAATGTCTCTGGCACCCGAGATCATCTAAGTTTCATACACCAAGAGCACCACTTTGAGGAGATGCATGTTGCATCAGCTGGTTGTGTTCACTATAGTGAGCAATTAGCCATGCACAAATGCCTTGGCACTAGCCTGTACGTCCAAAAACTGACTGTTCAGTTTAATCCGCAACAGTCTGTCTAGGGTGATGCTATCCAGTCGAGCACGGTGGTCAGTTGCAACCAGTTTCATGTGGGAAAACAACCGTTCTACCTCTGCTGTACTCACAGCAAGTGTTGCTGCAACAAAGTACAACTTTGCCAAGTTTGGGTAAGCTACCTCCATGCTTTTGCTGGTGTAGAAAAGTTTACACAGTCCACTAAGAGATGTATCTGTGAGGTCATCCATGTCAACCAGATCTTTAAAACGACTCCATTCAGCCATCAGCGTATCTTCTTCAAGCTGAAAGTGTCCTGCCAAGATGGCCATCTCATCCAAGCCATGGAGTATTGCATCAGACTCTACACAAGTAAAATCCAGTGCAGCCAGTGCCTGGATCACATCTGGCTGTTCCAATCTTCCATCCACATTTCTCAGCAGGGCAGTGATAAACTTCTGTAGAACATGTGCTTGGAAGTTTGCATCATCCTCTTCGCTGTATGTCAACCCCACACTTTCAGCAACACGGTGCCTGGTAGAGTAGTGAGAGCCATTTCCAGATGACAACCCATTCAACAAAATCTTGGTTTCCTTCCATTTCTTGGCAACAACTGTCAGGTCCAACTGAAACATAATCATATGACAAGAGATATAAACAGGACCCAGTATCAGGTACACAAAAAACAAATGTTGGCCAGCTACTGTCTAGTCCAGCTGAAATATAACTTACAAGTATTTCATTGACATTACAAGTCATGCAAAATAAACACCCTTGGCATAACATACAAGTATGAAATTCTAAATAAAAAGCAGACTGCTAGGTTACCTGCAAAAGAACTTTTATCATATAAACCAGATAATTGATCAAACCAGGAGAAGGGAATGAAAACCCATACGTGTATTTATCAAAATCAATGACTATGTTTAATTTACATGTTCAAAACAACACTGTTTATGGATCCCCCGTCATCACTCTCCTAAATTAACCCTTTATGTCTCGGTACAACTTGAATCACAATGTGATGGTAGATGCTTCACTAAACTAGATTTTGCCTTTTGCAACTTGAACCCTTTTATATCAGTACCTAGGCTGACATGGAAAATTGCCAAAGAAATGAATCAAAACTTACCACTCTGGTTTGAAAAGTCTTCGACAGCTCACTTAGCAGTGGGAGGACATCTGCAAGCATCAGTATTGTTTGCAAACTCCTGTATGACTTCAGTTTCCTCAGAATCCCTTTCGCCTTGGCTCTCTCTGTGTTGTCAGTCCCTGAGGCTGTTTCTCCAGTGGCAGTGTTCGCCAGGTCTGTAATCAGTGGCTGATAGCGCAACCTCAAGCTGTTGATTGCGCTATTGTATGAAAGCCAGCGAAAGTGTTTCGCCTGCTTAACTACAAGTGGTGTTTTGCCAAACACCTCTTGAATGACTCTGAGTCTTTCAGTGCGGCTGGGACTGTAATGGTAGAACTTGAAAAGTTCATCAAGAGCTTGTTCCAAGTCATGTAATCCTTTCACATCAGCAAATGATTGTTTTGCTGCCAGCGCTAGCCTATGGTTCGTACAATGTATTGTCACAAGTTCAGGATTGCACTGCTTTAGTAGTGCGCCGACACCAGCCTTTTTCCCAGTCATTACGCTGGCACCATCTGTACTCAGTGACGCCATGTTTTTCAACGAGAGTTCATTTTCTGATGCGTACTTCTGCAAGCTGCTCACAATGGTAGGAGCTTTGCCATCAGTTAGTTTATTGTTGCACAGAAACATCATCTCTGCTTTGCCATCTGGACTCAAGTACTTCACCGCAGCTCCGAGGTGTTTCGTCACGGCATGAATGCAGGTCCCTTCATCTAAACATAAACCAAAGACTGGACTTTCCTTGATTTGTTTTAGTGATTCTTGTTCGATCTGGCTAGACATTGCCTTCAGGTGTTTTTGAACACTCTCTTGGCCAGTATATGTTTTGTTTTTACCTTTTCTCACTGCAGCCAGCTTCTCCTGATCAATACTTAGGACGAGATTCACAAGCTCTGGGAAGAGAGTACTGTGTGGCAGATTGTGCTTAGCAATGAATGCCATAATCTTGTGCATCTCTGCAATACCAGCTGTTGTCTCCTCCTCTTGTTTCTCTAGGCATTCTCTAATATTGCTTGCATTTTCTAAACTCAGAGCTGTCATATATTGTGTCCCTTTCAAATGTTCCCTGATTTTATCCTCTCTGATGTATGTAACAGACTCAAATGACCACATCCTTGAGCCACCACTTCCAACAGTTTCGTGCTTCCTGCAAAGTTTGCAATGTAAACAATATTTGATCTCCCCATCTACTTCCTCTGAAGTACACACAATATCTGGGTATTTGTGTTTCCACTGTTCATTGTACCCAGTCTTGTGTCCAGAATTTTTCTTTTGTCTTTTACTGGGTGGTGGGCAAATATTTTCCTTCCTGGTGGTATCAATGTCAATCTGATCTATGCTAATGTCATTTGCTGAAATGTCAGATATGTCTGAAGATGTGTCTGGTGTGTCTGCGATGGGTCTGGACCAGTGCCACGGATGCCAAACTCTTGCATGTCTGTACACCTGAAAACCAAAATTACCTATATAATTTCATGCAATGATTGGTTATGATATGGTTAATCTGTGACGTTTCAGGGTCATTCTCCAATAACGCAGTGTACATGTTATGTAGATGACCATTACATAAAATTGAAAAGTACATTTAATATTATTAAAGAAATAAATAAAACTTAGAGGGAGCTGTTTTTCAAGCAGTATTTGGTCACTCAGTAATGCATTATGCAGCATAGAATAAAGAATTGGTGAAATTCAGGATTTTTTTCTTAAACAAACTGTTATGGTAATGTCATCAGTGGATTGAAAGAATGAGCCCGAGATGAATGTAATGACAAAGGCAACAATGATCCCGAGTGAGTGACCTTGATATTGAGTCTTCATTGTCTGTGCTCGATGCAGCCTGCATGCTAGAAACTTTAACTTAAATCAAATGCAAGTTTCAGGATCCTGACTTGACTCATTCTTATTTGTTTATTAATACTGCATGTAATAAACTCAAAGAGAATCAACCATGGTGACCTTGGAATATGGTAGGGGTGAGAATGATCTTAATAACAGGGATGCAACTGGTATTCCTGAAAAAAATATACAATAACCCAGAGATGCCAGTGACTTTGAAAAAAAATTTTAAAAAGCATATACACCAGTGCCTTGGGTTTATCATCAGATTTTAGCTGCTTGGTCCAAATGGAGATGATTTTATTTTCTCACACTTGGAATAAGAAAACCTGAAATTCAGGCAAGCACCAAACACCAGCATCTCTGATTTACTGATTTTACTCCTGTTATAATGCTTTCATGCAAAATTCACAATCATTTGACATCTGAAATTTAAAAAAAAAAAAAAATTGAATTCAGGAAAAACCTTCAAGATGTACATCCCTTCCTGTTCAAAACACCTCTGAAATTCAGATAACCAACAACAGATCTGTCACCTGTTTACCCTGAAATGGGACATTTCAGTAGTCAATATTCTGAACAAATAGCCACAAGCACCATGTCACTTGGAGAATTTCAAAATAAATGTACTTAATCTAGAGAAGGCTGACCCCTACCCACTAACAAGTGACATGCCTGAATAGGTTATGTCAAACACAAACTTTGTGTTTGGTATTCCTTATTCAGGCATGTCATTTAAAGTCTTTTAACACTTACAGTTAATATCCCATGTTGAATATCAAACATTAAACTTTTTTTTTTTGGACATCAATATAAATTACCACTTGTCCTAAAAATAATGCCAAAAATACCTGAATCAAAAACTTTTAAAATTCTTTCAAAACACACCACAGGTCTGGTCACTGGCCATCAGTCATTTCTTTGTTGAACAAAAAATTTGACAAATGAATTGAATAAGTCAAATTTTTCTGAAGTTCTTGTTTTCTCTGTAAATTCTCAGCCCTGTTAGGTTCATGCATGGTCATTCTTCAATTCAAACTTAATGTAGACACTAGCAGAAGGGTGATGATCAACTGTCAATCCTCCATGGATTTTTCAAAATCACAAAAAATCTCCCCATTTTGAGTTCTAGATTAGAATGTTGACAGTTATGTTAAGGAAAAGATAAATGAAGAAAAAAATCCCCTCAACTTGGCACTGATAAAAAATAAATTATAAATGACCATTATATAAAATTATGCATACTCTATCTCAAAAATGGACAAATCAAAATCATGAAATGAAATAAAATTAGTTTGTGTAAGTATTTATAATTAATACAGTGACTGCTTATGTGTGTTATATGGTGTCTTTACATAGAGGCCTCAAATCCAGTACCTCTATAGTTCCACCGCAAGGTTTCCCTATATAAACAACCAGGCAAGAATGTGCACCACTCCAGAGTCCACTGACAACAAAAAGTAAATCCAGACTGCAATATTATTCCAAGAAAGTTTTTTTTTTTTTTTTTTGACTGAGTTTTGCACACTCTTCTAGGTTTCACACACAAACAATTTGCTGTGACTGATCATTGTAATTGATGAATTCAAAAATGTTTTCTTCGTTTAGTCAATTCATTCACGAAAAATGGAACAATTTGAGTTGTAAATACTCGTGTCTGTTCCAACTTCTAGTATTCGACTTCGAGTTCCAAGAATCATGACCAGAATAATTTATACGGAGTGACTATTTTCACGGTACCGTGGTGCTAGATGAGTTTCTATTTTCACGGTGCCGTGGTCCTAGACGAAATTCTATTTTCACCGTACGGGTCATTCTCAGTCACAGCAAAAACACTGCAATGCTCGTAATTAGCTAGATAACTGTTAGTGTTGTTACAAAAGATTTTGCGATGATGATGATGGGATGAAGATGGATTTATCATTCATGAAAATTGAATTTAAAATGCACGTGTCGAGAACCAGCAAAGATTTCTTACCTTTTCTTTTCAAACAAAGCCGCAATCGGCTGACTGCACGTTGCTGCCACTTTCGCCAACTTGGAAGCATGTTCCTTGTTTAATCGCTCCTTCTTTGGCATCTTTTCCGCTGAATTTTACCATTTGAATGTGTCTAAACTGGACGATGGAAAGCAGCAACTGATCAAAACATGAAAGTTGAACCGAAAATACTAGTTTAAATGACCTGCTATGGATGTTAATGCTTACCCTCCCTCTGAAAACACATGAATACACCTGTGCGATAACCGTTTTTTCCACAGGTTTCGGAGGAGGGCTTGCCCATCAACAGAAGAGCAGCCAATTTCCCGGTTCTCGCGTGACTCTGCTTTCTCGCGTTACTTCCAGATCTTGTTTATGTTTCTATGTAAATATGGTGGAATTCAACCTGACGATCTCGAATAGGAGGGTCCATATTTTTTTGTAGTGATAATTTTTAGGGCAGGGCGGCATTTTTAAGGGCAGGGCGGACCTTTTGAGGGCAGGGCGCCAAGAAAAAGGGCAGGGCGCGGTGCCCTTCTATAATGTTGCAGCGAGATCTCTGAACACTCTTTCAATTTGGAGCTTGTGGCATACTTGCCAGTAGTTTTGCAAATACTAAGTGACTCTCACTAAACTGAGCTACCACTGAGGGACTTATTGAAAAGAGAACTGTTTGTTCAACTGTGACATGAGACTTATTCTCTTGAGAAGAATGTGGGAGATTGTAGGGGCTGGAGTGCTGACCTGCACTAGGTCGAGAACTCCTTCTTAGGGGTTTGTCCCTGCTGTGTTGTCTGACAGATCTGCCAATTCATCTGGACAGTCACTGGGATGAAGTTCCTTAGACTCAGTTTCACTAACATCCTCCACCTCCTGGTCTTGGATATCTACATCTGGTGTTGACTCAGTCCTCTCAGGGACTGGTGGTGACATGTCCTGGGATGAGACATTCTCCTTCTGAATGCATATCTCCAGTTCATCATTGTCACTTTCACTGTCAGCTTCTGACAGGACATCTTCCACCTGATTGGCCACTTCAGGCTTATCCACCAACAGGGTGTTGAGCGCATCATAGTGTGATAATATACGAGAAGGTAACAATTCTGCCCTATTGAGGGCCCTCCTCCCTGCAGTGGCTCGACCACATACACATGTCCTGTGGGATCAACTCGTTCAGCAATCCTATAAGGCATAGTATTCCGCACATCTTGAATTTTGTTTCTTCCAGGGACATGATTACGCAGGTACACACATGCTCCAACTGGAATATTGTGGTCCGAGGCCTTTGTGTCATGCCTTGTCTTTCTGTGTAAAGCCTCTTTTTCAAGCTTTGCATTAGCCAGCTGGAATGCCGCTTGCAGCCTTTGGTAGTGGTCAGTAACGCATTCAATGACATGATCCTTAGTTTGATCAATCGGTTCTTCCTCAGTCTGTAATAACTGATCAATGGGCAAGAGGGGCTCACGACCAAAGAAAAGATAGTGTGGAGAGTATACAGTGGAAGCATGGGTGCTGCATTGTATGCACATGTCAGCTCTGGCAGATGTTCTGGCCATTTTCTTTTTTCTCATTTGGCAAGGAATGAAACAGATTATGCATTGCTCTGTTAAATCTCTCACATTGAGCATTACCTTGAGGGTGCCAAGAGGTGGTACAGCTCTTAGTCATACCATACATAGCACAGAGCTCTTGTATCAGGGAAGACTCAAAGTTTCTACGCTGATCTGAATGGATTCGTAAAGGTATACCACACCTTACAAACCACTCTTTGACCAAAGCCTGGGCCACAGTCTGAGCTTTCGGATCCCGAGTGGGGACTACTTGAGTGAACTTAGTGAACACATCTGTGATAACTAAGACATTCTCAACCCCATTGCTTGCTGGCTCTAAGATGGTGAAATCAACAGCAATCACCTCAAGGGGGTGCTTTGCCAACAAAAGGCTCATAGTGGTCCTTGTTGTCTTCCCTGTTTGAGCCAAAGCACACCTCTTACAAGACTGGCAGTACTGCTCAACATCAGCTGCCATGCCTGGCCAATAGCACCTGGCCTGTGCCAATGCCAGAGTTCTCTGACTTCCCTGGTGTTCCATCTTGTCGTGCACTGCTTGTGGGACTTGTTTTAATTTTTTAGGGAGCAACACTTGTGAGACCTCTCATCCCAAGTCCTGGACCCTCCGATAAAATATTCCCTCCTTTTCTACCATCATCTTCCAAGCTGCACACAGTTTACGAACCTCCTTTGGCTCTTTAGCTATTTTTCTCCAATGGGGTTTCTTTCCCCGTACCCAGAATGAACAGAAGCACTGAATGTCTGGATCCTGGGCCTGTAAACAGGCAAGCTTTTCCTGGGAAAGACCATGAAAACTGATACCGCGATTAGAGGTTTTCATTGCCCTTGTTTGCACCTTTTCTACTCATTCATCAGCTGTGAAAAAATGTATTTTATCTCACAGGGTTTCTAGAATCAAGGTTGATACCTTCAAGCTCCGTAAGGTCTCAGGTTTTGTAGTGACCACTTCTTCAATTCTTGGGACTTCAATACCATGAACTGGCTATCTGCTAAGTCCATCGGCGTTTCCATTGATCTTTCCAAACCAGTAGGAAACTGTGAAGTCAAACTGGGCAAGTTGAGCAATCCATCTCATTTCAGTGGTGCCCAACTTGGCTGTATTGAGCTGAGCCAGAGGATTGTTGTCTGTGTACAGAACAAACTGTCCACCAAGTAGGTACTTTCGGAACTTTTCGGTAATTGCCCACATCATGGCCAACATCTCTAACTTCATGGAGCTGTAGTTGTCCATATTTTTCTCTGCAGATCGTAAACCCTGACTTGCGTAGGCAATAACCACAGTATGATCCCCTTGCGTCTGGGACAAAACTGCACCCAGATCATCAAAGCTTGCCACTACCTCCACCCTGAAGGGCAGGGTAAAGTCTGGATGTGAAATGAGTTGCTGCTTAAGTTCTTCAAATGCAGCTTGACAGGCACGGTTCCACCTCTTGAAAAAAAGAAGCTTTTCTGGACACCTTGCCTTTCTTCCTCTTTGGAGATGGATCTCCCAGCAAAGCATGCAGTGGAGCTACTATACTAGCGAACTTGGGAACAAAGTGATGGTAATAACCGGCTAACCCCAGAAATGCTCGTAGTTCCTTCTCCTTTTTAGGACTTTCCCACTCTACCACTGCATGGATCTTCTCTGGATCTGTGTTGATAACCTCTTCAGACACAGTATGACACAGGAACCTGTTTCTTAAACAGGTGACATTTTTCTGGCTTCACCTTCAGGGTTCATTTGGCAAGACGGGATAATACCATATCAAGTCTTTCCAATGTCTACTCAAATGAAGAACCAAAAACACAGATATCATCAAGAAAATTAATAATGACTGGAAATTCACATCTCCAAAGGTCTCATCCATTAATCTCATGAATATTGTGGGTGCATTACAAAGCCCCATTGGGAGGCGGGTATATTCATACAGTCCTTCCATGCCAACACGGAATGTAGTCTTCGGAATGTCAGATTCGGCCAGAGGAACTTGGTAGTAGCCATGTGCCAAATCCATCGAAGCAAAGTACTGAGCATCCTTTAGAGCTTCAAGGGCCTCCTCTATTCTGGGAAGAGGATAAGAATCTTTGTAAGTCTTCATGTTAAACTGATGGTAGTCAACACAAAGCTGCAGACTTTTGTCAGGTTTATGAACCAGTACCACAGCAGAAGCATATGGACTTGAAGATTCACAAATAATTCCTTTGGCCAATGTTTTCTGTAAGTATTCACGCACCTCACCCCAATAGTGTGGAGGAATACCACGATGAGGAAGCTGAACAGGAGCATCATCTGTTGTGATTATTCTATGTTCAATCTGATAACAAAAGCCTAATTCATCATCAGACTTACTGAAGGTGGTCTGATTCTTCTCAATCAACTCTTCAACTTGACTGATTTGCTCAGCAGTTAAACTGTCACCTAGGTCCATTCTTGAAAGTAAATCTCTGGTTACCTGAGATATGCTTTCTGAGGTAGCCTCTTCCACTTGAACCTCATTGTGACCTACTTTAGTAAAGCAGACTCCAGACTGAAGTGCACATCTGTTGACCATTTTGCAATTGGAGTTTTGGGTTTGAGATAAATGTCTTCATTACTGAAATTTGCAATTTGCAGTGGGCATCCGCCATCCTGCAGTTGCACAAGTGTACATCCCACTACAATTCCATTAGGTAATGAAGTGACATCATGTTGCTCAATAATTGCCATTTTCCCACACTGTAAGACTCCAGGGGCTATGAATTCCTCTATAGTCTTAATAGTGCGAGCTTGAACCAACAAGGGTTCCTTTCCAATAACTCTTACGTTACCAGAGTAACATTTCTTTTTCTGTGTCACACTGGCCAATTCCCCCATATAAAGCCAAGACAGATACCCATGCAGGGCTGTCATCTACTTTAGCCACATGCCTCACAAAACCAGGCCCAAATTCTCCCTGATGCTTGTCCCTTATGAACTGAAAGATGTTGCTCCCTATGACCCCAGGAACATCCTTCTTCCTCTGCTCCATTGGAGAATTAACTGGGTCGCGAGTGATCAGAAAACCACAGTTAGGAAAGGTATGTCCTAGAACAGTGAGATCTAGCTCAACATACCCAACATAGGGAATGCTCAACCCATTTGCTGCAGAGAGGTGAATGTACGGGTTAGTGTCAATCACTTCCTCTCCTCCCCATCCAGGTACTTCTGGAAAAAACTCTCAGTGATTGTTGACACTGCTGCCCCTGTGTCAAGTAGACAACAAACATTGGTCCCTCCCAGCTTTAGTACAGCCTCTGGGCACTTCCCCATTGCCTTCTTCACCAGTGAGCCCATATCAACAGAGTCTAGGCCTGCCACATGGCTCCCCGCCGCAGGCTGACCTAGTTTCCCTGCTTATGAGCTGCCTGACCCTTATCAGATCCTGCAGCTGCCTGGTTATTCTTAAGGCAATCTTTTATCATATGATCTGGGCTGCGACACTTATAGCAGACTCGCCTCCCAGAGGAGTCAAAACCTTTATGACTTTGCCCCTGACCTTCACTAATCCGGGGGTCTTTACTCTTTAATCCTTCTTTAATATTTTCTTGGTGAATCTTTTGCTCAGCCAGCAGTTGTTCCATTCCCTCACCCTGCTTTACAAGGATTTTGAGAAGGGAAGCATCACTGCCGAGCTCTTCAGCCTGAGCTTGCTGTCCCCTTTGGTTGCGTTTGGTTCCAAGCCATTGGACAGCAAGTTTATGAAGTTCAAAAAATGATAATGTTTGATTATCTAAATTTAATTTTCGAAGCTCCCTTCTTAGATTTTTATCTGGCACTGCCTCAGCGAATCTGCCTTTCAAGGTCTCATTGCTGGAAGCAGTGCTTTTTGGTTCCTGGACAGTAACTTCCTTGGCCAGGGGAACTAATTCCAGGGAGCAAGCCCATCCAGGTACTTCTG
The DNA here is from genome assembly GCA_964020975.1 of Hermodice carunculata. NCBI lineage: Eukaryota > Metazoa > Annelida > Polychaeta > Eunicida > Amphinomidae > Hermodice > Hermodice carunculata. The sequence goes on from OZ026627.1 coordinate 52,027,203, forward strand.
GAAAAAACTCAAGCCTTCCCCTTCTTTCTGAGAATAGGAGAAAAACTTTAGCTGAAGTTGGGGCAAGGTCTCTCCATCCCCAAAGGACTCCAGCAAAACAGAAAAGATGGCTTCTGCATCCCCTGATGTGGATTGTCCTCTGGCAAGAACCTCTTACCGTGCTTTTCCAGCTAAATGCTGAAGCACAAAACTTGCTTTCTGAGATGTTGAGTGCTTCTCTCTGGAGGCCAGCTGTTCTCTCATGTGTGCCACCCACTCACGGATCAAGGGGTCATATGAGCCAGCTTGTGGATGGTCCCTGAACTTTTCCATCATTGTGCCTGTGGATACATAAATTACCTGAGAATCAGCAGAACTCCCAGGCACGGCAGAAGGACTTGACTGGGACTGGGGAAGAGAGGGGGTAGGTTGTTGCTTATTTTTGACCTCTACTGCTGCCTTTGCCTCCTTAGCTTCAGCCATAGCCCTAGCAGCATCTGCCTTGAAGGTTTCCACTGAAACCTCAAGCATGGCAAGGCAGGCCTTCAGTGCCTCAATGACAGAATTTTCTCCCTCTTGGTCACTCATGATGGAAAATTTTTCTCTATTTTTTTCCCCCCCAAATTTCACAATATCAAGCAACCAAAATGTCAGAAAAAATACAAATTACCAGTTGAAAGGATCCACAGTCCACACCAACATGTGTGTGTCCAGAAATGGAAATACAGGGAGGAAACAATGTGTTTACCATTCAGTCACAACCCACACCTACCTGGATTACATGTACAGTCAGCCAGGGCCACTCTACCCATCATTTCTGTTATCTTTCTATGCAAGACTTCAAAAAAAAAAATTATAATAGAATTATTTCATTATAACTGATGTACTGTACATAAATTACCATATGCAGGGTACACCAGTACTACACCCATCAGTACCATACAAATTGCCATATACAGGGTACACATGTACTACACAAATTACCATATACGGTTACACCAATACAGTTTTTCTCACAAATCAATCACATATGCTTACATGTGGTTTGCATTCAATATTCAATTGACCAAAATACACATTTTGTCAAATACAATTATTGCTGGCTGCTTTTGGCTCCACACCATTTTCCTTGGATACTGGATGGACATCAAAGATCTATGGCTACATACCAATATCCACTTGGTCAGTACAGCACCATGTCTTTCCAATGTAGCACAGGGTGTCGGAGGTCGATTGAAGTCATAACCCTGCTTGCAGTGCCATTTTGGAATGCAGGGTAATGACAACACCAGTCTTATGACGTTTTAACGACCTTTATTTGCTGTTGTCCTTTCATTCATCAATTTCTGGAAGACCCAACAAGGACCCCAGAAAAGAATTCCAAAAAGAAATGAACAGAAATTACCTCAAAAATAAGACCCTGAAATAAAAATAAAATTGTATCAGCTGAAACTCTTCATGTAACACAATGTAACAGTTTCAAATACTTCAAATGTTTCATCAGTGTATATCCACTAAAAAAGCTACAAATTCCAACTTATGACACACAAGGTCAACACAGACGTGACTATACTTCTCGTAAGTACTTTTCTTGAGAATTAATCACCAAGTAGCTACATTTAATTCATAATAAAACAATGTGTCTTAAAAATCCTTCAGTTTACATATACATTATTTATATTCTAACATATCCACACTTGTAAAAGGTACATGGTAAACCAAGCAGGTTACAACCATGACCAATACAGCCCAAGTTTCAATGCTGAATTAACACATACATGTATACACTCAGCTTCTGCAAACAGAGTCCCCCTGACCTGGTGGGCCCACACCACTGTACTTGCAGTGTGCAGTCACAGGAGTCCAGCATTGTGACTCACATTAACTCGCATATCAGGGTTTATCAAGTAACACCTGCAGCTGAACCACATAATCAGGCGTGAGAATGTTCAGGCAAAAGCCTGAATTCAGGCTTTTTCTCTTAAATAAATCTAGTATATTTCTTTGTAAAGACCTCCAACTTTCCGGCTTTTAACACTATTTCAGGCTTTTTCACTTTCTTGTTTTCTCATGCCTGCATAATGTCAGCTCTATGGCCCATATATACTGAACCAAACAAATAACGCAACTTTTTCATTTGGGTTTATTTTCACATTGGAACTGTATTTAAAGTTCAGAAATATACGAACCGTTGTTAAATCAGTCTAAAATAATGCACCAAGTAGTGTGACCTCAAGGTCGAGTACCCTGACCTTGCCATGGGGTCATTGTCATGAATCAAGAGTGACTACAGCGGGCTATTTTACGCAAGTCTCTGACACCTGAAATTAAGGTTGCCAAGTCTTTGATTCTGGGACAGGAAAAGGCCACATTGAAATCAGCCCAAGCGTAACTGTGTGCGAGGATATGAGGCTTTCAAAGTTTGGTGGTTGTGCTGAATCAAGGACAACTGCAGGATTCAGTGTTACCCACATGACTAAAACATTCGCACCTTTACTGGTTGGGTGTAGCCCCTCACAGACAATAAAACGGCAGCATGGGATTCATTTGGCCCAGTATTCCAAGAACTATGGGTCGATTATCAACAGTAGATCGGGAGAGAGGAATTGGCATGCTACAGGCTGATTTATCTACAGCAGAGGTGGCAAGAAGACTGCAAGTCCACAAATCCACTATATCCAGACTTGCTACAAGATTCCAGGAGACTGGGGCCACAGCTGATAGACAGCGTCCTGGGAGACCAAGAGAAACCACACCTGCACAAGACAGACACATCAGGGTGTCACATCTGCGGAACAGGACTCGACCAGCCACTAGAACTGCACAACAGACACTTGGCAGAACCAATAACAGAATATCTGCCCAGACAGTCCATAATAGACTACAAGAACACCATCTACACGCCAGGCGTCCTTACAGGGGTCAAATTTTGACACAGGCAAGAAGGCAAGTCCGACGACAATGGGCTACTGCCCATACTCGCTGGACCCATCAAGGGTGGAGGGATGTGCTATTCACCGATGAATCCGGCTTCACCCTGTATAATGCAGATGGTAGGACACGTGTTTGCCGACGAAGGGGAGAACGCTACTCAGATGCCTGTGTGCTGGAAACAGATCGATTTGGAGGTGCATCAGTGATGGTGTGGGGTGGAATTTCATTCACAGCCAAAACCCAGCTAATCTTCATTGGAGGCAATCTTAACGCTGCCCGTTACAGGGATGAGATTCTTCAGCCTGTTGCTGTCCCTTTCATTAGACACCACCAACTCCACTTGCTTCAACAGGACAATGCTCGGCCCCATGCCGCTAGACTGACGATGGATTTTCTGCAAGGAGAAAGAATTAACGTTTTGCCTTGGCCAGCCTTCTCACCTGATGTCAATCCCATTGAGCATCTTTGGGACTACCTTGACCAGCGTGTTCGGAGACGGGATCCAGCGCCCGCCAACCGCCAGCAGCTTTGCCAGGCCCTTCAAGAAGAGTGGGATTGTGTGCCCCGGCAGATGGTGCAGCGGCTAGTGTCATCCATGCGCCGACGTTGCATAGCAGTTACAGATGCTGATGGTGGTCACACACAGTATTAGTGGACTTGCCAATTTGTGAACTTTACAAATCAATGTTGCCCTGTTTATTGCCAGCTGGCCGCGCCCTCGTTGACAGTTTCAGGTTTGTTTTTTTTCACATGTTATGCCAAAAAGACTGCAGAATATGGATCTAATTTGTTTCTGTGATATGAAAGTAACAATAAATATTTAAGTTAAAAAGTTTAAGGGTTGCGTTATTTGTTTGGTTCAGTATATATACAACTGCACAAACACCAAACAAAGTGAACTATAAACAAAAGGGGGACAAAATCAAATCAAATCACTTACTCATATAGTTATCAGCTCATTTAAATTGGACCCAATGAGGATATGTTGGTTTATTCCTGATAAGAACTTCACAACTCTCTCAAAAAAGACCAAATAAACGTAAATGATCATGTGTAGTGGGGAGGAATTATCACACCTTCACACCAAAAGAGCCAACTGAAGAAGAAACTCTACTATTTTTGGCTTCATCTATGCTGGAAGCATGTTGGAAGCTCATATTTTCCCTATGCCCTTTAAGAAAACAAAATGATGTCAAACTGTAGCTAATGACATTGTAAAAGTGATAATTATCAATAATCTTGCACTACATTAAGAGGATAACTGCCTCCAGGTCCGCAACGTTAGCAGAAAATCTGAAACTGAAAGTTGCTATGTTTACCAAGGTATAGTCACTGCTTTGGCACTCTAAATAATAAGTCAAAGTGGGGGGGGGGGTGACTTTTTTTGATGGGTCAAAGTCTGGGAAGGGGCATTAGTGTAAAACACACTCAGAAATTTCCCCAGGTCAAATACTGTGCCTGTCCACAACAGGCTATCACTGTGACCAACACTGGTGAAAAAACCCAGTAAAGCTGCCTTTTCTTTCCAGATGTTCAATATTACATTAATTTATTTACATATAGTATGTGAAGATTCAGAGTTGGTTATGCTCTGAAATGATGACAGAGCAGTGAGAAGTTTATAAATAATGTTGGTCAGCTACCACAGCACTGTTTCTGCCATTATGCTTTTTTTAAGTTTGACCTAAATAGTACAGTGAGTGCTTTCCCCATTACTGAGCTATGAATGGATTAACTAACAATAAAATGGAGGTTACAAGGTGCAATCAACTAGCTTGCAATAACATCAATAGAACAGTGGGAAATAATTTGATTGGTTCTGCATTTGGATTCAATTTTAATCCCTCTTGGCTGTATAAGGAGAGGAAAGTGAGAGGTTTCTCATGTTAGAAGTCTAGCGTGCTGATCATCTCGCTGCCTGTCTGGAATACCGCAGTTCTGTCATCTGTTGTATCGATTTTTGCAAATTATAGTACCAGTCAACATGCTGTTGCCACAGAAGCACAAGTCCAAGCCCTCGACCCAAGTCCTGAGCTTTGCAGCAAGAACAGCAAGTACAGTGCTGCCTTAGAATTACCAACCATTGAATTTTCACGTTGGCCAAGGAGTCCAACCCAATCTTTTTGTCATGCACTATATACATCGCAATAGTCCATAAATTGATTACTGGTTCAGCGATCCTATGGCCTGTGTACACAAGTATCACTGACCACAGCACAATAGTCCGTAAATTCAATCACTGGTTCAGTGGTGATCCTGTGTAGACATAAATTAATTACTCCAATATGGTCCAGACTTGGTGGAAAACATTTAATGTACCTCACTATAACTATGGTCATGATTCACCGATTCCACAACCTCTTCATCAGTTGGGATGGTCCTGCGTGGCAGAATTCCAAAGGCTACCTCATAGGGGATTGTATCCAGTATCCGCACCCATGTGGAATTTAAAATCACTGAAAAAGAAATTGCCATGTGCCATGGAATTTGTTGAAATATGCATGATCCCCCCCCCCTGAATATCACCCACATGACCTGCTTGAACATAGCTATATATATATATATATATATATATATATATATATATATATATATATATATATATATATATATATATATATATATATATGTATTAAAGACCTAGTTTACAAGATTTGCACAGCCATACAGAAATGTCAATTGTATGCTTAGTTTTCAATGAATCTGGCTGATGATTTGGGAGAAGTCCAATGATAATAACTCTGGATGGACAACAGACCATCTGTAAGCTCTGCTGACTGACAAGTTAGCAGACCTGAAACAATATACTTACATTGCAGTCTTGGAAGTTGCTGGTACCATTTGAATCTTGGTCCACCTCCAGTGCCCACAGCTTTGTGATCAGAGTGTTGTTGGCTTTTTCCACTAACCCATTTGTTTGTGGGTGGCGGGGCCTACTGTGGTGTTTCTGGCAGGTCCATCCAGGGAATTTGTCGATCACCTCTTCATAAACTCGTAGCATGTAAGTTACATTGAAAACAAACTCCTAACACCTTATATTACTAGTACATGTGAAGCATCACCAAGAGAAAGTGAGCGCACTTTAATGGCAAAAAGCATGACCCAGTAAAACGCGTTTTCACAAGTTACCTTTCCAGAACGATGCCATTGTATGCTATAATACGCCAATTTGCATCATAGAATAAGGATTTTCACATCGGCTTCTATACATACGAGCTGGGTTATTGGATGATGTAACTGTGTTACATGTGTCTTCACTAAGACAGAGCGAACTTTACCGTCATCACCTGTAAAAACCTGCTGTACGGTAGCAAGTGGCCAAAGATTATGGGGTAGTCCAGAATCATGAATCAAGACCAACTCTCTGACTTTAATGTTACATGACTCAACCCTTCACTCAGACCTGGCATATAGACTAGGAATGTACTCTTTTATCCAACCGCTCCAGAACATATATGCTAAGTGCTGACCATACTTCCAGCGACACCTGAAAGCGTCTAAAACAGAGCAGCCACCTGGTGGAAGATCAGCAAACTGTCATAGAGTGAGTAATATATTTGGAGTCAGAGGGGTGAGATCACTGGGATCTGAAGTAAGTTTAGTCAGCGGCCTACCATTAACGCTCCACCGAAATGTGGACTCTTAGGCGGAATAAAAGACCATTCTATAGATCGTGTAGCTTAATACTGTTTCAATGTGTTCTTAGAGTAAAAAGCAAAAGCTTTACCCAACTCGTGTTCACCTTTGACAGAGTTCCCTGCCTTATCTGAGAATACTTTACATGGGGCACCTCTCTCAGCAAAAAAGCGACGCAAGGCGTTCAAGAAAGAATCTGCATCCAGTGACTGTAACATCTCTATATGTATAGCTCAAGAGCACAAGCACATGAAAGTACACCTGTATCGTTTCTTTTGCCCACGAACTTCGTGAAGTATGGACTGAAACAGTCCATCCTAACATATGTGAAAGCTGGTAAGTTAGGCTGAATGCGTTCGAGAGGCAAATTTACCATGATTTGGGTTGATGGCTTGGCATACATTCCTTTGCATATTACACACTTTTTTAGAACACATCGAACCAAACGACATGCCTTTGTGATCCAGTATTTGCTGCGAATTAAACTTAGAGTTCATTCACAGCCCAAGTGACCATTTGCATGATAATGCTGTACTACAGCTTCGGAAACAACATGGGAACAAGGAAGCAAGATAGGATGTTCGCCAGTTCTTCCTCCAACCCTCAAATTGCCGCTTTCATCATGAAACCAATTCAAGGATAATACTTGACTTGAGCAAAGGTTTGCCAGAACGAAGTTGCTGTATTTCACGTTCATAAGCTTGGTTTTGAATGTGATTAATTATGACATCATGAGCGGTGTCAAACTCAAATAGAGATAATGGCTCTTTCGTGGATGTGCATGTTGATTGAAACAATGCAAATCTACGTATCCAAGCGACACATTTAATGATTTTATTCAATGTGGAATATTGTTCACAGATGCGTTGAATCCAAGATTGGTCATGCACCTGCCCTATAGGAGTACTAAGAATTTTCACATCAGGAACATTTTTAGGACCTTTCACCTGGGGGTCATTTTTGGGAGGGGAATAGGATACCTCATTGCTCTTACACCAAAACCTGGAATGATTTTTTAGCCATACAAGGCCTGCAAGCCACAAGTCCATAGCCCCTCATCGGTTAGCAGAACTCTGCTTGGTCAATAAATCTGCAGGATTTTCATCTGATGAAATATGGTGCCAGCTACCAGGATCAGTGTTAACACAGATGTAATTGACCCTATTTTCAACAAATGTATGAAATCTGCATGTCTCGTTTGTTATGTAACCAAGGACAATGGTCGAATCAGACCAAAAAAGTGCAGGTACAGTTTCAAGACTTTACTCTTCACAGAACACAGCATATATGTTCGCTGCATTTTTAGCTGCCAGTAATTCAAGCCTAGGAACTGAACAACTTGTCTTAATAGGTGCAACGTGCAATTTGCATATTATCAGATGAGATGAGATCTCACCTTTGATATTAATACACCTGAGGTGAGCACAAGCACCAAATTCTACCTGAGAAGAGTCGGCAAAACTGTGATATTCATAATATCCATTGTCAAAGTTACAGGGTTTGATGCAACATGGCAAACTGACACTAGAAAGTGTATATAATGAGACCAGCCAAGCATCCCACTCCCTTTGTATGTCTTCCAACACATCGTTATCCCAGTTCAATTTAAGGCGGGTTGCCTGTTGCAGTAACAGTTAAGTTACCAACATCCACAGAGTTATAAAACCCAAAGGGTCAAAAATAGACGCCACCAAACTGAGCATTGAACGACGAGTGACCTTGCCTAATGTCGTTTTTTGCAGAGAGAAACAGAACACATCATCCTGTATTATCCATTTTACACCCAAGGCTCGACAGACAGAATCAGTTGAGAAAGTATGCACTTCCTTAGCATGATGTTCAACAGGTATTTCACTTAGGAGTTCTTTGTCATCTCAAAACCACCAGCTCGAAGTCTAATTGGAAGGTCTATCATAATTATACGGGCATCATGCTTGTTAATGACTGACTGGGTCAGGTCATCTACACACATAGAGTTGAAAACTGCCTCCTTAACCAAGCGGTCGACATTGGGGTTGATGATTGTTTTTCTAACTGCATATGTACTTGAGCTAGCGCACCAAATACCCCCATGTAAATAAAGCACATGCGCAGATGTACAAATTTTCCATCTTTGTACCACAAAAAACAGAGAGCGTCTCGATCATACACAGGGATTGAGACCTGCATGTATATTTCTCTGATATCCCCCTGAATCACTATACTATGCAGGCCGAAATGCAGAAGTACAAACAATAACTTGTTGACAAGATCTGGGCCTTGAAGACAACGCTCATTGAGTGAACGGCCACCTTACGAGGCAGCACAATCAAAAACAACACGCAGTTTGTCTGGTTTATTTGGGTTCTTAACACAATGATGGGGAAAATACCATACACATTTTGCATCCCACATTGATTCATCAGGGACAATTTCGGCGTAATTGGAATCCAGCAACTTAGTTATCTCAGTGTCATACCTGGAAAATAAATTTTCCCATTCTAGACGTTTAACAAGACTATCTAAGTGCTTCTGAGCAAGGGAGATGTTGTTAGGGAAATCTTCCTCAGGGCACTTCCAAGGAATAGGAAGCTCATAGTGATCATTAACCTTTTTACAGCTATCATCCCACATGTTCATAACTTTCTTATCAAGTTCGGACAGGCCAGGTCAATCAAAAACCCCATTATCCTATTCCCACAATTTGATTATGTCAGCTACTGGAGCTGCATTGTTTGGTTCTATTTCAACAGGGCAAGCGGACACAAAATTGCAAATGACGACATTGCTGATGTCAGTTTTGGGAATCTTACTGCTGACAGTCCATCCAAACTTATATCTTATGGCATAGGGTTGGCCAGGCAAGCCACTATGGACTTCCAGTGGGTGGGATTAAAGCATCTGAAAAGCCCTGTCCTATCAAAATGTCAATTTCTTGACAATTTAAGCTAGCAGACAAATCATTCCCTTGTAAATGAGAATACTCGTTGGGGTCTATAGTGCCTGTTGAGGCAGGAATATGGGGATGACGTTCTCCCCGGACAAAGCCATGGACTCATGGCCTGATGTGACCAGGAGATTCTAAAGGGGACTTTCAGTATCATTATTTCAGACACCACTTTATATTTTTGCACAATTTACTTACATGTAAAGAAGTCTTAGTCTACTTCATACTTATACTTCATCAGTCACATTTGTGTATAACAATGTATAACAAGTTAATTACATTTTCCATTGGCGGAAAGTAAGATCAATAATTGTTTCATCATTTTCATGTATCTTGAAAAGTCTTCTCGACTTTCCAGTTGGCATTGGGGCATTCACCCTTGTGAGTATTTTGGCTTTGGGGATCCAAATACAGTCTTTTTGTTTTAGTTTTCTGTACAAATTGGCATACTCTCCAGTACGTTCAAGGAAGTCTATCCCAACCTCTTCAGCATCCATATCTTGAATGCAGCCCAAATACCAGTTTTTGTCATATACACCAGTCTCTGGCTTGAAAACTGCTTTGTTTTGCAGAAGTAGGTACATCATTCATAGCATTTCCCTGCTTGGCTTGGTCTCTACCATCTGCTTCCAGTGGTCCTCTCTTAAATTCCTGTGCTTCTTACAAATTGTTTTCTCTTGACTCTTGTCTCTCTGCTGTGTCCCCGACAGACTCTTCATTCTCATTCTCATGTTCTTACTCATCTCGTAGATGAGTGTGAGGCAACTCGTGTTCTGTAACATTTGGGCAAAGGACATGCCTTACCCATAAGCACTGTGATGTTCCAGGATCAGTGCGACAATGTTGGCAATAACAGGACAGCTCTTTTGTCATCACCCAATTTGGATTCACTGGAAAAACAGCATGTACTCTCATAGTCCCTGTAACTCGCCTCAGTCCAAGGTCACTTCTGGATTGAATTATTTGACCAGCGTGGAAACATTCGGCTTTTGATACAAAGACATAAATCACTGCACTTGATGTTAGTGACTGACACCAGGCAAAAAAATCCTTTGCATCCTGAATGACGGCTTTGCCTTGAGTTATATCCATGTTGGCCATTTTCTTGGAAATAGCACCTAGGCCATCGCAGGGACCCTTTCCGTGCCCTGCTTCAAGGTAATCCCATCGGGCCTTGATGTTAAAATCCTGTTCATGGTTAGCCAGTAACTGAAAGATATACCGATTACCGTATTGGGATGTGATAGAGTCTGTTAAAGAGTGCAGTGTGGTCAGTTCGGGATAAGTTTCTTTTATTTTGGGGATGATTTTCTTTATAATGGCAAAGACGGCCTTAGCTGCATGTGCCAGCTAATCTGATACAGCAAGGTATGACTTGTGAGTAATATGGTAGCTCTGTGGAAAATACGCAACCATCGTATGAAGCGTTACAGACTCTGCATTCCAGTAGGCTGCCTGTACTTCTTCAGCTGTGGTGCACGTAAAATTTTCAGCAAAGTCCATCCATAAAAGTACATGCCCATCTGGTAGATTTTCCCTGAGAGATTTCAGTTCAGTCCACTGATGCATTACACGATGTACATGTTCTTGGAATTCCTTGAATTCTGTCAGGAAATAATTTTCCAATTCTAATATTTCCTTCTGCAACTGTAAAATTTTCATTCGACCATCTACCTTGAACCACTCGGTGTACTTAACTTCCTTAGGCTTCTCATCTTTCTGGAACATAAGTCTGATGCCAGCCATGTCATGAGTACGGGCAAATGTGCCGGGTTTGCTGGGCAACTGAATCCTTGAGCTCGCAAAGCTTTCAATTTGAGGGAAAAATTTTGATGTTTGGTGCAAAGACACGTTTTTTCTGGATTCTCCAGCAGAAATATAGCGTGGAGATTGTGCATGTAATCATTCCAAATATGCTTCTGCTTTATCTCTCCTTTACATTTGACTGTCCTTTTTACCTTGGAGTTGAGTACTGTTATCCTGTCATTCCAAAAATGGGATGACTTTGTCTTTAACAAACGGCAGAATTAAACTTTTCTTGCGTGAGATAAAGAGGCTTCCCCACAACAGTTTTTCTATTTGCATTAAGTTCTCGTGCAAGGAAACTCTGTACTCTGTATTTCTTTATTACTTTTCCAGCCAGAATACATGGTTTGGCTTTGGTTGTCAACTCAGCTATCAACATATTATTGAGAAGAAGTTTGCGCCTAATTGAAGCTGGAGCGCGAGTTAGTCCTGCACTTTTTAGATCCTGTTTGGTTTTAGCCCTTGGCGTCAGTTTTTGTGTAGGCTGTATGTCGGTAACACGTTTGGGGGTCATTTTTCCGTGACCATTTTCTTTTCTTCTTAGTTTTTTTTCGAGCTTCCATTTCTCTCTTACTAGTTTTTTGTTCTGAAGAGACAGACTAGCAATAGTGCTTTTTGCCTTTACAACTCTGCTCACAATTGTTTTTGCTTTTGTTCTTTTTCTTATTGGAGGTTTCACAATGAGCCTTGTAGGGGTCTGTGCTTGGCTCCGTGTGCTAAAGGAAGGACTCTGTACTTCTGCTTCTTTCTGTTTCCTTTTTATATAAATAATGTTTCTGGACCCTTCTGTTTGCATCCTTTCTCCTTTGCTTCAATGCTGCAGGTGAGAGATGATCCACTGCAACATACTGTACTCGCTTTCTTTTTCTCTCCCGCTCCATATAGGCCTCGCCTTCTTTCTCTTTTTTTCCGGTTGCGGTACACCTTTTGTATTTCTGCTCGTCTTACCCATAATTCCTGTAGATTAACAACCATAGTTAATGTTAATTGTATGATTTACTCGCTGGGCTCTAAGTAGTACGAAATGCATGTGTTGATTGTCTGTAATCACAAAACATTGGCTAATTTCTGCCGGCGTTTATACCTAGTATTTTTATTAACTTCCGTTACTTACTTGCGCCTATCTCAAGTCCCATCTATATTGTATCAATTTATATCAAATTAATGTAGTGTTTTGGACTCTCAAACGTTTGATAGTAGTTCTAAGGAAGCAAGGATGTTTGATTTTTAGCTCTATAATGTGAATATACTGGTCCATTACTGCCAGTCTTAATAACATTGTTTTTCGTTAACTTCCGTCACTGACTTGCGTATATAATGTTTGAACTGAAATATCTAATTATTCAGTAACTACATACAAATATACCATTTGATTACCTTGCACTACTCATTTATTAGTCGAAATAATATTTAACAACAACTAATTGTAATATGGGACTGCTACTATAATTAGATATTGTGATATACTGTGTGATAATAAATGTCGTTTAGATCATGATGATAATTTCAACCAATAAATACGTAATTAAACTGACTTAAGATACATTATAGTCAAAGTATACAGGTCTCTAGGTATTAAACTGTAGAACTGTAGAATAGGAAGTGGCATATGTAGCCATTTGGTACTGCAATTAGGAATCCAGCCCCAACGAAACTCATTTTGCCTTAGATTATAACTTCCGTTACAATGGCAGTGCAAGTACTACATATTGCCAGGTGCTGCTGAAAACCTTAAATATCGCTCAGAATCTGCTTTGATTATCACTTACTATTACTTTGGCAACGATTGATGAACAAAATTAAATATTTGTGGGTGTTTTATGTAAAATGGATGTGTGTCGTTTATGCGAGAATTGTCTATTTTTAGTTTACAATGACTGGACATTTAACAAAAGCTCTTACCTTCTAATTTTATACCTCACGGGTCTTCACTCACTTCACTTGGCACGTGCAATGTGTTTTTCGGGTAAAAATACACGTCAATTGGCCTTACAGTTACCAGTTACATCGATTAAAAGGGGTATCTCCTAGGTATCGGAAGTTAAAAGTAACGGATGTTAAAAATAATTGGACTTTTAGGCATTTACAACAAGGATCTTTACAAGTTCTTGTATATTTAACATTACACATTTCGTCAACTTATCAGACTACATATACTACATATGAAACATGACTAATATAATGGATTTCGTGTTAACAAATTGCTTTATTTGTGGTAACGGAAGTTAAAATGGAAATGGTATAAATGTTCAACTTTGTTTTCAATGCATCAACACAGCCTCATATTATGTGAACATGAGCGGAAAGACGTTTTTGTTTCACTATTGATCCCAGACCGATACATACACGTATAAAGATGCTTAAACATAAGTAATTTTCTTAATTTTGAGTCTGTTTATTTGTTGATAACGGAATTTAATGTAATTTAACGGACATTGTATTGATGTAATGTTTGGAGATAATGTGCAACTATTCTCCAATACCTTGACAGAATTTTCCATAGGTGCATTCTGGTTTGCATTTAAACACGATACCAGTGAGATTTGAGCTAAACATTTGGACCTTGATTCAAAATTCAAACAACTTTTGAAAAAGACATGGTAATTTTGAATGAATATAATCTTCTCAGGTGAAGAAGAAATCTTAAAAGAAATATTCTTCTAGATTCGAATCAGCAGCACTCTCAGTGGGTTTGTTGGTCCCAACAAATCGGGCAATGTCCCATTGATCTGAAGTGGCAGTGCATGGATACTGCCTGGGAATGTTCTTGGCTTGCCTTTCTTCAGGCTCTTAACAACCAAGTCGCTGTAAAAAAAAAAGGAAAAAAATGTGAATCAAGTCAAATGTGCAGCCACATAAAATCTAATGGGTGTCCCTGCCTTGCGACTTGACTATGAATAATTAACATTTAACAAAAAAAATCTTTATGGGGCCTGATCACATTAAGTAAAGCCAAGTCTTGTATACTTTACATTTGAAGTATTACATGTCATGTAATACTTTAAATGTACAGTATACAAGACTTGGATGATGTAGTACCAAGTCAGGGGATGATCGCCCCCTTAATGTCAATCTTTTCTCTCGTACTAAGTATGCTTTGCAAAAGTTGACAGAACAGTTTACTAAAATTTGTGTCGCCATTTCCCAGCATTTAACTAATGATCAGTGAACAACGAATTGAACAAGGCTCTTTATTTATTTAAAGTGGTATACTTCAAGGTATACATCAAAATAACTTTTTTGTGCAAGTCATTGTTTTAAGGACAGCCACTGCAATTTAAGGTGCCATTATACTTTCTGTGCTATGGACTTTCTCCACCAGGCATGAAATCAATACAAACCATAATACCAAATAATTCTTGGAAAAACCTAGCTTAGACAGCAAATTTCTAGACTACATGTACTAATTGATGCAACAATAAATACAGGATGTTATCAACTTGAGTTGGACAAGTTGATAGAAACATGCCTTGGTTGGTACTCTCATTGATAGGTAGATCAGCTAAATTTTCAAACTGTGAATATCTTTTAAAAGTTCGTCTCATTCAAAAGATCTTAGTGAGACAAACTCAAATCTGCTAGAATTTTGAAAATATCTTAATTTGAACTAAAGTTATAGCAGTTTTAATGCAGTCATCATTAGGTAATTTTTGCCTTAATTTCCCATTATAAAAAACTGTGACCTTCCCCCATTGTTTTTGTGACTTGTTGAGGGTCTTTCTTATACTAACTTCCATTGCCTGTATCTTTATTAATTTTCAAGCTAAAATTCTCAAATAAAAAAATGGCATAATCCTCATTTTATAAATACAGAACAGAATAATGAATATGTCAATTACAGATCAGTGTGATCTGGATTAACTTAATCCAAGATAATCATTAATTTGGCCAAACGGAACCCATAAAAACCAATTAAAACATAACTGAAGTCAGATAGTGCCTTGTTTTGCATCAGGATTGGTAAAAAAGTGAATTTATGATATACATGCAATAACTTGACAAAGTTTAAGTTTATTTTAATCCAGATTATGAGATTATGGTAATCCAGATTAAGGGTTAATGTCAAAATTAACCACAATATTATTGACACAGCTAGTGAGAGTAGCATATTTGCCGTGTTTAGGCTAATCTCAATTTTGATGCATACATTGCATTTTGAAAAGGTCTCAAGATCAAGATAATCCAGATTAAGAATTAAAGTTACTTTAAAGTACAATCACTATACAAGTAAAGAAAATTTTGTTTCTCTGCCATAAAGTTTATGCGAGATGCTCATGATGCAAGGATGATCAATATATCAAATTTTAAAATAAATTTATTTCAAAAATATGCGTTTTTCTTAATCTGGATTAAAAGTTGATACAAGGATTAACACAAACCTTATACATATGCGCACACACACTTATATTCATCATTGATTATGAATGCTAATCCATACCATATGTAACACAAAATCAAGTCTCCAAATTGGGATGAATGTGAAACAAGGATAATCTATTCTGGTAGAAAGGTGATGATGGGCACTTCAGATTGTAATACAATAATTTTCTTTTTTGCACAGATCCTGAAGCAAACAGTTGTTCGCGGTCCAGTTCAAGATGGCTTTTGCATCAATAATCTGTCCCATGGAATACTAAGTATAATCATGATATACTAAAATAGTAAAAAAATCAACAACAGTTTTTTACATTAATCAAGCTTTAATTTAGCTTTTTTTTCTAGCAAATATAATTAACGGAACTACTGTATTACTACTCAGAGAGAAGAGTCACATTCACTAGCTGAAGAAATAATACTGAGACTATCGATTTGAAGTTTTAAAAAAAATTGAGTAATGTGCTGGTCCTATTGTCTGTCAATGAAAAATGTCAGGTGCATCATTGTGCTGCACATATGTTGACTGCAGTTTATCCATGTGAAAATTAATTGAAATTGTCAAATTCTTGACTGTGCTGAACATATTTGCCTGTAGTCTGTTATTCTGCACACAGTGACATGTATAGGCTGACACTGTTATACTACTCCCCCCCCCCTTTTTTTTTTTTTTTGGTGGTTGGTGTTGTATCTTACATCCACATACATTGCACCCTGCAAAACTCTCTTCTGTAACCCAGCGCTGAATGAAGCGTTGCCCAACAAGGGATCCATTGTCACTGATTAAATCACATTAATCCTCCATGGCTGGACAAACTTCAGTCTTCATTAATTCAATCAGGTGTTCCTTCAGTTCATTTATACTAGACTTGCCCAGGGTGATTGTGCTATTTGAAGTGCACTTGAGTATTTTGGTTCGCACTTGTATCTGTGCCTTCAATGCAGTAAGGGCTTTTGTTTTACTAAGTCCTGTTAAACTGCTTTCCAGTTCATGCTCAGTCTGCCACAAACCCCCTGCAATGAAAAGATCTTTGTGTTTCTCATATCTGCCTCTGTCTTTGTCCTCTTTTTCCATGACAGCTTTCCTTGATGCTTTTAACTTTTCTTCAATGATTCTATTTACTTTGTTGATTTGCTCTTTATCATCCTTTGCAGTCCCTCTTGCCTGTTTTATTGCGAGCTTGATTTTAGCGTCCTTCTCCATGTTAGTTTTTTCATTTGGCCAAGTACCTGTTTTGTTCACTTGGAACATTGTTTTTGCCTCTATGTAGGACACCTGTGCTCCTCGTGCTCTTTAGATCTGCTGATCAGCAATTGCAAAATTCCGCTCCCCACTAATATTGTTGCTGTTACAGGTCTCAGCTTCCCTAGTCAGCTGTGGATTTGGCTCCCAAAACACACCACCTGGCAACTGCGTGTGTACTTGTATCTCCAACACATTTAGACAGGCACCACAAAGACTCTGTAGCACTTGTTTAAACTCAGCTTGATTTGCTTCTTGTCTCGGCTCAAGTAAGGACTTCAGCACTTCATCTGCCTTTAGTGGGACAGCATCAAATATGCATGGGGTTTCACATCCTAGCAATGGACTGGCATCCACCGACCACTCTTGTAGTTTCATCCATGCCTTGTGGAAAAAATTGTTCATATCGAGAATATTTCGGTCTTCCCCCATTCAGGGTGCAGTGACCACTTTCCCAATCAGACCTAGGGCCCTCAGTGGGATAAGAAGTTCATCAATTTGTAAAGAGTTGAACACAGCATGTTGAATGTCATTGTTTGGAAGATATACACATGAAAAAAACTGAGCCATGTCCTTTGCATAATGATACAGTGTTCCGCCACACAAAAAGTACTCTTGAAATCTATTCCCGACAAATCGTGGGTAAATAACTGTTTGTTTCTTCTGTGAGTTTGGCAAAGAATTTTCAGACTTGAGATATCTAACCAGCTCCTGGTCACAGTTGTACCTGGTGTTGTGAAACAATTTGGCAGCCGTTCTGACAAGAGCCTGTGTTTGACTTTCCCCACGATGTGTGAAAGGATACTTGGGGGCTTTCTTCTTGCTGTTCAGGTCAATTCTTTCCTCATATGTCTGTTTAGCTTTATCACAGTCTTTTGCGAAGCTATCGAGTGGGTGCATGGCACACTTGAATTTGTTAATGTGACCACCCTTTCTTTCGTCCAATTTATTGTCAACAGCAGTG
The DNA here is from genome assembly GCA_964020975.1 of Hermodice carunculata. NCBI lineage: Eukaryota > Metazoa > Annelida > Polychaeta > Eunicida > Amphinomidae > Hermodice > Hermodice carunculata. The sequence continues at coordinate 52,045,065 of OZ026627.1, forward strand.
TTTGTGGCACACCTATCAGTCATGGTGTTAGTAGAAACTTGACGCTACCCCATAATAAGAATGGCATTGTGAATGCTTGATGGTGATTGGTTGATTTCGAAGTTGAATGATGTCAATACCTATTTGGATAGATTTTATGAATGAATTTGTGAGGAGGTCCTGTGCGTGCCTCCCAGGCATACGCATCACACTTTGCCATAGGCGATAAGCGGTGCATGCATGCCGCAGCGCCTCTGGTGGATAGCAAGCTACCTATCATTGACACTGATCACAATGACTAGAATGTAATACATGTACTATAATGTGGAACTGCTACGTGTATATGCCTCCAGCTACATCTAGTATAGTATTACTGTGCTATATAGACAATAAAGTAAGACAATAACTTAAAAAAAACGTAATCTTAAAATTGGTACTATGTGTGTTTAATATTAAATACATATGGTCTATGCAAAATATTTATATACAGGTTAATAGATCCAAACTTTTACATTCGTATTTTGGTCATGGAAAATAAAAAAAAAAACAATCTATTGTGTAGCGTGTAGCCTAGGTAGGCCTATTAATTGAACGTGAGTAAGACAGAGTTAGCTTTGACAGAGTAAGTATCATCATTAATTAATTCTGAACATACAATAATTTGGCTGCCCAAACAGAATGGTGCAAACCGTCATCCAGTATTTTGCACTCGTTACACTGCCGGCCACACTGTCCAGTGCCGTTTTAAACAACAAACAACAACAAACGTGCGGCACACGAACAGATCTGATAGTCTCATCATATATGAAATAACGGCAAACGAATGTATGAAGGCTTGTAAACAACTTACTGTTTATGCTTACTGGGGCAAGCCACAGTTATATAAAACTTCGCCGGGTCCATTCTTCAAATCCAATAAAGCATGAAATGCTTCTGGCTCTTTAAACGTTGCCGCGAAATACTCATGTGTTCTCTACCGGAAGTGAAGAAAAAGCATCCTCTATCGGTAATGGAAAGAGGCAGCGTTAGTTCGATGTGCTGCTTAACGAAGATGGGGCTGGCTGTGTGGTGAAAATAACACGGTAACATGAGCTAGTGAAACCGTGGCAGGATGGTAACTGCTGCCACGATTAGAAATGTCTGGGAAAGGATTACCCTTACCCCCCCCCCCCCCCCTACATAACTGCTTCAGCAAAATTCAACTTTAACTTTCAGTGAGGTTGACTTTTTTTTTTAAGGCGCGGGGGGCATGGCCCCTTCGCCCCCCTCCCCCCATAAATCCGCCTCTGTATAGTGATATCCATATAAGTATACATTTTCTGCAATCCAATGAATTAGAGACAATTACCGACCCTGTCATAGTGCGAGTTCATGTCTGTGTTTACATATCAGTTTGACCAGTGATCATCTTAATTTACCACAGATATTTGCTGTTAATATAATTGTGAACATTGTGATCACAAAATATGCATCAAAGTGAAGGTTAATAATGAATCAAAACAAGCGAGTGTAATTGTTTTTTAAGTTTGTGGCTCTTATATTATATATATATATATATATATATATATATATATATATATATATATATATATATACATACATATACACATATACATATATATATACATATCAACCATGTAATTTCATCACTCTTACAGGAACATCGGGTCCTCATCATGGAACAAGGGACCACACACCACAACGTGTCCAAGTGCATATGTGTAGTACAAATGTGCTACAAAAACACCGTTGAAATATGCATATATATCACCAGTCGAAGAGACACCCTAAGATGCTACATTATGCGCCCAAAAACTTGACAAACTGAGAATTCGGCAAATGTAGGCCATCATACTTACAACCTAGTTGATGTGCAACTGAAAGCTTTTAACTGCATAACACCATTAGTAGAAGCCCCATGTTAAGCTGGGCAACCCTCAGATCCTATGTTGTCTCACACGCACACTGAAGCATATGCTGGGCCTCAAATATAGCAGTAGCTACACGAGAGTGCATGAACCCGGACCAAGACATGTGACTAGATCTGTGTCACAAAAAGAAAGAAAGTTGAAAGATTGAACTTCAAATGCACCAAGCTTATGTACAAGAAATGTTTCACCCTATATAGGAGACCATACGCATATCCCCAGAAAAAAGATATGTATATTTTCTGTTTAACAAATTCATTGCATAATCTGTACTTAAAACGATGAGATCCCAAACAAATGTACCAACATACAAAACATTTTTACTTTTTTACCTACATACATTAAAAAACATCAAATCAGCCAGTCTGTATATGACAGTATTCTCCCTTTCATTGGCAAACGTGCATGAAAGACTGTCGCTCTCCTCCCCTCCCCCCCCCCCCCAGATAATGTAATTTTTACATTTCTTTGTGTAACTATTGAGCCGGAATTTGAACTCCTCGACATTCTGGACATAAATAGGCAGGCTGTTCCAAAGTTTGACTGTGGACGGGAAGAAGGATACATAAATGAGATTGGTTCGAGCGTGTGGTAAAGAAAAATTTCGATTTGGTTATACTTCATAATAAATTCTATACATAACATAGTTTGGGAGTAGATTTTGTAAATAAAAGGGAACCAATCCATGTACAATTTTGCAAAATAAAGTTCATTTACTTCTCCTTCATTGTTCCATTAATTTTTCTACACCTGCCTCTCCATAAATCAGTTGGTGCCTGGTACCTGGTTGCACCTGTTATAGTCATGCTGCTGCCAGCTGTACTTTCTCTAATCGTTCAAATTATGATGGTATACATCCATCCCAGTCAGCAGATCCACATTCAGAATAGGACGAATAAAAGAGAGATAAACGATTCCCAGGGATTTTCTACTGAGACGCATTTGCAAGTCTTTCAAAGTATTAACCATTTTCAAGCCTCTATTATTAATTTCGTTTAAGTGACTAGACCATGTCAAATATGATCGCAGTACAAGTCCGGTATGTTTGTGTTCATTTTCTTTTGGCAAGATTTGATCCATGAGTACAAGATGTTGGTGTGTTCTAGATATTCCCTTCCTGGACAGAATTATAGATTTAGTCTTTGATGGATTGAATACAACTAGCCACTGTTGAGCCAAAGTCTCTATTCCCTGCAGATCAGAATTAAGAGAAGCCTTTGCGGCAGTAGGCTCATTTACAGTTATGAATAAGGTGGTATCACATGCAAATTATCTTATGGATGATCGTACTACATTTGCTATTTCATTTATCAAAATAAAGAACAACAAAAAACCTAAAACAGAGCCCTGTGGGACATCTGCTTCGACTCCGCCCAAAGAAGAAGGCCCACTCTCTGAAGACAGTCACTATGGTAGTTGTTAAACCATATGAATAATAGTCCAGTGATCCCAGCCTTTTTCAGTTAAGGATATATATCAGGTTACAATGGGTTAAACCATCATTTTTGCTATTTTCACACATTATGCACTTTTCCTTTAAGTTTTGTATGCCGGAATTAGATTTCAGGTTGTGTAAAGAAAAATTTTGAATTTTGGCAAAAGTATTGGGCCTGGTTCTCACTGTTTGGTGTGGCTTCCGCTGGGGACTAGCAAAGCTTCTAAGCTCCGCTCTGCAGGAATCCAACAGGAGCCTCATTTACATACAGCAGGTGTGAGCGCTTCTACGCATGCTCCGCACAAGCAGACTACGATCAGCTGGGCAGGCAATCCCCATTATTGCAGTGCCAGTGAGTCGGTGAAGATCAGTGAATTTTGGGGTATACTAGCGGTGTGTAAGCCTGGTCTTTCCTGCTGAGTAGTGGTGATATCCCAGTCCATCGCTGGAAATCCCTTTGTGTACAACTCTCGTTTTAACATATCCATGTAAACTCAGACTTCCATCCTCTTGTTGTGCCAATACTTGTTCTTTCGCTCAGTTTCAGAGTTCCAACTTTACAAGTTGCACACACAGCAACGGCATCAACACAAGCCTGCAACTGAGAACAGTCCCATAATCGGTATCCCTCTGGCTGTTCATTCACATCTCCTTGTTCACAACAATCTGTAGAACTAGCCTCATGGACCACAAAGTCTCCGAGTTTCTGGGCACTAGCCCTGCAAAATCGTTTGTCCAGACTGGGTTTGCTTGTGGATGTTGTGGTGTTCACCGAATCAGTATCTGTGACCTTGGCCTCGACTTCGTTCGACCCTGACCCAGCAATGCCAGACTCGCCCGGGGTCTCCGTGAGGCTCACGTCAGGTTGCAGGGTCGTCTCCACTGGAGGGAACTGATTGTAGTATGAACCTAGATCAGACGCTTTGAGTTCACTTGCAACTGACGCGGGCATTGGTCTGCCCCTAGGTTTTTTTCTTTCTCGGCATCTTTACAATAACACTTTCTCATCACACAAATGTAAGCAACGATCCTCAGAACTTGATAGAAACTTTCTGAACTGAGACTGAAGTTCCGATTTACTGACACGTATATTGGGCCCCATGCAAGACGGCAAACATCGTCGAACCCGGTTGCCACGTAACCACCTGTCAGTCCTTTGTCGGCCAATCAGGGTAAACTTGAGAAACCCTAACATGGAATCCAAAGTGACAGATGAGCACGATTATAACATTTTTGGATGTAAAACCTCTAAAATAAAGCATTCTTTGAAGTTTGATGCTCCAAACTTGTCCATTTACTCAACAGGTAGGAGTGCGTAATGGAATACCAAGGTGTCATTGCGATCAAAGGCCCAAAGAATAGCGTAAGTCCTATTGAAGTCGGCATTTGCTTTGAAAGCGTTTTTCTCGGCATCATTCCTGGCCTTTGTTTCTCAGCTTCTTGTGAAATCAACTTCCTCAGTTTTGCTCATAAAAACCTGAGGTTTGTGGCAAACTGTTCACAAGAATATAATCTTTAAAAGCGTGTCTCAGATTTTTTCTATATTGAGTTGATTTCTCTCTACAGCGAGCCAAAGGTCAAAACCTTTGATGTAAGAATGGAATGTCATCTTTTCAACTTTAAACGTGAGTATCCCCACAATATCGCAAACAATGAAAAAAGTGAGACACGTCTGTGTAGAAAATCATGTCTGCAACAGAAATGCACATGCTCAAGCTCAAAATAAAAAAGTAGATTTAACAATTGTGTGATTTTTTATGATCACTTTACCTAATTGTTGTGTCAACACAGGAGAACTGGTACAAATAAAAATGCTAACAACTTCTGTCCAGATTTGTTAGCTTCCAGGAAATATATAGTTTATGGTACTTTCAGCGTATTTTCAGACTTTTATTTAGTCATTAGTAAGACTCATGCGTAACCTGATATACACCCTTAATGTAACAGCCGAGGATGATACACTCTCTCAACAGTTTCAGTGATGTTGCAGAATACTGTTCTGGCCATTTTTTTTTTTTTCTTTTTTTTTTTTTGCAAATCGAGCTTGACAAAAATGATGGTGTAGGAATAACAATTAGTTCACAATATTGGAACGAGGTTTGAAACAGGATGGACAGTCTGATATGGCCTGCTTGTCATTGAAGAAGTTAGAAACATGTTGGAAAAGGACTGGATCAAAAAATTTGGCCACGCAGCTCAAAAGGGAGATAGGCCTATACTTGCTGCCATCATTACAGGATCCTTTTTTAACTTGCCTGACTGACAAGTCAACTGAGCTTTTGTGTGGGTCAGTCATCCGTTGTCTGTCCGCCGTCATCTGCCATCCTTCCACAATTCACATTTTCAATTTGTTCTCCAAAATGGTCAGCCAGATTCACTTCAAACTTGATGGGGATGTACCTTGTGTTGGTTTCTACCAGATTTGTTCAAATGGTCACACTCCATTGATTTTTTAATTTTTTTATGAATTTTTTGGTGCTTATTTGGGGCAAATCTTGAAAAATCTTCACCAAAATTGCTTACCCAATTGCTTTGGTATCGCACAAGGACACTCCCGGGGACTCCTAGTTCTGTATTTGTTCACCAGATGATGCTGCAATTTCTATTTTTTTATGATTTGTGTGTGTGTGTGTTTTTGCTATTTTTGATTTCTCTAAAACCGTCACTCAGATTAAGCTGAAACTTGGTGGATATGTTTCTTGTGGAAGGGTCAAACAAAGTTGTTAACTAGGTGGCACTGCTATGGATTTCTGAATTTCAACGTTTTTTTTTTAATTTGGGTACTTATCAGTCAATGCAGCTTTCCTGTAGATTACTATTTAAGTCAATGGGCATTCTAATGGTAATTCACATTTTCGACTTCTTCTCCAAAACTGTCATCCAGATTGACTTCAAACTTAGTGTTAATGTACCTTGGGTGGGTTTCTACCAGGTTTGTACAAATGGTCATGCTTCATCAATTTTTAAATCTATAATGATATTTTTGTTCATTTTTGGGGCGACAAATCTTACAAAATTTTTCTTTTCCACAACTGCTCACCCAATTGCTTTGATATTACATCAGAAGATTCCTAGGGACTCCTAGTTCTTAATTTTTCACCAGTTGTTGCTGCAATTTTTTTTTTAATGAATTTTTGCGTTTTCGTTACTTGACACTTCTTCTCCAGAATCGTCTCTCAGATTAAGTTGAAACTTTCTGGATATGTTTCTTGTGAAAGGGTCAAGCAAAGATGTTCACTAGGCAGCACTACTGTAGATTCCTAAATTTTTAACGAAGTTTTCAATTCCGATACTTATCAGTAAATGCACCTGTTCTTTTTCTTACCATGCAATGGGCATTCTAATGGTAATTCACATTTTGGACTTCTCTGAAGAAAGTGTCTGTCAGATTTACTTTAAACTTGGTGGCAATGTACATTGGATGGGTCTTTACCAAGTTTGTTCAAATGGTCGCGCCCCAGTGATTTTTTTATTTTTTATGATTTTTTTGAATCTTTAAAAACGTTTAATAAGAAAGTTTAACATGGGGATTTCTTGGTTATGGTTATAACTTAAATAATTTGTGCTCAACTTGGTAGGGATGTACCTTTTATAAGTGTCTACCTAATTTGTGCAAATGGTCATGCTCCAGGGATGTTTGGGCCTTGACCTCATTCCCAAGGTCACAGGACAAATAACACCAAATTTACTACTCACTTGATAACTTGAGATTTGTTTTGAGTTAGGACCTTCATGTTCCACATGTTAATATTTCTCTATGGAAGTCATACTTAGACAGTACATGAGTGACCTTGACCTCGTTTCTGGAGTCACAGTGCAACATACATGAATTTTACTCTTTTCAGTATAACTTGAAAACTACTTGAACTGGGACCTTGATGTTGCACATGTTAGTGTTCTTCAGTGAAGGTCACATTTACTCAGTACATGGGTAACCTTGATCCTATTCGAAATTCATAGAGCTGCAAGTGTGATGAATGTCTAGGTCAGCTGAGCATTTTTTTTTTCAAAGTAGGAATATAATTTCCTTTTCCAACACACTAGGAAAGGATCTTTTGACAGTGAGTCATTGAAAAGTCTAGTTAGCAGCACAGACATTGAAGGTGTAGCTTCCGTAAGAAGTGCACTGATTCCATCTAGCGCATTGGCCTTTGTAGTATCCAGGGAGTTCAGAATGAAAACTACTTCATTACAGCTGACTCATAATAAGGAATGTTTAGGATGATTTAGTCAAGGCAGGTTGAAGATGTTTCAGTGACCGTGGTTGGTGCATTGACGTGCATATGGATTATTGTTCTTAAAAAGTCGATGAGTTTCATGCCGTCGTTTGTATTATGATCTTCATTAATATATCCCATAATAACAATTTTATCCACACCAGAATTTCCTGCTTTGTCTTCACATTGCCTGACAATAGTCCCAGAAACGAAGGGTGCAATAGGTGGTCAATAGACTGTACCAAGCAAAAACTTATTATTGTGTAATTGGACTGCAACCCAAAGTTACTCTTAGTTTGTTTCTCAAGAACAGCTCGTCATTTGGTAACCAGTGCTGTCATCTTTTGGTAACCAGTGCTCTTGAGGTAAAGACAGCGACACCAGCCCCATACCTAAAATGGGGTTAAAACGTTAACACTCAGTTTTCTTATTCCTATGTTTACTGATCTCCAAGCTTTCTAATTTGGGTATATTCATTTACGTACATTGCTTCTCATCAGTCATCAGTGTGAGGTATATGCTGTTATGTACACATTTGTCTGGTACTGTGCCTGGACAAAAATGCTCTCCATCTTGAAACAAACAGATGCCCATGCACCCATGCAGGCTTACGGACATCCGTTGATGGTATATCAAGTCATTAATAAAGAACTCTCCAAGTTGCAGCATGATATACTTGAAACAATTATAATGAATGCCATCTCATGATGTAAAAGTAACATGACATAACTGGCTTTCTATATTCTGCTCAGTTAGGGTTGATCTTACTGCACCATATATATTACAACCTAAAGGCTGACATACATCGTTTTGGATCGTCTCAAACACCTTGTACTTGAATAGACTTGAGAAAGATTTTCGCACCTTGCACCTGCTTAACGACCCGATGGCCCACCTCATATAAGCACATTCTTTCAAAAACATTGTGCAATTGCTATTTTTAATACAACTAAAATTTTCAGATTCAAAAGTCTATGCAGTCTGTTCCACACTGCACCCATAAACTAGGATGGCATGCTTTCTGGACCATTGAAATCAACCGGGATAATATCGGTGTACGGGATTGACAAAAGTTATTTATAACTTAATTTTAATTTGTGATCATGTCTTAGTGACAATTAGTGGATTAAAAAAAAATAACACATTGATGTGGAGGAATTATTTCAAAAATGGACTCAGGGAATATGGAAAATATGAAATGAAGTTTGCAAATATTACACTTAAAGTAATACTTATAACACCAGAGTTGCAATGGCAGAATGGTTAGAGTTGTGGATCTTAACGACTTTTATCTTTCTTTCTTTCTTTCTTTCTTCCTTACTTCCTTTCTTTCTTTCTTTCTTTCTTTCTTTCTTTCTTTCTTTCTTTCTTTTCAGCTTGTCGTTTTCCTTATGCACATCATTTGAATTCTCTGAAGTGCAAGGAATGGCTCTGCAGGCCATAATTACAAATTTAATAAGGTTATTTGAAGTGGATATTGGACTTTTCTGTCCGTCCGTCTGTCTTTCCATATGTAATATTAATGATGGGCAAAAACGTGAACGGCTAGCTTATTTTCATATACAGTGGAATCTCCCTATTTACTCCACCTGAAGGACTGAAATATGTGGTCTTAATAGGGAAGTGGTCTTAAAGGGAATATAATTAAAGTAAGGATAAACAAAAATGTCTGTAAATTGGTCCTAATATACAAATGCTCACTTTATGGAGGTGGTCTTAATTGGAGATTCTTACGTATCTACAAATGGACAGTTTTAGATAAAAATTCACAATATGATCAAGGCAATGATAATAACAAAATTCTCATTTTATTTTTCTTTATAATCTTAGTAGACAGACTTTTTATTCTAAATGTCATGTAACTCGTAGAATGTTTAAAACACACTGTAAAGCACTGGATCCAAGCCAGGCCAGGATATGCCTTTCCTTGTTTGGAAAGAAGATAAGGCTAGGTGGCTGTCCATTGATGAATGGACAGATAGCTTCCACTTGTTTTCCGCAGTTTGGATTGAGAAGTACCTGTGTCAGGCAGCTGATCCGCTAAATTATCAACATTTAGTGAGAAAGATCTATAATACCGGTGGCTATTGGCACTACTATGATGAGGACTTTAGGAAAAGCAGACAATACGATGCAGTGGCTTGGAATCAAGTGGACCATGTCCTGTTTTCATCAGCACTTGTAAGGGGGTCCCATAGGCAGTACTTTCATCCAAAACAACAGGGCAACCAACAAAACCAGCAGCTTCAAGTCCCACGGGGTAGTTGTATGAAGTTCCATAAAGGGAATTTCTGTGGGGGGTGTAGGTTCAGCCACAGGTGCTTCCAGTGTGACAGAGGTGTGCACCCAGCCGTCAAGTGCTATGCCCACAAAAATCAATCGAACCAGAGGAACAACCAGCAAACCAACAACCAAAATAGGGCTTATCCCCAGAATGACCAATTCAGGCAAACTCCCCACGCCCGTTAGAGTAAAAAGAAACTTGCAGCATGGCTAAAGGGATACCCTCAAACTGAAGTTGATTATTTGGTTAATGGCTTCACATATGGGTTTTCGCTACAATTTGAGGGACAGCGAGGACCACATTTGGCTCCCAATGCAAAATCTGCTTTAGACAACCCAGCCATTATTTCAGAGAAAATTAAAAAAGAAGTCAACCCAAGGCTGAGAGCCTGTAGCCAATGTTGTTGATATTTACTTAGTGACAAAACATTTATTTCAACACAGTATTATTTCACATGGAACAGTTGCCAAAGCGTGGGGCTTGACGTATGTGGAGTCTGCCCTTCTGTGTTGGCTCTGTTTTGTTTGATGACTAATTGATGGCCAAAACATTTTCTTGTATAGTTAATTCCAGAGCTTTTGTTTATATCCTGGAGAGTAGAGTAGGAATCTGTTAGAGCAGAACATTTATATTTGTGTTTGAGAATCTACTTCCAGGTATCGTACCCAGCAATTGAGAGGACCCCCGCCATCTTCAAGTGGACCAGCACATCGACATGTGACAGACTCCTTTACACTTGCATGGACTCATACATTTCCAAATTTTTCCAGAGGATCGCTGCAAATCCAAGAAGCTTTGTGTATATGGACAAGTAATACTTTGTGTGTATGGACAGATAAATATCTTGGCACAGAATGGGACTGAAAATTTATACATAGAGATTTTGTGACACGTAAACAACAATCTGTGCCAGTTGCACATCCGTGACGGACTTTCCAGTGCTGTGGAACATTACAATGAACTGTGATATTTAATTTATAAATTTTCTTTCTTTACTTAATTTTGTATATATATATATACCAGCGCCCTCAGGCATATGGGCATAACCCGCATTGTACTTTTCATTGTAGTGGATTGTTAGTCAATTTGATGCTGAATTAAGAGTGTGCAGCCTCATGTAGACCAGTGTTTAGGTGGGTGCAAGCCTTTGGCTTTGTGGCACATTTGGCCCTACCACTTGCCAAGTTTACTCCTTTTCGAAACTTTTTCTTTATCAGCAATTGTACAAAGTGTAAATAAATCGACCGGGAGTAATGTTGTTTCTCTTAGGGTTACTTGGTAACAAAGCTAAACACTGGTCTGCTTCATGCTGCAATATTGTTCGGAAGGTATACTTGGCTTGTCAGTTCTAAGGAGCATAAATAATATTAAAGGGGTACTGTGGTCATAATTTATAATTTTTGAGTTGTTTTATATAATACATGTGGACCCATATAAGAAAATACAAATTTTTCCCAACTAGATAAGGAGATATCAATTTTTTCTGATATGTAAATGAGGGGTTGTGATGGACTAACTGCTACAGCTAATGCAATGACAGCTGAGTAAAACTCTGACAAAAACATGGAGACCTGACCAAGTACACATATTCCACTTTTACTATGGATGAAGCAGTGTGGATAGATATAATCAAATTTACTAAACGGAGATATTTATTACTTTAATGAGGATTAATGAGGAAAGAAAAAAATGCAGAAATTAATACCCACAAGCTAACAGCTCCTGTGGTTGTATATTCAGTTACTGAAGCAGGCGTCAACTAATATACCACACTGATAAGATCAAAGAGGGTGATTAACAGAGTACACAAGTCATTATGATATGCCTGCTAATGTTGTGTATCTCAGCTTGGTGCCCCCTCAAGGTTTGTGTATTATATACGAAGGGTAGACCAATTGACATCACACATCAGAACACCTACTAGAAATGTAAAATAGCTGTAAGTAAATACTTGTTTGAGAAAAAATGTTGCAAATTTGTCAAATGAACATTGAAAATGACCATCAGTGACAAAAAAAAGTAAAATTTAAACTATCACTGCTGTCCCTGCTATGCGATGATATCGGCCACCAGCCCCCGCACCTTTCAGAAAGGGTTGCCGGTCCCGGAGATGGGATATCTGCCTCTGTAATTATATAATGGTACAGTAGCCCCCTGTTCCGTGCTATTACTTTTTTCTTGAGGTTTTGTTGACTCTTTGAGCTGGGCATTGCCTGGCCCCCTTTTTTGTTACTTGGCTTTCAGCACACTGAAGCAGTTAACTACACCATATAGACAGAAGAACTTTGTTGGCATGAAACATGTTAGTTTTGATATATAGTCTTAGCTGAGTGAACAAAAACTAACAAAATATATCAAACCTACAGAACAGTACAAAGTACTAAATCCTTGCCCCAGTATACCAAATGTTCAACAGCCTACTATATTGAACCTTAACCATATATAAGTCAGTCGAGTGACATAATGGTTAGTACAGTCCAAATGATATGCCAGAGCAACAATGTCCCACAGAGACGGAAGCATTTGAAGATTAAAGTTTAACCAGCAAAGCAAACTCCTCAGACCAGCATGGCCGCTGAATGCTAAGACCTAGAATTTTGCTAACCTGGATTGGTATATGGTCACTCTCTGACGTAGAATAAAATAGAACTTGTACTCATGGAAATTACAGACAAACATTGTGCTCCCAATAACTACAATTATAAAATAAGTTTTATTATTATTGCCTCACATAAATAAACATTGAGATGCTCGACCAACTGTATTGCAAACATTGTATTCATATTTGGCAATGTTTCCAGCACTTTTCATGCTTCTCTGTGTCCTACCAAGTTTATCTCGAACATAGATTGTACGTGTATACTATTTCTTTACCTAATCAGAAAGCACTGAGTTCATTACTAAATCAAGACTACATTGTAAATTTGGAACATGCATCAGCACTGAATTTACATGAATGGCGGTATTGATGTTATAGTATTGACAACCTTCTAATTTTGGATGTTATAGAAAGAAGCACACTCAATGTTTGATTTTTCGTTTAGCTGGACATTTGGTCACATACCTTTTCACTACAGTGATTCCTCCCACCACCTTACTTCCTAGCACAATTGTTACCTTCAAGTACATGACTTCATTTGAAGTAAAAGCAAACACTCTGAACCAAAATTATGAAATATTTATATACTTTCTATTCCATAACACGGTACAACATGGCAAAGAAATTAACGTCCCTAACTCAAACTAAATCATTAATTATCAACTTGACAACTGTCCATGTGATAAATATTAGCCACCAAAGTTTTAATGCTTACGGATTTGCCTGAAAATGAAACAGACATTAAATCTATCATCTACTAGGTTTAAGTATCATAATTGTCATGTTGGCTTTGTGACGAAGTTAAAATTGTTACCCAAGATACTCTTGCATAACCAGCTAGGCTTAAATATCATACTTGTTATGTAGGCTTTATGACTAAGTCAAAACTTTTTCCCTAGACACTGTGAAAAACCTAAATACCTTGATCTTGGGTATATTTAGTAGACCAAATGTGTTTGAGACTGTTTTATTTATTCAAAAGCGAGCATCCACGTGCGTTGCGCTGCGGCGCACCAGGCTGTGGGGCCCCACTAAACATCTTAACTTCTCCCTTTGTCTTCTGCTTTAAGACCAAGTCCCCGGCTTTGATTTGGGCTGGTTGTCCGTAAGCTGCATGCCCATTCCACACCAGGAAGGCAATTGACTTAAAGCATGCTACCCTTGGAGGTCATGTCTAGATTGACATCTTCCATTTCACCTTTGCCCATGAACAAGAAATTCAACTAAATATTCATGATCTTCGACGTTCAATTGTTCTTGAATTCGTTAGAGTAATGCAAAACCTAGCCAAACTGGAAAATTTTGTCATACTTTAGGTTCCTCCTCATTTGATATTGAAAAAGTGGAAGTTCTAGTCCCAATAAATAAGAAATGAATGGAAACTTTGAAAAGTGAAAAGGATGGTGACCAGTCGACCTTTTTAGTCATTGATGTCCCCAAGTTAAATTCTTCTGCTCATTAAAAAGTTGTACCGAAGATACAGCGCAGCGAAGGTGCAGAGACTGGATTTTTTGGAACCTGGGTGGCGTGGGGAATAAATAGAGCTCTGGTTTTAGCAGGCGACAGATACAGTCTGACATTTACATAAATATTATTTTAGCTTTGCGAGGCTCAACTGTGGACAAAGTTTCCGACATTTTATTAAAATTGAATGCTTTGTGAGAAACAAAAATCAGCAATGCATGAGTCTGGTCACCATTTTCGTCACACCGTAGTGTGATTGAGCAACATCTACTTCCTAAAAGTTACACTTGGAGCAAAAATGAAAGAGTTACAACTTGCATCCGTATATCTGTATTCTCATATACTTTGCATTCATCCATCAACCAAACAGCATGGGAAATTGCTGTTTTTTAGCTCTGCTGACCAAAGGTCGCAAAGCTTATGCGACTGCTCATGTCCGTCCATAAACTTTTGTTTGTTAGCGCGATACCGTCCACAGTTTTCAAGTTAGCCCATTATAACTTTCAGGACTTGTAGAGTGTATAAAAATCTAGGCCCCTATTGATATTGGGGGCGCCACCTACAATATCATGGAATATAAGGGTCAAAATGAGAAAATCTTGTGAACACTCTAGCATCTTTAATTTTTGGCGGATCTTTACGAAATTTGGTGGGATCGTGGGGGAGGTGAGAATCTAAGTTGCCAGTGATATTAATGGCGCCATGTATTATTTGACGGCAATTTTGAGCCATAATGTGTTTTAATATAGAAAATTCCATATCAGGAAAAATAATTGGTTTATACTTGCCAAATACATAGGATATAGACCATGTCTAATGCTGGAATGTTGTGTAATATCAGTGACCTTGCCTACTTTTTGTGAGTTCACCAAAGTTGAAAGAGGTGATTTTGTAATGGCAGGGTGCAGCTTGGACATCAAGGGCAAAGAGAATTGAGCCTCCAGTTCAAAATTGCACTTGTTACATCGTACATACAACTGTATTCGTTGATCTACTTTTTGGGTCACCGTGACCCAGTTATTATAGAGTTTGGCGCCTGTGGAAGTTTAATTTTGCATAATATGGATGACCTTGATCAATTTTTCAAGGTCGCAGATGAAATATATTTCAGGAAATGATTTTCTGGTGATGGTTGTCAGGGCCTCTTGCTCCATACTTGATTTTGATTTATGTTTTCTACGCTTCTTGTTAAGTCATTTAGCACGCCAAGGAACCAGAGGAAAGGTTCTACATTCTGTTTGCACATTACTACGATACGTTTCTTTTTTGTTTTCAGTGCAGGAAGAATAAACATCTGTCGGCATGGCAGTGTCAACGTTCTTTCCTGTTGGAACAACCTTGGTGCAAGAGGTTTCAGGATTCGTGTCGCCCAGGTTTCGTTCAGTTATTGGTGCCACCTGTCGGGAGAAATGAAAACTATACACATCGTAAGAGACGAACAACTGACAATATAGGGTTGGTCTCTCAGGAAAGAGACCACTGCATGGACTGTCGGCTTTATTGAAATCATTTGAAGAAGCTGAAGAAAAAGTGATACGGACGGCTCTCGAACTATGTCTGTAGATGAGAATACGCCGCTGGTAGACTATCGCAATCAACACTGCGGAAAGTCTCGAGTCACCCGCTAGAATGCCGCACAGATTACAAAGTGTTCTTTGGTACTCAGAAAACAACAGGTCGTAAATTCAGAAATCTGACATGTTTTGATAACATTACAGGCCTAGCAGACCTTCCAAATTCATGATTACAATTAATATTTCCCGGACGTAGTCTCTTCGCGATGACTCTCCATTTTAATTTTGATACTCCCTTTCACATTCCGCTTCATTTAATAATGTATGTTAATATCCAAGTATTTTGCACTGCGTTTCACTTTGTAGTTAATATCTTCTGTCACTGTAAATTTACCGTTGTGACCCATGTAATTTTACTCTTACAGGTTCTTCTAATGTAAGTGAATCCATTCAAGTGTGGTCTGCAGTTCTGCTAAGAGTGTTACTAAAAGGTGAACATGGGCCACTGTAATTTTCACGGCAGATGTCAGCAGGAAGACAATAATGGTCCAGCGCTCAGTTGACGGGCAGCTGAGCAATTACAACTGACCTGATCGTAGCGAAACATAGATAGCAGGAATTCATCAGTAACTGGAAGCTGTTCTTGCTGATTATGTTGCTGGGCAACAGAACTGTGCCTGCACCATGATGAGGGCACTTGCATCAATTTTGTTGCTGAAAGATCTGAAAATTACACTTTTTCTGCTAATCAAATGAAAAGTTCTGAATATATCAAGCGACATTTTATGTTTTGAACCATGTGAAGGACTTTTCTTAGGCTTTTGCTTTCTCTGATTACCATTTTTGTTACCAAAGCACATTTTGTCCTGCTAAATACATAAATGTGCCCTCATTCCTGTAAAGTTCCTTGTTGCGGGATAGAGGGCAGCACATGGCCACAGATACGTACGAATACCTCCTATTAAACGTAGCCATGACTATTACCACTCTTTTGTAAAGTTTGGAATGAGGTAGGTAGACGATGTACGACTTCCATTTGTAACAAGGGACACCTTGATTTTTTTTCTGATCCGTTGAATGTTTTTAAAAAGGATGTGGCGTCAGAAAATAAATACGCCTTATAAATTAGACATTGCTTAATCCTTAACGAAAGCAAACAACAAAATACGGAAACTCATTGGTGTCAACCTAATCTCTGTTTTGTTTTGTTTTGTGTTTTTTCTTGGTATAACCATATTTTTTCTTGTTATAACCAGAAGAAATCTTGTTATTACAACTTTTTTCTTGCTATAACCATAACAAATCTTGTCATTACAACCTTCTTTTTTCGTGTTAGAACAAGAAAAAATCTTGTTATTACGACATTATTCTTGTAATAACAAGGGACAAGTTAAACGACTTGGTGGTCTGTAAATGCATGGAGCAAACAGACATAGCATCTTGTAAGAAAACTACCTGCCACCTGTTTTACGTATATTTATTTATATTTCAACAAGTCAAAAACTTCCTCAACATTTTTGTTTCAATTGTCCAAATTTCTGCTTTTTGAATTTTTTTTGGAAAAAATCTGGTAATTGCGAAAATTGATCATCAGTTATATATCGCGAAACACCCATGTGTTTACATATGATTATCATATATCTGGTATGTCTATGTCGAAATTTCATGTGTACATGTTATGATGTATAGTTGTGTTGCTTTTTTTTTTCCTTTATGATTTTGTAACTGTTGTGCTATGTATCATTTTGTATTTGTGTGTACTTTGCTGTATTTGTATTTTTCTTTATACGTGTATGTGAGAAAATGCCATACATTCTGTTTTTATGGTACAGTCAATAAAGTTTATATACATATATTGCGATGCAGGCTACCTGAAACAGACTTTGACGTATAATTCCTGCCTTATTGTGAGGCGGAGGAAAACGAAGGATTAAAAAAAAAACATGTACAGTTACAGTGAAGGTAAAATAACAGTACATTGGTTTTGTTTACAGGTTTCAAAAGAGTTATTCTGTTTCCCATGGTTGTAAGTATAGATGTCTTGTTTCAAAAACAACCATTCAATGTTTCCACCATATTTGAGCTTCCGGCATCATGTTACTTAAAATATACATTTTACAATCTTGTTTGGCCTTCTTAACCACGTATGTCAACAACATTGTCATTAGTAGACTGCTTTGATTTCCGGTTTGCCCGATTCTGCATCTCATCTGATATCTCGATACACTAATCTTAAAAGACGTATCACCACATTTGATAGTTATTTCTCTGTGCGGAAAGTAATTGGAAGATAATTTGAGCAAAACTGTGGAAATATTTTGACAATATCATCAACTTTACTATCAGTGAACATAACAACCGAAGTTTCCGCTACCAGATAAAAGGCTATCGCAAGAAGAGTTCCAGATACCTTTTGATACGTCATGCTTTTATCGAGTTGTACACCGCAAAATCACACGTAGCAGTTGGTGAAAAAATTGTTATTGCACAGTTAATGGAATCCTTCAGCACAAAACAAGGTCCTAGTCTGGTCCTTGACCCGTGGTGGGCACTTTGGTTAATTGTTGTGAGTTAAGCATATGCACTGGCATTCGAAACTTCTCAATCAGGACCGTTAGTGCAGCTGTCCTCAACCAGAGAAATGTGACGCTTTTCAAAATATCCCGTACAAACATTACACGAGGTGACTAAACTATCCCGTCTTTGGAACTCAGTGTTAACAAACTCGAGAAATCCTCTGGGCTAGGTTTTGACTTGGTGGTCTATAAAAAATTATCAATGCATATTGTTTCTTTAGTGATACAAATGGATTTTCTGACCAAAAACTTTTAAGTTGGCAAACTAAATATGTTCCTAAAGTACAAGTTAAACCTATACGAAAAATTGAACGCCGCACCACCACCACACCAACATATCCATGTGGGTTGCAACTGAACTGCAGTTGAAAACCATGAAATTCTGTTTCAATATTCATTATAAAATTGTCTAGGTTGGTGTTATGTAACCAAAATCACATTATTACATATAGAGGATCACCTTTTTATCTAAAGGAGGCATTAATTAGCTTGCTTCCAGAAGACTCCTGAAGATAGACTTAGCAGCTTAGTGAGTGATAAAACTCATATAGAGGGCGCTCCTTCTACACTATAAGACAGCTGCTGATTTCTTCGGAGCCAATGATCTTAAATTTGTGATATCGACACTTTTTAGAATACCGAGAACTTCAATCTGCTTAATTTGAATGAAATCAAGAATACGGGTTGGTAGTTCTACTTTTGGGACAACAGAGGCCCTGGGGGTTTCAAGACTCTGGCCAAGAAAGAAAAGATGGAAAACTGCTGAGAGAGAGAGACAGAGAGAGAGAGAGAGAGAGAGAGAGAGAGAGAGAGAGAGAGAGAGAGAGAGAGAGAGAGAGAGAGAGAGAGAGAGAGAGAGAGAGAGAGAGAGAGAGAGAGAGAGATTACGTTTTCTGAATTAGTCATTGGATCGCCGACGCGCCGTATTTTGTATGTATTTGTGTCTGTCTGGACCCTTCTTCAACTCTGAAGTGTTCCTTATACTTGTTACAAAGACTGAGCGCTTCCCATAGCAGTTCGCGGGCGTTCCCCCCCCCCCCTTTTTTTTTTTTGTACGCTCGAATGGTTCCAAATTCTTAAAGCGAATTTTGAATCGTACCACGGAAAATCAGAGAGGTGTAATGTTATTGATTTTATTCAAAAAAGTGTAGTGTTCGGCTTGAAGTTAACCCAGGGTACAGTTTGAAAGAGTCATCAAAAATGATTTGATCAAGATCATCATCACTAAATTTGTCAAAATCGGTGTAAATAATACCAAATATGTCTATGAAGGCGACCTACAGTTGCGCTGAAAAAGTAAAGGTTTACCTGGTGATGTGTTCAAATTGGTGGTAGGACTCAAAGATCTTGAACAGACTTCGGTATATTGGTTGACGTTATCGTTTGGTCCAACCAGGCTGACGTAATATTCGTAATCACTGAAGGCTCGAGTACATGCACCGTAAAAATTTAGCAATCAGAACTCCCATTATTTTTCATCATGGCTGCGCCCCTTGGAAGAACAGGGCTTTGCTCTGAAAGGGTATCTCAGTATAAACATTGCATAAATGAAGGGATAATAAATAGAATAAATGATACGGAGGTCTCGGTGCCTGTTATTGCATTTTATGTACTGCTACTTTCTAGGAGGTCAAAGCTATCCTGTAACTAACCCAGAAGGAAAACTTGTAAATTTTGGGGCCTATAGACTACTCCTAGGATAAAATAATTATTATGAAGTCTAATTGCTGTCTGAAATAGTTTTAAAACAGAACTTTCTTAATTAAGACGACGAGAACTAGCAAGTTAGATGCAAATAGAGCAATTCCACCGGCGGTGGCAGTGGGACAATTTCTCGTAATGATATGATAACCAAATAAATTAAAATCATGGCTAGAATCAGCGATAGAAACGAATTAATGTATCAAAAGAGGGATAACGTCAAAATCAGAAACTATGTTGCTTTTAAGGCATCCAAGCTTGTCAGCATTGAGAAAACAAACATGCAAATGACAGAAGATGATGTCACAAAGGTCGCTAGGTGCTTGCGAGTTAATGTCAATGTTCCCAGATAACAAGAAGGCCATGTGGAGAACTACCATTATGCACTCACTGAAGCGAGGCACATGTTGATGCCAAACAGAGCCGGAAAAGTACACGATAAACAGTCGATCTCTATGTCTTCCCGTATAAACAACGATCATAAGTGTAAGCACACACAATACACAAAGGAATAAATATTCAAACTAGTATAAAGGGGTCATGAGTTAAAAAAAGTGTGATGGTGCAGGTTACATCCGGGATAGCTCCGCAAAGTATAATATGGATGGACACTTACGATATACCTGAAGACGGCAAGCATTTTATCATAACTATAATCAATAATATTCTGATACAACAAAGTACAGTATACGTCATAGTAAGATGTACACAGTTCGACCAAGATTAAAACAAAAATGAACTCTTTAAGATAAGCTTAAGATAAGATAAGCTTTATTTTCCGTCGGATTTACATAATGGATAACGTGAGCAGCTGAGGCTCTTTGCCGACACTCGATGTATAAAATGTAAAATCATGCTCCAGTGCGTAAAATTAAACAGATGCACATTCCAGTAGTAAAAATTAATCAAAGTACATCATATATAGTTTAATACAATGATCAAATGAAGACATGAATGTCAGATGCATGTACATGTAATATCACAGTATAATGGCTCAAGGAAAGAAGAAAAAAAAAAAAAATTATGTCCTAAAGCAAAAGTTGCAACTGCACTCTGAGCCATCCCAGCAGTTAAGTAATGTTTTGAAATCTTTAAAACTCATCTGGTCTCTAAAATGTTGTGGTAGGCTATTCCAAATTTTTGCCCCCAAGTAGCGCAGACTATGTTTCCCAAATGTTACAGTTCGAAACTTAGGAATAGCCATAATATTTTTATTTCTAAGATTTATCGCCTGCAACTTTGGTTTAAAAATATTGTGAAGATACTCTGGCCCGATCTTGTTAACAGACATAAAAACCAGCTGTGCCAAAGCACGTAGTCTGTGTGTAGTTAAAGATGACATCTCGGCTTTTGACAGTAAGTCACTATAGGATACATCTATAGAAGTTCCAAAAACAAATTTTAATGCCCTTTTTTGGATACTTTCCATTTTGTTTAAATTAGTGGCTCCACAGAAATGCCACACCAAAGGACAATAGTTAAAATTTGAAATAATGTATGTTTTATATATTATCATTCTGGTTTTTTCATCCAACAAATGTCTTAAACGACAAAGTACATTTAGCTGTCTAGCAGCTTTTTTACAGAGGTTGGCGACATGTTTATCAAATCTAAGCTTGTCATCGATAGTTATACCCAGTAATACTACTTCCTCCTGAAATTCAATTTTTGTATCATTGATTTCAATATGAGATGGCATAATAGAGGAAGTTTCTTTGGTTGTTTTCTTATTAGGACCAAGATAGATGGCCTGAAACTTGGTCGGATTAGCCTGCATGTAATTCACCTTAAACCACTGTACACATTCTGTGGTTTTGCTTTGCAATTGGCGTACCATGTGTGCTTTCTCTAAATGCTTGACACTCACAGAGTTATCATCAGCATAGTTGTATATGTCGCAGCCTTTGACACACATATAAATATCGTTTAAGAACAGGTTAAACATCACCGGACCCAATATTGATCCTTGAGGTACGCCTTTAGATATTCGCTGCCATGTACTATGAATGTGGCCAATTTTTACCCTCTGCCATCTTTCTGACAGGTAGCTTTGTAGCAATTTTACAGATGTAGTTTCCATGCCATAGGCTTTTAATTTGGCAAGGAGCAGGCTATGTGGAAGTTCATCAAAAGCCCTTGACAAATCCATCAGTACAGCACCGATATGATATTTGGAATCTAAGGCCGCTCTCCAGTCTTCAGTCAATTTAATAAGCATTGTATTGCAACTATGTGCCTTTCGATAAGCTGAAATCATAGGGTTATAAATTGCCTCACAGAAAACTTCCAGCTGTTCAGCAAGAATGCCCTCAAAAATTTTTGATAGACTAGGTAGCATACTTACTGGCCTGTAGTTTTCTTTCGCTAAACGATCTTTTTTCTTATACAACGGTAGGACGTTAGCCAGTTTCATGCTGTCGGGAAATTTAGATGTTTTAATTCCTTCGTTTATAATACTGGTGAGGGGTGACGCCAGAGATTTGGCTGACGCTTTCAAAGCTTTGGCTGGAATATTATCATACCCAGTTGCCTTTTTAGTTTGTAATACCTTAAGTTTTTCACAAACCTGTTTCTCTGAGACAGTATGAAAGGTAAAGCCATTGGCTAACTCATTATAGTTCTGAGAATCTCCAATTATAGCCTTTATACTTGGGTGCTCCTCAAAATTTCTCCATGTCTCAGATAAAAAAGTGGTTTCTGTTGTGTTGTGTACATAGTGTCCATTAAAAAGTTCACACACTTCAGCCTGATCCGCAACTATTTTGTCATTTTCTGCTAGCATAATATTGGGAGTGAAAGACTTGTTTTTCCGATCTAAAAATGGTTTGATCGTCGGCCAAAAATCTTTATGACTAGGGCCGGATTTGCATTTTTCATCAAAATAGTTGCGGATTGCTGCTCTTTTTAAATATGTACAATAATTTCTCTGTTTTCTATAAGGAGGAAAGAAATGAGGGTTTTTGTTACTTCTAAGCCATTTGTTTCTTAATTGTCGTTTCTTAAAAATAGCCTTCCTCCATGTGCTGTTCATCATAGGTACACCTTTGTTTTTAGTTTTTGCAGTTTTGAATGGAGCATGTTCCTCTAAAATTTCTAGATACATATAACTAAATGCCCAGTATTTATCATTCACATCATCAAAGATGTCAGTAATATGGAAAGGAATGCAATTAATATCTCGATTGAAGCTGTCCACATCAAAGTGTTTGTAACTTCTGTAAATAGTTGACCTTGGTTCTTGTTTCTTTAAAATACCCTTTTTTATGCTAAAAGTCATGTGATGAAAATCACTAAGACCAGTGTCCATAGTGACAGTGCACTTAAAATGATCAGGGCTACTTGTTAAGATAACGTCCAGTAGAGTTGCAGTCTCTGATTTATGACAAGTAGGTTTGTCCACCATATTAATCAGATCATACGAGTCACACAGCTCTATAAGTGGTCTTCCATCAGACATAGGCTTCAATAAATTATAATTTAGGTCTCCAAGCACTGTCAAATATTCAGTCCTTATATAAGCCTTATCACATATTTTCCCCAGTTCCGATTGAAATATGTCCGTGTCCATATTTGGAGGTCTGTAAGCAGTTATAAATATCCACTTATCTGAATTGAATAGCAGTTCTAACACAATAGACTCTAAAGATTCACTTTCTAGCTCAACTAAGCGTCTGTGAGGAATACTCTGCTTTATATATGTTATTATACCTCCTCCATGACCATTTCGGTCTCGTCTGTGCATTATGTAACCAGGTATATTGAATCTGGCATCAGTAAAGCTAGAGTCTAGCTTTGTTTCTGATATAGATAGCATGTCCATCAAATTCACAATGTCGATAGTTTCCCAAAATTTATTGCGAAAACTGTTTATGTTTAATTGTCCACATATAAAGTTTCTGGGGTTTTTCTTCCTTGCTTGTCGTAGTTCGTCATATATTTCAGTGCCAATCACGTCTACAGTCAATCTATTCAAGTGAATCTAGTCTAAATTATCATAATCCTGGATTCGTATTATTCGTAAAAAGACCTTCCACTTACATACCAGTATGACTATAGTTCCAGAGAGAATAACCCCAGGTTAACAACTTTTCTCGGCGCGCAATGCGCCTTTTTTTGGTGCGCATTGTGCCTAATGCGCGCCAAGAAAAGCTGTTGACTCAGTCCAAAATTTGGAACAGAAAGAGTTGATGATTCAAGAGTTAATGATTCAAGTCCGGTATAAACCAATTATTGATTTTCAGTAACCAATAAAGAAAAAAGACTTCTGGCTTGCTGTTGCGAACTATTGATGAAACGTACTTGCAACAACAATCGGTACAAAATATGTGAAAACTGTACAAACACTTTCGCTAATGAAGACTTTGTTGAACAGATACATATGTCTTAAATAATGTTGGTCTTAGAATTTCGAAACCATATATTAATTCTATTTATTTTGTGGAATTGCAGACAGAAGAGCCAGTCTGGCTGCCGCACTATAACAATAATCTGGCGTTGTAACCAGAGACAAAAGTAGACCTGGTAGTCCACGATGTCAATGCTGGGAATCTCGAAACAGTCAATGTTTACAGGATATGCATGGTTTACGAGCAAATACATGCATGTAATGCTTATATTATAGATGTGACAATGAGCACACTATGGGTGACCAGAGGACACTACCTACGTTTGAGAACATAGATTAAAATTTGTGTACAT